>CM023481.1:67736535-67836991 GCA_013339685.2 Hyalomma asiaticum | reverse complement strand
AAGTGCTTGAAATATACTTTCTTGAGAATCTTTCTGCATCAAACTTTCGCTTTTTTTTTGTATTATAAGGGCGAGGTAGCGTACTGCGCAATGTAAAAGGTTACGAGCAATAGTGTGAGCCGTCACTTCATTTTCCCTTATCAGTAGGATGATGTCAAGTCATCAGCCACTCAACCACGATATGATCATGAGACGCTTCCCGTAATAATTACCCCAGCTCCGGACTAATTTTGACCCCCCCTCCCCCCCCCCCCCCCGGTTCTTTACCTTGCACCTAAATGTAAGTACACGAGTAATTTAACATTTCACTCCCATCGAAAAGTGGTCGCCGACGGCGGGATTCGACTCCGTGAACTCGAGACTCTAATCGAACATGTGAAGGTAGCATGGTATTTGGGGTTGTCTGAAAGTTTAAAGTATTCTTACACGAGTTTCTTGTTTATACTGTTGTTGCGTAAGTGAGTATTTATGCCGCAGTGAGTTACTGTGTTATTTATAAAGCTGCGCGAGATACCCGCATGGGAATTATCAAATGTTGGGCCAAAACAAGCACTACAGCTGATGTCACACATGATGTCCCGCCGTGCAAGCTACGTGACTTGCGTAAGTTCACAGCCTCTTAGACATTTGTTGCGGCGCCATGTATATGGGCGCTTAGCACCCGCGAAGGTTTTCTGTCACTGCATTTCGGTCGAGAAAGCGCGTTCATATGATCAATATTATCGAGTGCAGAAGTTCTCAGAGGGTGGTCAATGTTCCCCCCCTTCCCCACTGTTATGATTCTGCGGCATGTTCTGACTTACAAGGAAATATTTTATGGCAGTACACTACACGCGCATAAAATAATAGTTTATTTCCATTTCAAAGCCAGAAACAACTTCGTAGCCCTGTAGAGGGCACTTCTTGAAATTCTGTTTTTGTAAGGAGCTTCCATCGCAATTTCAACAATCTACTTATACTTTCCTCCCTTTAGTGATGCTGACGGACCCTTATTATCTCTTGGAGCAAGCGGAGCTCAGCAAACAAGTGCTAGTGACTGCTAAATCAACATAAATAACGTACCATTCCGAAGACAAAATACGAATGCTGATGTTTGCATGTTGAGAGGCTTAGAAGGACGCAGTCATCATGAAGCGAAAAAGAAAGTCAAGCTAAATGCAAAGTGATGTGAACATTCAGAAAGTGATCTTTTATCCGGAGAAAAGAAACAAAAGCGCTACGGAAACGAAATGACGAGAAAGTACAAAAATAAACAACAATATCCTGCCATGAAAGAAGCTTACGCTTAAAAAAAATCGCGTTATTACCCTGAGATGCCTTTACGTCGGCCCTTTGGAAGACGGCAGAGCTGTTTACGATTTTTCGCCCCGGAATGCCGTGCGCGCCGCCATTCTGGCGTTGCGAATAGACAAACAGCGGCAGCTACTGCTCACCAATAAACAACAACGTTATTTGGGCTCGAAACTCGACATTGTTGACTAGCAAGAGACTTCCGCTTCCTCCTCGCTATTCCTAAGAAGCCTCTTACAAACAATGCTTTTCTTTGTAGCCTTATTGCTTTGAAGATGCTCGCCTATAAGGGTTGTCGCTGAGTGAAGTATACGAAAAACGACACTGTGTGCCATGAAGTGCAAATGGCTTCTTTAGAGCAAAATATTATGCGACTAAGACTCCCCTTCCGTGACCTTCCTTTATCTGCTTGTTGTTTCATTCTCTATTCGAATATACAATTTCTTTTTCCCATTTTATATAGCTCGAATACTGCTGTTATAGCGACGTTTCGAGGGAAAATGAGACCTTAAATATGCTAATAGCAGCGCGCTGCCATGCCGCCTTATAGGTGGGCTGTAAGGTTAAACTTTTCGAAGTTGGGATTTTAAAAATAAAGTTTCATTTCAGTAAGAAATTCTTAAATTGCTTTGGAAATTTCTACGGATCTCGCGCACTGTCGGAACTCACGTTTAAGTGGCTCTGTAACACATTTTGAAGAAAGTCAGAAAACGGTGCCGATCAGAGGAGGCTCCTGTGAACATATAAGCCAAATATTATTGCACCGCACGCTCGAGGAAATACGAAATTACATTACAAACACATCTGGAAGTCACCCACTCTTCATTCAACATGCTACGTCCAATGCAGCGCCGACTAAGCCTCTCGTGCTTCTTCTTAATTGCTATTAATATTTCCCTAACACGCGTTTCTTCCTTAACCCGCTCCGCTCTTTTCTTGCCCCTTAATGTTTTACACCTACCGTTTTCCGTTACATTGCTCACTGCGTCGTCGTCAATTTAAGCTGAACCATTTTAGTTAGCCTCCTAGTTTCTGCCCCGTAGGTGAGTACCGGTAAGATGCAGCCATTATACACTTTCCTCTTTAGAGACAATGGTAAGCTACCATTCATTGCCGAATTCACTCCACCCCATTCTTATCCTCCTAATTATCTCGGCTTCATGGTTCGGATCAGGGGTCACCTACATGGCCTAAGTCGACATATTCACTTACCACTTCCAATGCCTCGCCATCCATCTCAAACCGCTGTGCTCGCACAAGGCTATTGAACATTACTTTAGTTTTCTGCATGTTAATTTTCGGGCCCATCGTTCTACTTTGCCTGTTTTGGTCCGTAATCATGCTTTTTAATTCATCTCTTGAGTTACTTAGTAAGGCAAGGACGTCAGCAAATCTTAGGTTACTAATGTATTCCCCATTAACCCTTACACCCACCCGTTCCCAACCCAATGCTCTAAATAGTTCTTGTAAACATGCTGTGAATAACATTGGAGAGATTGCGTCTCCTTGTCTTACGCCTATCCTTATAGATATTTTGCTGCTCTCATATTTATTTATTTATTTATTTATTTATTTATTTATTTATTTATTTATTTATTTTACGTACTGCAGCTATGTGAAAGGGCTCTTGTAGGAGTGGGGTTATACAGTGCAGGAAAAATTGCAACAAACGAATGATACAAGGGAAGTAACAACAAAACAAAAACAATTAATAACAATAATGGAATTACGCTTTTGTGATACATAATATGTTTGAAAAAGAATAGTCACAAAATCATTAAGGGGGAGCGATCGAATGCGACTAGGTAAGGAATTCTATAATTCTATAGTTCGTGGAAAGACACTTTACTAAAGGGATCACTGCGCGCAAGGTAGCAAGATTAAGTTCGTGGAAGTTACGTGTAGAGGAAGGCCTGGCAGATGACAAGAAAGGTGTGTTTGAAATGCGATATGAATTGTAGATTATGGTGGCTATGGTGGCTTCGGAGTCGTAGATGTCTCCCAGTAGTCTTACGTAGTGCTCGTTTACGCCCCGATTCCGCAATGCCTGCATGACTGCTGAGGTATCGACCGAGTCAAATTCTTTCTCCTAATCTATGAAGGCTATATAAATGGGTTGGTTATACTCCACGCATTTCTCTATCATCTGATTGACACCGTGCAGATGGTTTGCTGTTGAATAGCCTTTAGATTGACTGAAATCTAAGGTGACGCGAATTCTGGTAGCGATTACCTTGGTAAATACCCTGTAGACCACTGACAGTAACCTAATCGGCCTGTAATTTTTCAAGTCCTTTGTGTCGCCTTTCTTATGGATTAGGATGATGTTCGCATTCTTTCAAGATTCAGGTATGCTCGCAGTCATTAGGCATTGCGTATACAGGCTTGCCAGTTTTTCCAGTATAAACTGCCCACCATTCTTTAAGAGATCGGACGTTATCTGTTCCTCACCAGGTGCCTTTCCCGCTTGCATCTATTTCAACGCTTCATTACTTTCAAAGCTTTCACTCAAAGCTCTGGCATTAGTGGTGGAATGTGAACCTCTTCTGAGCTACTTCCCCGTCCACTATTATCCTCGTTATCGCGACTACTCTAGAGATTTCTGTAAAATTCCTCGGCTATTAACTATCTCATCACTATTTGTGATCACATTGCCTTGCTTGTCTCTTAGTGCATACGTATGATTCTTGCCTATGCCTAGACATCTCGTCACTGCTTTCACGCTCCGTCCGTTCTGTAGAGCATGCTCAATCCGCTCCATATTATGTCTTCGTATGTCGGCTGTTTTACGCTTTTTGATTAACTTCAAAACCTCCGCTAGTTCTATTATGTCAGTTGCATTAGGTACTATCATGCCTTGTCGTTTTCTAATCAAATCTTTCGTCTCCTGGGAAAGTTTGCTAGCAATCTGTTTACCGATATGACCTCATACTTCTATTGCAGACTCCGTGACAATCCTTGTGAGATTATCGCTGACTTCATGAACGCAAATGTCTGCTTGTTCGGTTAGAGCGGACTATATGCTTGGCAGCGCTATCCTGAATTCCTTCGACTTTGTGTCCTACTGTTAGTTCATTGATATCGGTTTATTTCGTACTATATTATTGCTGTCCCTCCTCAAGTCTAGCCTAATTCGAGATCTCACCAACCTTTGGTCACTGCACCTAACTTGGCCCAGCACTTCCACATCCTGCACGACGCCAGGGTCATCGCACAGTATGAAGTCTATTTCATTTTTATGCTCGCCATTCGGGCTTCTCCGCGTCCACTTCCGAATCTCCCGTTTACGAAAGAAGGTATTCATGATTCGCAGATTATTCCGCTCTGCGAACTCTACTAATAAGTCCCCTCTGTCATTCCTACACCGCTCGCCATATTTCGAGACTGCCTTGTCTGCAGCCTGCTTCTTACCTACCTCAGCATTGAAGTCTCCCATCACAATTGTGTATTCCTCCTTTAGCCATTGCCGATTCCACATCTTCAGAGAAGCGTTCAACTTGCTCGTCGTGGCTGGATGTAGGTGCACAGCCCTGTACGACCTCACTTTGTACCTCTTATTAAGCTTAATTACAAGACCCCCTACCCTCTCGTTAATACTGTAGTATTCCTCTATGCTGCCAGCAATGTTTTTTGACCAGAAATTCCACTCCCAGTTCCCTTTGTCTACTAGACCATAGTAAGCTAGGATGTGCCCATTTCTCATCACAGTAAAGGCTTCGCCCTTCCTCCTAACCTCTATGAGCCATATTACGTCCCGTTTAATGCCCGCTAGTTATTCAAACAGGACCTCTAGACTGCCCTCGCTAGACAAAGTTCTTGTGTTAAACGTTGCCAGGGTCAGATTATAATGGCGGCCTGTTCGGATTCAGAGATTCTTAGCCCCTCTGCTTAGTCACAGGTCCGACCGCGGTTGTGGTGATTTGGTTCGCAGCCGCTAGGGACTGAAGGACGAGGGTTAATTGGCGCATTCATGGGAGGTCATGGCCCTTACTGCACCATTATGGCAATCCTGCTCTGGTGAGGGAATGCGTTACCGGCTATGGTTGCCGGGATCCGGCCGCACCCCAAGCCTCCTTCTACAATTCATGCAACACACGGATTCTTTTCTTTTTTTTATCCGCTGGACAATTGCCGGAAACCGCGATTCGAACCTCGGTCCTTTTGCACACGAGGCGGATGCTCTACCTCTACTCTACCGCTGCACCCGGAGAGAGCTCACCTGAACATAACACCGGATAATTATAAAGGCGCGATACTGGCATCGTTAAATATTTAGTGTCATTTTCGTAGCTGCAATTTCAGCGTGTTACAAAGGCATGCGAGCCTCCCTGCTCGACTTGGCCCGCACATCTTTGTAGCAGGCTGAAATTGCCACAGCGCTTCCTTGCAGTGCTGGTTACTAATAGTGTCGCGCGCTGACGTTCTGAAAGCCGTAACTTGCATCTTCAGATACACATACAGTAAACACTCGTTATTACGAAGTCAACGGGACGCAAAAAAATCGATATAAGCGGTAATTCGATATACACGACTGCCCCATAAAAGCTCAGCAAGTACAGCTAAATTAGCCATGACAACTTCGCAGAAGTGGTATTCAGTGAAACAAACTTTTATTCACACAGAAAAAAAAGTCAGTCAGCTGGCTTGTCGGGTGCTTCGGCTGGGCGCGAGGAGTGCCTCCTCCAGTTTGTTGAGGCAAATTATGAGGTCGTGGTCGCCGCCCGCGCATTCCACTCTATTTCGCAACAGACGGCGGAACTCCTGCGTTTGTTCCACTGTTGGTATTTCGCGAGGCTGTTCGTCTAGCGGCTCATCTTCCTCATCGGGGTCTCCAAGCAAGTCGACTATTTCGGCATTCGTAGCTGGGGCAACGACGGGTACATCTGCGTCAGCCATCGCGAATGATTGCAAGTTGCCTTCCATATCTCCGCCAACGATGCTGTTCACAGCCTCGCAGAGATCGCGGCAGTCCTCGCAGTCATCATCAGCGTCTTCTGCGTGCGACCGGGAAAATCCAACATGTGCAAAGCAGTTTGAACCCGCCGTGTATGCGCATCCGCAACTTGTCATTTCGCTCTAAGCGGAGCAAGCTAACGACATGCTTCGAGTAATCCGGTCTAAAATGCACGCATTTGGGTCGGGACTGCGTGACACTGCGACAAAAGCGATAATTCGAATAAAGCGACTTCGGTGTAACGAGGGTTTACTGTACATTCTTTTGTGGATCGAAAATATGGTAAATACTGGCACGCGTCTCTCCAGACCTGTTATGATACAGATTGAATATATATGAAGAGTATTGAAGGGTTTCTCGCATACAGCTTTTCGGCAATATTGCCAGGCTCCGCATAGTGCCAGCAGACGCTATCATGTCCCAGCCAAGATCAACGAATATTTATCCAAAGTTATCCCTGGATAGGCAACAGTAGTCGACACTTAGCCAACGTCAATTAGTGCTAGCGAAAATTAGCATGGACTATAGCCAACACTGCCGAACAGTGAGCCGTCACTAACATAGATGTGCAAGAACTGGCCGCCAGTAGCGAACACTAACCTCAACCTGACCCCCACTTGCCTAACATTAGCCAGTGGTAGTAAGCATCAGCCAACGATAGCAGCACCGGCCACCACTAATTGACAATTATAGCCAACATTAGGAATTAGCCACCATTCAGCCACCACTAACCAGTATTAGCAAGTACTGGCTAAAACTAGATAGCACGTAAACAAAAATAGCCAGTATTGGTCCACAGTTTAGAGACCTCTTGCACAACACCAGCCGAAATCATCTTGAATAAAACAGCGCACTGCAAGGTCGAATAAGCAGATCAGCTGATCAAATAGATAAGGGAAGAGGATGAGACTTTCTGGAAGTTTATGTTCCAAAACCAAAATACGTTTACGAGAGAGGCCATAGTGGAGGGCTCCTGAAATTTAGGCCACCCGGGGTTCTTTAACGTGCACTGCAATCGCGCAGCACACGGGGCTCAACATATAATGGAAGTGGTAGAAATTATAGAAAGGTTCTACATGCGCGTTTGTATCCTGAATCAAAAGAAAAACTGCTCGTTTTGTCGCTTTAATCTTCTTCACATAGGTTGATGATGACTGGTTGATTGCGTTGTTTTTCCCTGTCTTTTGTCTTGATGGACGCAGACATTCTCATATGCAAACAGCATTCAATTCTTAGAGCGGTGTCCTCTTATGGTTTCTGTGCTGTGGTTGCTCTTTTCCGGATATGATCGTAATGAAAGTGTCGTTGATGTAGTCAGGCCGTTTTTTATTTTACTTGCGCTTACAGACACCCATTGATGATATGTGATGGCGCTTATCAATGTACCTAACTGTTTTTGTTGTTTACGAATGGCCAGCTGATGGCCATCATTGAAATTCCTTGTGATATGAAGCGAGGAATAATTGCACGTACTTCCTTAGTTTCCTTAAATTTAAAACTGTAACAATCATATAGAAAAGGGTGCGATTAGGATTGCCTGCAAACATTATCGTCCACATAAAAGCTTTAGTGCATTGAGCAGTTATGCCACTTTAATTACGTTTGTCTTTCCCATTCCGTTGAAGATACACTCCGCGCCGAAAGGTTTGTTCGGCCTAATTCTTTCTCTTTACTTTGTCACTCATAGCTAAGCCAAGTTGCATAGAGAATACATGGCAAAATAAAGGCGCGGACGCATTTTGAATAGCAGAACATATGAGCGGGTTATGGCGTAGCAAAATATTTTCAGAGGTGCCGACGAAGTACCACATATCTTCTCCCGCCCCCCCCCCCCTCTTTTGGAAATCGTTCATCGCACACTTCAGCAGAAATTTATGTGGGGCTCACTGGCTTGTGGAAATGGAAATGCGCTTGAAGAGAAGGAAGCTTTGGGGAAAAAATGTTAGCTGGCGAAGGCAACGGGAGCTTGACTCTGCTGTGAAACGATCGATCGAACTAGGAAGTATGTCTAGGGAGTCTGGCAGTCTTCTTTGGACTAAAATCCACAAAGAGAATCGAGGCGCTGCGAACAGGTGTACGACCGCCTCCAAACGTCCACTTCTGCTTCCTCGAAGATATTTGTGAAACGAAAGATTTCTTTCACAGAATTCTGTTCCAGTTCCAAGTCTGTTCATACCTACACATTCCAGCAAATGTGCTCAAGCGCCAAGAAGCGTTTTGAAAAGATTACTGCAGCAACATCAAATTCGCACTGAACCGAAAGGAGTGAGAGAGACAATGAAAGATAACAGAAGAAAGCAGTCGGTGGATCCACGCAGAAAACAACCATAGAAAAGAACGGGAGTTGAATGGGAAGAATAGACAATTCTTTCTGCTCTGACCGCTATAATACCGAAACCTGTTCTATGTTTAATGAAAGCAATGCAATTGTGAACTTCAACTTAGAATCTGGGATTATTCCAAGGAATGAAACACACATTCCATCGCAGGAATTCGGCTCGAGGTTTACTCCTGAGAATGCAGTGCACAGCATTGGAGCGATTGTTTCTCCTTGCCTGACCCCTTGCTTGACGGAACTTTTTTTATACACATTGTGGAGGATCGGGGCAGCTGTGCAACCTGTGTACACTTCTTGTAATAACATCATGACTAAGAATAAGTGGCGAAGTGCAAAATCAGTGATAATGTGAGCAATCAATGGTATTGTGACGATCGAATACAATAAAAGCAGTTGGTCACAGTATACACAAGAACGCTTATATATTCATATATAGTGAATACAGTAGCTTTATGATTAATAACAAAGAACATAGTCGAGAATGGCACTGTTACAAGACGAAAAGAACAGAACATGTGAGAACGGTACAGCACTAGATCAGATCAACTAAGACACCTCTGAAAAGCATTGGCTCAAGCAAGCTCACCGATAAGGACGGCAGGTTGTTACATTCAACAGAAGTTTTAGTAAGGAATGACAGCGAGCATGTAATAGCGTTATAGCAGGCTAAAACCCGTGTTACACGGACACTTTCACTGCCACATAAAGGAGCGGTGGTAGAACACAATCGCAGGTATTGACGTCTCATGGCATGCGAAACTGCTCTCGACGACGCAATGTCAGCTCGTTTCAACTGAGTCTGGCGAAACCATTTTAAACATGCTAATTGGTTAGTAGTCCGCGTCTCTATGCGCAAGCATATAGCAAGGCATTAATCCCATAAGTTAAGGGCATACAAGTAACGGAGGTGCCGCATATATTAATGCAGCCAAAGTGCATTATCTTTTAGCAATGAATGTGTAGCAAACCAAGCGCCTCAAAAAGATAGTGTGCCAATTTCTCGCATGTTGACTCCTAGGGTGTGCCAAGCTGATTTATTTTTTTTATGTTTCTTCGCAACAATTATTTGGTTACATAGTCTCTCTCTGAGCGTCATTTACCTGTGGCTCCGGCGAGCGAGCGTCCTACTGGTGAATATACCTAGAACTCCAATGGCTACATACAAATCATCGTAGAAGGTGCTCCTTGTGCAACGTACAAATCAGCAAAATGTAGACAGAGCGCGCCTCGTTGACAGAAACTATTTATTTTTGATATCATAAAATTACAAGAACAAACGCACATGTGCGACATTTTGTGAGGCTGATTAAGCAATGTTCTTCTGCTGTGATGACACGAAAGTACACAGCTGTAGTTGCTCTGCGAAGCCCCATAAGAGAGTGTGGTCCGAAAAAATGTAGAACACCGGCATACGCCACTCTAATGCTCCCACAATGCAGAAAAACCGAGAGAACGTGCGAAGATGTGACATCACACGTTCTCTCGGTGGAGGGCGGGAGTACGAGCTGGTGCAACTGCCTTTTAAAAGCATCCCGTTGCAGCCACAGGTGCACCGCGCACAATACTATTTACCCTGTCATGATTTGAAGCGCTCGCCTCGTAATGAATGTGCGAGCCGACCTTATCATCTCCCTTTAAAACCGACAATCACGGACAATTGACGCCTCCTGAATGCAATATCTGCTTCCGGCATCCACGATGAACTGCCATATACGACCACTACCGGAAGTCTCTGACGGATTCAAAGTTTCTACGCGCGTTTTAAACGAAACTATGTTTTGAAAAATCTCTTATCCCGTCCTGCAGAAGTTCCCGTCGTGCAGAAGTGGGATTTTTCCCGGCGTAGGCTGCTTGCTTTCGAAGTTCTCCCGGTTAGCATTATCCAGGCGTTTTCAAAGCGCTATCGGCGCGCTATCGTGTTATCAACCGACCGCGACAAGCTCTTGCAAAGTTTTTGACAAGCTTGTCAATAACGCTGCCGGTAGTACGAGGGTATTACCCTGACAACAGGGTAGTACTTTGCTGTCAGGGGTAGTACCCTGTTATAGGGGTGCTACCTCGAACCGATAACACGAATTCAGAGAGAAGTTTCGTGTTCGTGGGTGCAAAAAAGCGGTATATAAACCCCTCAAACGCTTCCATCAACGTGCCTACACTTGAATGTATTTGTAATCCATTTGTATCACCACTTGCATTGTTCGTAACCCATTCGTAACTGCGCAGCACACGCCGGTAAATGACATCTACGTATATAGCGGATGCGCCCGACAAGTCACGCCGCTGACGACTCAAGTGGTTCATTTCGGAACCACACAGCAGGATGGAAAAACGAAAATGCCAGCAGAGACCGTAGGAGTTAGGAGACACATTTTCTTTCTTTTAAATTTCTTATTGCCTCCCTAGTCTCAGATTTTATAACAGTCCATTGTGAAAGATCCCGATAATTACCTCACACTTCGCCTTTCGATTGTTGTAGCCACCAAACTGCTCGCAAATCGTCGAATTTCAACAGCGGGAAAACGTGGACAGTCCGGAAAGCACAGATGAGGGGTCAACATCAGCTCAATCCGCGAGCCAAGTCCCGAACTTCCATGCTAACAACTATGACAGATGTAATCCATTCGTATCACCACTTGAATTGTTCGTAACCCATTCGTAACTGTGCAGCATGTGAGCAGCATGTTCGTTTTGCTTGTTGGCACATCTTGTCGAAGTAATGGATATGTGAGATAATTTCAGGAGCTAGAAATCCGGAAAAAGGGTCGATGTTCATTTTTTGGGAAAACGAATTCCCCACACATATCATTTTTCTGAACTTCACTATGTGTACTTTTAACACCACTGATATTTTTCATCCGGTATTTACGCTGCACACTCGTCCAGTATTATTGTTTCAGCATTCTTTCATCTTGTTTCGATGGTCTGTTCCTCAGCTCTACTTTATCATTTGTTCGAAGCTACCTCCTAAAAAGCCGATTATTGACCCATGTACCTTAGTGGGTATGCTTCACGAATGTGATTTATTCAGGGAAAATATTTATATGCCTTATAAAGCGCGACAAGTGGCTGGCATCGCCATCAACGAATACTGCCAAAAGTCAGAAAACGTCAAATAAGGCCGTCTCGTTCACCAGGCATATATGCCAAAATTGTTACGACAAGGTAGAAACGTATCAGAAGCATGGCTTATAGGTCATCAAATCAGCGATATGACACGCTTGTTATTTACGTCGCCGTTAACGATAATACCTTCAAGAGTGGTGGATGCTTGCATATTGGAAGCAGAGCCGTATGTCCCTTCGGGGAGAGTTCGGCGGTTGCCTGCTCTCGCCACCAGTCTGGCAACTGCTGCGCTTGCTTCTGGCAACACAAAGCTCCCACCTCACCAACGCCATTTTGTGCCTAGGTTCCACGCAGTCCTGTACGTGCGCATTTGGGTTCTGCGTGTGAAGTGCCGTCCGCTCTTGGGCCCCTATTTTGACCGAACCACTGAATCTTCGGCGATCGTCGGTGGTGTAGAATTTCGCGGATCTGCAAGGATATCGCAATGGAAGCTTGCAGCGCGGTAGGATGCTCGAACTCGCATATAAAGGGAGGGGGTTCGTCCCTTTCCGGGGAAGCAAGAACGAAGCGAGATAAATTCAAAGCCAATAACCACCACAACTCGAGACTTTGGGAGGTAAGTACTGGCAAACTGCTTAGTTATGCCAGTTCTCCCATGCTCTACACATGTGCGCAGGTGCACTTTGAGGCAGATCAGTCTGAGCACCCTTGCAAAGGAACGAAAAAGCTGAAATGGACAGCCGTAACGACGCTGTTGTCACATTGCGCAGAGTACCGTCCACACCATTTCTGTGGATTTCTAGCCATCGAATATAGAACCAGCCCCCCCCCCCCCCCCCCCATTTTCTGGCTTATAAATGAGCCACTCTTTTCAGCCCTCTGTCGAAAAGTTCCTGAAGGTGTATTTATCAATGAGTGATCAAATAAACTTCTCGTTCTGAGATTTCATAAGAGATGAATCAATAAAAATGGTTATGCGATAGGAACACGGACTCTAGCACAATTCCTATAAGAAACGAACCTAAAATTACATTATGTACCCGCAATACAAAAGTGCAACGAGGCACAACAAATTCTTACTGGCGCAGCGTACACGAGGCAGTTCCACTGACTCATGTGCTTTTCGTATACCATGTTTCTGAACAATGATCTCCTTTGCTGGTGCCCTTCACTGAGCTTTCAGCAAGTTAATATAATCGAATCAAGTGAGTGTCTCGTGGATATGTTCTCAAACACCACTTGAGTGATCCCAAACTCCATTTGAGGGATAAGTGTCCTATCGCTATTTTATTTCAAATTAGCAAAGCCTTGTGGTGCTGACATCTATTGAAATCAACGCGTTGTATTTTTGTAAGCAACGCCAGTACGCTTTTTCTCTAACCAACAGAGGAAGTTGAGAAAAACATGCACAAAAATACACACTGGCGCTGTCGAGAGAGATAGGTACTAGAAATGAAAAGCAAGTTTTATTGAAGGAATAAACAATTATATTAAAAGATTTAACATCATCGGCTATATAACAGTCCCGCATAACGAAACCTTGGGCGTGCGGCACCTCGGCGCCTAAAAAAAGGTTTTTTTTATTTCGTTTCTATATAAGCCGCGGCAGTACACGAGACTACCACACAACAAGGTGCAGTCTACAGCGGTCGATCTACTGCGAATCGGAACCTCAACGTGCATTCGGCCTACACTCGCCAGCGCAGTTCTGATTTTGTCACCTGCTATAAGCTCGTCTTTTCTAAAAGCACCTTTCCGAGATCTGATTCATATATGCACGTTATCTGCAGTTATTCCTTGCGGTAAAAACTCACCAGAAACGCTCGCCAAGGCGAGCTTGCGGCGCCTTAGCACAAAATGGCAGAATGCGCCGCCGCTAAACTTGGCTGGCTTTTGCCTCCGCCCCTCCGCTAAACTCTCCCGAAGGGGATATACGGCTCTGATTGGGACCAGGAAAATGCGGGTATGTGCGAAGCGTGAATGAATCTGACCCTATACAGGCTTTGTCAAATTGCATACGCATGATGTCAGACAAATTTAGGGAGGATGCCAAATTAGATTGGTGTGATATCAAATGAATTTCGAAAAAAAATCAGGCAACCGACATCAAAGAATCCCTACAAAAATGCGGAATCCCTTTCGCCATCAAGGTCTCCTAGCAGGCGACATGGAACCGTTTCTTTTATTATCACCATCATCAACGAACAACCATTCCTGGACGAAGTGACAGCGCCATGAAGCCGAGGGACAGCACAGACCCTGCGCTGACGGAGAGCGGCACAACTGCCAACGTGCCCCATGACGCTGCATTGGGAACGACGATTGCAAGTGCGAACACGGCGCAGCCTCACTTCGTCACGGCAAAGTCGTCGAGCAAAAGCAAAGCGCGCAAGAAGAAGCGTTCCTCCAAGAACGAGAGGCGCGGCGCTGTGGCGAAGAAGGCATCGGCGGCCAAGGCTGACGCGTCCAAGACAAGCGCCTCTCCAAGCCTCGACAGGAAGAAACTGAAATCGCTGCCAGGTTCTCCTATTCCTGCTCCAGCGGATGCGCCAGCTCCCCCATCTCAGCCGCCACCGCCTCCTCCGCCACCACCGCTGCCTCCTGCCAGGCCAAGTAAATCAGAAACGGTAAGCTTACGCCAGTCATGTCGGCACCCTCTTCGCATACGCTTTTCTTCTGTGCAGCCTAACTGTGTAGCTTCAGCAAATGCGACACAAGGCATTTTTCAGTAAAGTGGAGCCTTAGATTACGTGGCAGTGGTCGAAGCAGCGATGTCGTAAGGAGGTCAAGTGTTTTTACGCGACAATTTTAATTCTCGAGCCACGGATTAAGATATGTACTTTATAAACCTTGGCTTCCAGACTGGTATTCCTTCGTTAGGCCACTTCACTTGCCTCTTGATCAATACGACAGCAGGGTGTGTCAAGAGTAATTTCCAGAGAAGCATATTAACGAAGAATTGCGGGCTTGATTGTCATCCTACTGGTCATGCATTAGGGCAGCGCGAAAGAAACACGAAATGCATGCACACAAAGAGAGGAGAGCCACCGCACCTGTCCGTTGTGCAAGTGCTCCGTGTTTCGCTCGTACCACGGAGATGAGTGAATGTACAAAAGAAGAGCTGAGAATCAGCATCCATGCATTTCAGCCACCCAAGATTTTTTTTGTTTGGAGCTGCGTTTACACGGAGATCCCTGCGCATAAATACCTTGTCTTTTCATTCTCAGAAATTTCGCGCACGCATCAAAACCAGATACTGCGTGATTCCCAGACAGAGTTGTTCGAATACCGCCGCGATGTCAGTGCACGATAAGAAACCCGAGATGGTCGAAATTTCCGCACCCATCCACAATGATGTCCGTCGTATTTACATCGCTGTTTTGTGGCGTAAACCGGCGTACATTACTAATCACTATTACACCCGACCGCACGCACCTCGACGACTCACTCCTTGCTTCCGAGGTCGTGATTCCAAACGCTATTTCCATAACTTTTCAGAATAATTTCCAAATTACTTAACGATTTCTTCATTAGTGTATTGGACGTCACAATGTTTCATAAACAAAACAGACGAATTTACCGGAGATTGCGCCGTACTGCATTTCTGCCGATTTTCTAGATATGAGAACAAGCTGCATGAAAAGAATGGCGCTGCCTGCATGTTTTGAAATCCTGAGCTAAGGTAGTTTACATTGGTGCATTCTGTATTTTTCCACAGCCTCTTTGTTTGAAGCCACACTCAGTAAATCCGAATACTTCAGTTTCTCAGTTTCTCCTCAACTGCCAATAACTGGGACTTCCGCTCCTTCACTCGCACATTGGCGCACTAGCGCATTTCCTGAGAGTGGCAAGGCTTTAAGCCAACGCCTTTTGGTCGTACCTTACATAGCCCTTGGTGTCTTAGATGCGCCCATTTGCTGGTGTACTTTGTAATGATTAATTTATTTGTTGGTTTTTATGTCTCAAAAGCAGCTACAGTTACAAGAGACGCCGTAGTAGAGGGCGCCGGAGACTACCGTGGTGGGGCGGTGTATTTGACAAGGCTAGACAACACGCGAAATGTGAATTGGAGGATGTCCTTCGCATTAACTCGCGCCGTCAGGTTGTGCTACGCCATTTTTTGCTACAAAGCGAACAGAGCTATTTTTCTTTGACGAGAAAGTTATGCTCATTAACGAACCCGTGAATAGTCCTCAGAATACAGCTGTATACACTTGTCAATTGTTTACCTAGTATTTCCGCGATTATTACGTGTGAAATCTGTGCTCCCACTTTGTAGATAAGAGACACGTTAATTTAAAGCAAACATTCTTCATCGGCGTCGGCTGTATAACATTGTAAGTGTAAACCAGAGTGCCGTTCACTGCTGTGTATACCGCGCTAGCGAGTCGCTTCGCTTTGTAAGGCGACGTCTGCCGGCGGCCATTGTTCGCGATCTTGTCCAACTAGGAGCACGCGCAGTCTGTTAGGAGTGCAATACTGCGTTCTTTTTTAATATTAACCTTCATGAGCGCCTTCTATTTAGGTCGAGGCACTTTTGCTCTCATGGTGCTCTGCTTCTCGCTGTCACTGATTAGGATACGTCCTTATCAAGTGATTCGCACCATAAATTAGGCGAAGCACTTTGCATCGAGGCAGCTGTGGGCTTGTTTTTGTCAACTTCCTCCGTACAGGTGTTTTTACTCCTAAAATCGCTTAGCAGCGGCGTTCACGTTGCTCGTGGTAGCTCCTCCCACGGCAGCCGCTGTGCCGAGACCTCAGTAGCGACATATTGAAGGAAAGCTTTAACTGAGGCCGCCGGCCGCAGTAGTGCCTCAATAGTATTGCGCTGGCGACGCGAGTGTGCATATTTAGGTGCCGTAACCATACCGTTGGGTGGCCCTTCGGTCCTCACGACGTCGGCGGGAAGGAGAATTGCTGAGTGCGATTCTTACGGCCCGTTGGCAGGGGTGGTTGAAAACTCTTCAGGTCAGAAGGACTTGAAATATCGGCTCAATGCCTTTTCACGAACTCAACGAAACCTATTCACTGTCCCTTTAAAGAAGCACCGCGGTCTGTGACTGTCACCGATCCCGAGCTGTGACGCAATCGCCGGAAATGATCCCAATGACCGACGTAACAATCGCCCGGAAATGATCCCCTGAAAGCTTATGCAATTAGGTTTTGGACCCCTTCAGTGCACAAGCAAAACGCCAGCAGCACTTCAAAGACCGAATAAGCGCCAAGGATGATGAAAGAAAACAAATATATTCTCATCAATCAGAGATTTACAGAAAACTTGCACAAAATCGGCTCTTCACAATGCAAACGCAGATGGTTACATTACACGCAACTGCAAACCCGAACGAGTTCATGCACCAGTTCTATTCACCAAAGTCACTCGAGGTGCCTTCCCAACTTGAAGGTTTCCGGCAGGGCTCGTCAGGTGGCTCGCGCAGCAGCGTCGATGGACGCCTTGCTTCTTCTCGCTGTCTTGCTTCTCGCTTCGACTGGTACGACTCCTACGACCGCCCATCTTGCCCTACTTCTTGCCCTTTCTCGATCCTTCGCCACTTGGACGACGCCTCTTTCTACCTCCCAAGGCACGAGGAGCGGTCGGTACGCACTCTTCACCTCCTCCCTTTCCCCACGCCTGGCTCGCGGGCTCGCTCGCCGCGATAAGGTGACTCACTGACGCGTTCTACAAAATTCGCTCTTTTTCAAGATTTAGCCAGTGGCGGCGTGACCTTGGGCGCTTCATCCATACGCGCCACTTGTTTCTTTTTCGGCTTTTCCTTCGGCTCGACGCCGGGTTTTTCGACGAAATGGGGACTATTTTGAGAAACTGACAGTGAACAGAAGCTGGAAGATCAAAGACGACGTGATATAAGTGATGCACATTGAATGATGATGTGCGCCCGCTTCTTTCTATACGAGTGGTACGCATCTATTGAGCCTTCAAGATACCAATGCTCTTCCACTGTCATTCGAGGAAGTGTGGAAAAATGGGCCATTCAACAGATGTGCTTAGTATTGGCACCGTAACCATTACACTTGTCACTACAGTCAATTTTCAATGCGCAAGCCATGCACGTACGTCTCATTCCAAGGTGTCCATGAATGGCTTTGGCGTCTGCGTCAGCGGTACAAAATGAGGTACAAAAAATATCACCTGATCCAAGGAAGGGCAGAAGCGAACCAAAGAACGCATTCCGTGTGCAATAGATGATTAATGATTGTCAAAGTTAAATAATGACAAAAGAATGATTAATAGTAATGGCAGGTGAATAGTTAAAATAAATAACAATTTAATGTATGAAGCTTTGTAAATATGATTGATATCATGATTAACAATTGGCCATCCAAAAGAAAATACTTATTCGTGATTTTAGATGGCTTAAATATCTTATTGTTCAAGAACATACGGCCTACTAAAAATGGAATCCACGGATTTTTTAAGTGGAATAAGGTCTGGATTAGAGTGGTATAAACAGTGCAATGCGCGGATATCAGGTTGGCAAAAGATGGACTAAAGCCTGGATTAAGGGAAATATAAGGATTTCGCCTCCGCATCTCTTAGGCAAAAGATAGCTAAGGACACTTGGAAGTTTTAGGCTGTTTACATAATCTGAGTTCAATGAAAACGTAGGTACGTTTTCTTAGTCACTTTAGGAATCGCGCATTATCAGCGTGCCTGCACAACCCATGAACGGGTCGCTGTAAGACAGCGCCCTCGAATGATGCGCCAACTCGGCCATACCAAAGCGTTTCTTAACATCACCGCTAGTTTAAATCCATTATTGCAAAGCTGAATGTCGGTTATGCTGCTCATACTCTTGGGACCGGTGTGTCTGACGAAGCAACAGCTACACGGGGTACCCTGCAGAAGGATGCGGGAAACTCGCGCACTCTGTATAGCAAGATTTTGGTTAGGGCAACTTCTTTCATGGGTAACTCAGGGAAAACTGTGTAAATGAAGTGATACGAAGAAAACACAGGACATGGGAGAAGCACTTATTTACGGTAGATTTTTATTGCAAGAACCACGATTTTATTGCAAGAACCACGAGGGCACTTCGACAGCAACGTGGGGAACTATGATGTTTCAGCACGTTAGTGCCTGGACTTTTGCTTTGTTGAAGAGAAATTTACGCTTCGATGGGATGATGTGCATGTCATAAGCGTCTGTCGTCGCAGTAATAAATTCTAGTGAAGCTGGACAAAATCCACTGGGTGATAGCAGAACATATGTGTTGTTTCTTACATTCTTATACAAGGGTTAACACAAACCACACCAGCAATTGACAAGAACCACCACCAAAACTGCTGATGCAGTATATTCACAATATGTACCGCATAGGAATAACCGCCGTGGTCGAGTGGCAGCGTGCTTGCTTGTCCCCTCTGGCTCTTGTTCAATTCCTGCCTACGGTCATTACATGCTTGACTCTGTCTACTTGCTACGTGTACAATAAGTGGTATCTCTTCCTTGTGCTTAAGTGTCAGCAATTTTGTTCTCATTAAATTTTAGTGTAGTTTTGCTGGTACTTAGCTAACATGGGCTGGAATTTTAACAATCCATCACCTGTGGCGCATACCCGCATTCCACTGGCGTAGCACTGCGTGTATGGGTCAGATTTATTTCTTTTATTGCGATAGCAATTATATGAGCTGTCTCGACGGGTTTATGCCGTCGCTGTCGCCATCATGTACCGTATAAATCCCAAACTCATAACACCACCCCCCCCCCCCCCCGCGCCGTACTTTCTACCCTCGGGTAAAAGCACGCGATCAGCCTCGACAACTGCGGCTGAAGCAGTCATCAAACGAACCCGGCCCATCTCCGTAGTTCGGAGGGCAAGGCGCATGAGATACCATCACACGGCTCGGCAGGTTTGTGTCAAAACGGAGAAGGAGCGCCCCGTCTGTCTTAACGAGCATGAAAAGCCACGATGGACGAGGGTGTGGAGGGGGGTGGTTTCTCTCGAGCGGTAACTGTGGACTCCGCACGGTCGCCGTCGCTGGCGCTCGCGCCATCTCGACAGCCATCAGACGTCCTGCCTACTGCGTATCACCGCCTCAATCGCCGTCTCCGTTCGAGGCGCCTCGCAAGCGACAGCAACAACGGCGATGCAGTCGCCACATAGCGCTCACCTGAATGCGTCTACGAGTGCTAGCAGGAGCGCGCTCCCTTGATGCCGCTGTGCTGGGCCAAGTTTCTCGATGGTGGAAAAATAAACGCTGCTTAGCGCGGTAGCGCGGTGTGAAGCACGTACAATATGACATCAAAACAACATGACTTAGCTGCTGGGCCGTCATCTCTGCCCTCGACCGTCTCATGGTAACTTAAGCACCTCCATGTTTACATAATAGGCCCACGTTCCCTACAATTCGGATTGTAGTCAACGTGGTGTAATGTAGTGAACGTGTAGTGTAGTTTAGTGACCGTGGAGAAATCCCTTAAAGCTGGAAGTCTTAATGCGTATAATTTATCGTACATTGATATCGCATTCATTGCTTCGCCCTTCTGTGAAAACTGTGATTTTTATTATTTCCATATCACCGCTAATCGTGACCTGTGTGTCAAGTAACTGATGTTAGTGATGCGAATATTAATCATTCGTCTTGGCAATACGTTCATGCCTTACTATGCCGATTCTCTTGTATACAAACAGCAGAAGACCACTTCAGCACCGAGATGTAGGAGATAGATAGATAGATAGATAGATAGATAGATAGATAGATAGATAGATAGATAGATAGATAGATAGATACGATCAATGCTGCTGAAGTTCACCAAAACAGGCTTCGCATATAAAACATGTAGCCATCCCTGATCCTTGTCTTTGGTGTCGTTTAGTGACGCTAGTGCCTGGCTGGTAGTTGCGAAATGTTTGTGACTTTGTGTGCACTTCCCGGATATAAAATCTTTCTTTCTTTCTTTCTTTCTTCCTTTCTTTCTTTCTTTCTTTCTTTCTTTCTTTCTTTCTTTCTTTCTTTCTTTCTTTCTTTGCTTTCTTGCCTTGCTTGCTTCCGTGGGGCTCCTGGCCTGCATATGTAAAGCGCATCTGAGCTACACGCGATATTATTTTCACTAGAAAATTTCCCTTCAACATGCTAATGGTTAAATGTACCTTTAGTGCAAGAAACTGATGACCTGATATCATGTCTACCCATGAAACGATACTGTAACCATCCACTCTCGCTAGGTTTTTTTTCACGTTTAATGTCAGAGTTGCTGATTACCGAGGCCCGAGGTTGACCGAAAACTCCACGCAGGTAACAATAGTGGTGTTCCGAGATTTTGTCACTAAACACTATAAAACGTAGATTTGTGCAGGACTGATTTAAAATATAGGAAACTAATAATTACGAGGCTGCCGGTAAAATATACTAGGAAAAAAATCCTGCAGATACCAGCAACCATGGGAATCGGTGTCATGGGAAGCAGCCAATGAGGAATGGCCTATGACGAATTGTTTGGCATTTAGTCGAACTGTTACGAGTAGGATCAAGTTTTGTACAAAGCGCATGCACCCACTCATGAGTATGCTGAGCAAGGGCTAACCAGGAACGTCGACAGCATCCTGGCGACTGAGTGGTACCTCATCGTACGACGTAGGGTTAGAGGTCACGTTACTGGAAAGAACAGGCATGTGTTTTCGCAAAAAAGAATGCACTAAGCGGTGCGTTGATATGCTATCATAAGCGTAGTTCGTTGAAGTATTTCCACGGGATCAAGCAAAATTGCCCAAAACCATACCGAATGGTAACAGAACATACGTAATTCCTTTATAGTACTTATAAAACATTTGAAGCAGAATGCACGTTGTACAAGCACCATCGGTAAAAATGCTGGTGCAGTAGGTTTACTACACATACCGAAAGGGAGAAGCAGCCGTAGCCTAGTGGTAGCGTGATAGCTTGGTACCTCGAGGAAATGTGTTCCATACCACCCTAAAGCTTGGTAGGTTGCATGTGTGTCTGTGTGCTTGTTATGTCTGCATTCCAAAGGCAACCTGCGAGAAAGAGTGTTCCTTTCTTGAGAGCGGCACTATTTAAGCCTAGCGTCGTGTCCCAACCGCGAACACAGAAATGGGGGCCGATCCTGGAGGCTGTGCACTAGGATGAGGCGCAGAAAAATTGTCGCGCCGCTAAAAGTTGCGGCTTCGATCCCCACTTTCGCAGCTTTTGATATGTCTATTCACCGCCGTGTCGATGTTTTGTATGTCTACTTAAGCTCGTAATTCGCTTACGCAGGTTCTATAAGATTCGAACTGCTCGCTATTACACATGCTTTGGCAATGCTCCGCGTTAAGCGGCACCGAGTTGCGCACAGAGACTGGGAAGCCGCGCTGCGAAGCGGCGACCACCAGAAACTTCGGGCCGTCCAGAGGGCTCACGAAAGGGCGGAGGCTCACGGGCTTCCCGTCCCAACGTGGGTGCGGCCCGCGACCCCTGCCGACCACTAAACCAAGATTGGGTGGAGAGGGGTTCCTCCGGACTTAATAAAGTTATTTCCTCCTCCACACCTGTGGCACATACACGCATACCGTGGGCGGACTACTACTGGTATGAGCAAGGAGTGGTTGCAGTGTCGTTAAGAATGACGTTTTTGACGAGTAAATCATTTAAGTAATGTACAGATCACCGATTCATATTCATCATACCATACCATGGAAATATTCGGGTGTGTCAGGTGAACGAGACGACCAGGAGAGCACCGAAACGGAGATAGATAGATAGATAGATAGATAGATAGATAGATAGATAGATAGATAGATAGATAGATAGATAGATAGATAGATAGATAGATAGATAGATAGAGTCGCTCGAAGTCACTCAAGTTCGCCAAGAAATGCTTCGCATTTGAAAAGGTCCCTCGACGTACATACCTCAAAATGTCGCCCAAATTGGAAGAGGCGTGTTGAGAATTGATACTTTAGCATACGTAACCTTTGACGGAAATTTGTCGTACAGGCGGCCTCACAATTTCTGCCATGCTATATGCGTGTCTACGCGCTGCCCTAACAAAGAGTTCTATGAAAGGCGCTGCAGAGAAGTAATTGATTGCTCCAGAATAATTTCTAGATTGCATTTTCGAGGGTGTGATTTCTACTTATTGGGCTACTTTTTTCGGTAACACGCACTATTCTGCTAATTTTACAGGCCTTGGCAATGCCAACCGTAGTCTCCCAGCGCCACCGAGTCTCTCGTGACGCTATCCAAGGATACCGGCAGCACGGATGACCCTCAGTCCACGCGACCAACATCAAATGCGGACGCCAGCGCCTTGCAACAGCAGCTGGGAGCTCTGGTCACAACCGAGCCAAAGGGGAATGCCGGACCGGACACAGTACAGGCTCAAGGAAAGCCAGGAAAGTGTTCCTCTTTGTCGAAGCCAGTCTCCTGGCACCCCAGTACGCTTTCTACAGAGACTGGCACGGCGATGGCATACGCCACGGTAGCGGCGCTAACATCAAACGAAGGAGACACGCTTGTCGGCGAGCCGGGACTCTCGGTCATGTCTTCACCCCAGACGGAGGGCGCGAACGACGTCGACACTGTGCCGATAATCGACGTCCTAGTAGGGAACCTGAGGGACATCGCCAGCGACTTCACCGGCGAAGGGCCCTCGCAGACAGCGCTTGACGACACCCAAGTCCCGAGGCTGCCTTTTCGATCAAGTCCCGCGACAGGTAAAAAAATCTGTAGACCATTCACGGGAACGTTTATGTCGTGATCATTTGCATGCGGCGTGACATCTTATATCACTCGTACAAGTGGGCCGCAGGAATGCTTTAATACATGCGCATGCTCGCGAATCAATTAAAGTAGAGTAGCTATTGTAAATTTAAGTAACATAAGCGTGATACACGTTCTGAAAGTGATACCCTAGGTATCAAATTATGCCTGCACCCAAATTCAAACAGCACAATCCCGAATCTTCGTGCAGGTCGAATATCCTCTTCTTCGACAGTTATTTATTTATTTTATTATTTATTTATTCATTTATTTATTTAAATTGTGGCCCCTAGTGTGGATCGCACCCAAATCTGGCTTCGATGACCCCCTTTTCAAAACTACTGCTTTGCAGCTCAGCCTAATGTTCGTAATAACTAGGCATTCATATGCCTCAGCTTGCAGTTACGTCTTTCCCCTAGAGAATTCGCAATATATCTGTTGCATATTGTGTTAAGGTCGCATGATTTGCTTTGAGGTCAGCCCTTGTTATACAGTCAAATAAACGACGCCTGAGGGAACGCACCGAAGCCAGTGATCGCAAGCGAGAAACTGCGTCGATAGAGCAAAAGAGCATAAGTATCCGACAAAGCTGGCGCGGATTTGCCATATAAAGGTGAAGCTAAATTTTGCGTATTTTTTTTCATGCATCAAGAGAGAAAGGCCGCTGCAGCAAGTCCATTAGACGGGCGCTGTATGCGAACTTCACTGTGTTACGCGACCTGGAACAGCAATTCTTCCTAACCAGGAAGGTCGTAAATTATTAGCACGGATACCGATTTACTCTGCACGCTCTTCTCTATAGCGCGTCAGCAAAAACGGAAGAGGAAGAGGCCGACAAACTAATTTAGGGCAATACAAAACACTTTGTTGAACTAGTTCGTTGATTACTTCTGAGGGAAGAATTGTAGTGAAAAATCAAACAAGGACTTGTGTAGTCTACTGCGACGCAGGGATTTTGCTAGAGAGAGATAGCCGCTAGAGAGCACTAGCGCCAGTCCCGTATACTTGTCTTTGCCGTTGGGTCGTTTCGCGCTGCGATGTTTTCTGCAGAAATATTTTACGGCATGCTGACATTTTTAAAACAAATTTTAAAGCGATAGTTAAAAAGCTTGAATCACAGAGACTGCGGCGTAGGTGGCGGCATCTGTGGCGGAAAAGACCAGCGGCGTCACCTATTTTGAGGAGGCATGGGCCCGGGAAGGCTAGCTGCGTAAGCATGATTCAGATGACGCTCTCTCTTCGGTAACGCCGTGCTGAGAAATATATAGAGTATTATAGATGAGGCGCAGCTTCTAATGAATACCGAAATTTACCGTGTTCGGTAATCCGCTGTGCGCAAAGCACTTTGGGTATAGCTGAATATGGCGTGTGAGAAGTACTGCGCCATTATCACCGACCAGCCAAAGAGTATGCCGTCCGCTTAGAATCACTTAAATGGTCGTCGTGCGCTCTGTCGCCACCAAGTAGTTAATGACGGTTCATGACGGTTAATGATTTTAATGACGACCTTCACACTATACGTTACAGTTCGACCTCGTTTCTGTTTCGGACTGAAAATGTCGATGCAGTAGTCTAACTAGCGGCTACTAGAATTTTGGAGACCATCGACGGCGAGATCATTGGCGAGTTTACCCATACCGCTTTGCGGGTCTGTTTGCGAGTTCACCCATAGCTGGCGCCGCTTGACAGTGAAAAACAACGCTGAACACTATCCCGTCTCCGCTGCACCTTTCCGTACAGCGGAATACCGGACACGCTGAAATACCCTAGTGTTTCCTAGGCGTTTTAACAGGATTGAATTGCGATGCACAAGGGGCCTCATTGCGCCATCACGCTTCACTCGTAAAGGCGAAGCTTGAGAGTCCTCTATTTTTTGTCGTCATTTCGTAATTGCGCAGGGGCTCTCAAGTTAGCCGCTCATTTAACGATAGGTGTGGTTACTGTTCCAGGAAGAGCAGAGGCACCACTCTCCCCAACGACAACACGAGAGAGCGCCCCGAGCTCCGCTGCAGCCAACGAAAGGCCGCCTACTGAGAGGGGAATGGATGTGCTCTCGTTCACGCTGGCCACGCTGACCTGTTCGATGATCTTGATCGTGATTCTCTATTTCCTCAAAGGATATCGCGCCCGTGCTCTCGCTTGCGGTGACCACAACTGCAGCAGCTCCAGCGCCGCCACATATCCGCCGAACATTTGACTGCTCACTACCTGCCATGTCGTCGTGCATCACAGCTGCAACTTAAAGAAAAGCCTAATGCGCACTAAAGATCCCACCAACTCGGTGCGAAAGCATCTTTTATGCTTCTGCAGCCTATACTTTGCCAGCTTTCGTCCAATTACGTATTTTTAACAGCAGAAAGCTGAGCAGTTGCTAGGCGCTCTCGGAGAAGAAGCACCGAGCGCAGATACGGGCACAGCACTTACGACAGGCGCTTCTAGTAGAAGAACACGGATGGAGGTGTTCTTTGCATGTCTTGCGTCCGTGAACTTTCTTCTGCAAGATAACTTCACCAACAAGTGGCAGATCTGAGTGACACCATCTCCGTTCAAGGAAAGCTGGAAGTCATTAGCTGGCCCTTGTTGGGTTGGGAAGCCAAGCCAAATCTGTCGAGTGAACGGGGATACTTTTACCCCCTGCCTAAGACTGAAGGATCTGTAAAGTTCGGCATCAAGAAAGCAAGCCTGGCCAGAGCAACCGTAGGTGTGACCTTCCACAAGAAGGAGCCGCTTGAAAATCTGCTTTTGGAAGTTATGGAAAGGAATGTGTAATGGCCACCACTTCTCGCATAGCCCTTCGATGGGCTGCAGTACGTAGAAATATTAAATAATAAATATTAATTCGAAATGCAGAGCGCCATTTGTTGACATTCCGGTAAGCATCCTCAGCCATGTTCTTCAGGGCGCCGACAACCCAAACTTTTATCTCGTCTTGTATACGCTACGTCCTGCGGCTTTTTTGACGTAGCGGCGCGATATTTTCGCACTGCTACCTGCCGCTGTCCGAGCAGCATGTATCCTTGGCCGGCCCGTAATAACGTAACACTGTTTTTCACAAAACTCATTGATTATTTAAACCACTAAAAACTGTCAACGCCGTGCCTGTGCTGTCATCAAGGATATTAGCACTGCGTGAGTTTGGAAGTGTGGTTGACGCGCGCAATATCGCCATTTGGCCTCGTTTGTATTTGCATCAGTAATACACGTTATGAGGGCTACTTGGTTCTAAATTCGAGAAGAAGAAAACAGTGCGACAGGAACTTAAACAACAAAAGAAATGAACACCACATGTGTTCGTTTCTTTGGACGTCCCCGTCCCGGTCGCGGTGTTTTTGTTCTGCTCTTTTATATTTTCCCATAAGTATTAGTTGCTTTCCAGAGACAACAGAACTGAGAGATTTAAGACAGGCCATGTGTAAAAGATTACTGATGCAAAAATTTAGAGTTTGCGTTTTATTTGGCATCCATTGGAATGCCAAGGCCTCCGAACTCGGCAAACGCACTTGTAAGCGTGAGCGCTACCTGAAAACTTATTTACCACATGTCTTTTAAAACCCGGTTTCGGTTCCTACTGTGGCATGACGAAATGGCGTAGTATGTGTATAGCAATGAGCGTTTTCGATTAACCAAGTACAGTGCAAGTCCCGTACTGCCCGCGGATGTCTCGCTGACAAATATGACGCCATCGTCACGTGGTTGAAAACTCCTCCGCCCTGTCAGTGGGCGGTTTCCGGGAGATCGCCGTGAAGAATCGGGTCCGTCCGGAGCCGTCCGTTATTTGAAAAACGTATGCGCTCAACGAGTTACTCGTCACGTGCTTTACGCAATAAATCATGACCTTTTTGCCTAGTCGTCTGCTCCGCGACGCGCCTGTAACAACGCGTGCGGAGTCAGCCATGTACGAGGGAGGGAGGGAAGGAGGAAAAACAAAAGGACAGAAAATTGAGCGAGTTGGTAAGGGTCCGTAGTCAATAGAAGAGGCGTGCAAGACACGGACACAAGGGGAGAAGTGAACAACACGAACGCCGACTAACAACTGGAGCAGAGCACAGAGGCGAAATAGAAAGAAGACACACAGCTTATCTGCGCATGCGCGGAATGGTAGCGTCACCTCTCAAACGGTTACACGTGCCGGTCTACGCGATAGACAACTACTAAGGCATTCTATCTCCTCTCTGTCTAAGCTAATCGACGGCTGACTTACGCACGCACTTCCACTATTACTGATATGCCAGGCCTCGACCAATAAACGCGTCTCTTCATTCTTATGTCTGTACATGATCTCGGTTTTTTCTAACTCGGGCGTGCAGCTACAGACCTGGCAGTGCAAAGATAGATTAGACGGCGTTCCACCTGATAGCGACCTTCTATGTTCAATTCATCTTTGATTTATACAACGCGCAGTTTGCCCTACATAAAAACGTCCACAGCTAAAAGGAATCTTATAAACCACACCCATGCGACAGTCGGTAAAATTCTTCTTGGCTATATGCTTAACCTGACAGATATCCGGTCGCTTCTTTCCTTCTATCAGCTCATTTCTTCTATGCACCGCGGAATGATCAACTTAGCGCGAAAACACACGGACACGAGAAGACACGAAACAGACAGGACGGGCGCTCCTGTCTACCAACTAGCCCAGCAGTCTGTCCTACTAAAGTATCTTCTATGCACGGCAGCACAAACCCTACCTAATTTATCGGGAGCCGTAAACGCAACATTAACCCCATATCTACTTCCCACTTTCTTGAGCCTGTGCGAAACTGCGTGGATATATGGAATACTCACGACTCTTTTCTTGTCAATGTTATTCTCTGCTACAGCTTTCGTTCCGGTCGAAATCGACTTCTTCAGACGCTCAGCTACTGTGGCTATGGCTAGTCTAGGGTAACCTGCATCTAAGAGGCGCTCGACCTGCGCATTAAAGCTAATGATCAAACGGTGCACGCACGACTTCGATAGGGCTGACTTTAAGGGGGTATGGTAGGGTAAACGCTCCAAAAAATCGAATTTGCAATTCTGACACCGAAAAATGCACTGAACTATGAGGAACAAACCTGCGGAAGCGCGACATCGAACGGCCGCTGAAAGTGGTTTAAATGCCGCGCCAAAGTGCGTCGCGCGCCCTGGCGTTTAAAAATGGCGGACGGCGCTCGGTTGTTTTTTGCAGTTTTCTTTATAGTTTCTTTTTGCTTTTTTTTGGTGCTACAAGGGGAGTGTGTATATTATTACATTAACTGTCGTTGAAAATACTTACCTTATGACATATCTGCCTCTTGTGTTGCTCTTGTAGTGTGTTTTCTTTGTTTTTGTATGATTTCGTTGTCACCAACCCGATTGCTGTCTCGTATGCCGCGCTTTTCAAACGTGTTGTTTTGCCAGGAGATGGCACGATGGTCCAGCAAATGGAGCAAAAAGAGAAAATTCAAGGGTAATCGCTTCACCGTAAGAAATAGCACTGAGAAACTGGATTGGCGAAGCGCTAGCCGCACGAAACTTGGTGCTGGAATTGGCGTTGAAACGTTCGATGTAGAAGACGCGAGTACGACTGGCTACCGTCTAATCAAATTCGATCTTCTCCGCAGCTTCTGGCAAGATATTGTTGTGTTCAAAAGTGCAACAAAGGAGAAATACATTTGGAAGAAGCTACAGAATGTGAAGTAGTTTGGCATGCTCCACAGACGCCACTTGCAACGAGTGCAGTGCTCATGACAACATTTGTCAGTGCTGACACAGTGAAGACACCTACTAATGATGCTGTAGCCTACTAAGTACAACGACGGCATTCAGCACGGAAAGCTGTTCTGGAGGCCCTCAGAATTGTTCTAGGTGTGTTTTGTGATGCTACCCTCAACAGGATGGAGAAAGAGCGCGTGGACAGGGCAGAGTTCTATGACTCTCTCGACAGCAAGGAAAGGCAACGGAAAAATAGGAACACGAAGAAGGGTTTGGGAGAGAACACAAAAAGAGCCAGCGCTAATTTGTATTCTCCTGCGGTATTTTGAGCAGCCATAAGCAGTATGCGCACATAAAACTTCGTTTTTCTCAAATTGAGTCTTTTATGAATTTCTTTAATTCAATGTACCTTTTCTCAAAAAAGTAAGAAATTGAATCCAATGAAACTTTGCAAGCGTCTGCTTCTATATGTTGCAAATAATCGGAACTAAAAAACTGCTCATTGTTCGAATTATAAAGCTGAAAAAAATTACACAGCAATAGGCACCTCCTGAGACCCTGTGCATGCAGTAACTTAATTTTTTTTCACATAAACTCCTAAAAGGATTTTCTATTTCTTTAGTTCAGATATAACCTATATATATTTAAAATTGAGCGGCTTAGTATCATTCCATTACTTATGGTGGTTGCTGAGAAAAGGTACATTGAATAAATAAACACACCTTAAAATTTGAGAGTGAGCCACAGGAAGCATAAACAACCTAGGCACATAAAAAATGTGTCAAGTGATAGCCAGTGACACCTTTAGTGAGCGTGTGAAATCTTACATTAATAGTTGCAGGTGTTTCTAAAATATTACGTTAAAACTGACATATACCATTTACCCTACGATACCCCCTTAAGCCGGACAAGGCTATTCCGTTTTTTACTACTTTCGAATGCTAGGAGTGAAAATTTAACAACTGCTTAGATGCTCTAGGGGAATACTGCCAACACACGTGATTCTGCTCAAAATACAAAGAGATATCTAAAGATTGTATTACGTTTCTCTCTGGTAGTTCTTTCGTAAACCTTAGACCATCTCCATTAAGTTTAAATTGATCGCTTACATAGGTGACGACGGATTCAAAATCATCCTTACTACAAAATATCAAGTAATCGTCTGCATACCGAAATACCCTGATGATGTGGTCACCTAAGGCCTCTTTTAAACGGCAGTCAAACTTGCTCAAGTATAAATCACTTAGAATAGGGGCGACCTTTGAACCTATACAAATCCCCGATTTCTGCACGAACACACCTTCTCTGTATCCAACTAATGCTGAAGTTAAGTACATGGAAAGAATTTCTAGAAAAGTACCTGTGGAAACTCCTCATCTATCTATGAAACCGGACTCTTTCCCCTGTTTTTGAATACATTCTTTCACGCAATTTAATAAACCTTCATGCGGCAGCGACTAATACAAATCTTCTACATCCATGCTAAACGCTGTGCAGTCGCCAGGATTTGTATTTTGTAGTAAGGATGATTTTGAATCCGTCGTCACCTATGTAAGCGATCAATTTGAACTTAATGGAGATGGTCTAAGGTTTACGAAAGAACTACCAGAGAGAAACGTAATACAATTTTTAGATATCTCTTTGTCATTTGAGCAGAATCACGTCTGTTGGCAGTATTCCCCTAGAGCATCTAAGCCGTTGTTAAACTTTCACTCCAAGCATTCGAAAGTAGTATAAAACGGAATAGCCTTGTCTTGTTTAAAGTCAGCCCTATCGAAGTCGTGCGTGCACCGTTTGACCATTAGCCTTAATGCGCAGGTCGAGCGCCTCTTAGAAGCAGGTTACCCTAGACTAGCCGTAGCCACAGTAGCTGAGCGTCTGAAGAAGTCGATTTCGAACGGAACGAAAGCTGTAGCAGAGAATAACATTAACAAGAAAAGAGTCGTGAGTATTCCATATATCCACGCAGTTTCGTACAGGCTCAAGAAAGTGGGAAGTAGATATGGGGTTAATGTTGTGTTTACGGCTCCCGATAAGTTAGGTAGGGTTTGTGCTGCCGTGCATAGAAGAAATGAGCTGATGGAAGGAAAGAAGTGACCGGATATCTGTCAGGTCAAGCATATAGCCAAGAAGAATTTTACCGACTGTCGCATGGGTGTGGTTTATAAGATTCCTTTTAGCTGTGGACGTTTTTATGTAGGGCAAACTGCGCGTTGTATACATCAAAGATGAATTGAATATAGAAGGTCGCTATCAGGTGGAACGCCGTCTAATCTATCTTTGCACTGCCAGGTCTGTAGCTGCACGCCCGAGTTAGAAAAAACCGAGATCCTGTACAGACATAAGAATGAAGAGACGCGTTTATTGGTCGAGGCCTGGCATATCAGTAATAGTGGAAGTGCGTGCGTGAGTCAGCCGTCGATTAGCTTAAACAGAGAGGAGATAGAATGCCTTAGTAGTTGTCTATCGCGTAGACCGGCACGTGTAACCGTTTGAGAGGTGACGCTACCATTCCGCGCATGCGCAGATAAGCTGTGTGTCTTCTTTCTATTTCGCCTCTGTGCTCTGCTCCAGTTGTTAGTCGGCGTTCGTGTTGTTCACTTCTCCCCTTGTGTCCGTGTCTTGCACGCCTCTTCTTTTGATTATGGAGGAAAGACAGGTTAGCAATTGCTGAAAGGATCAATTTGGACTTCGTATGGGATATGATGGCGGCAGCGACGGCGATGCCGGGAACCCGTCGAGACAGCGCATATAATTGCTATCGCAATAAAACGATGGACGAAATTTTGTATAGCGACTTCGAGGACAGCAGATACTTAGGCACAGTGCAAGATCCAATGCATGGAACGCATGGTGCGTGTCGGCACCGCCGCAGAGGCCTCCGCATTACAAGGCACCTACAGCAGTTTTTGCACCATATTCTAATATCGCTGTTTTCTAATAGTATTCATAGCCCTGAAGTAGTCAGGGTCCATTCCATTTGCTCAGAAAACTCGCCAATAATTTTAAATAGCGACTGAACGACGTGTCAAACCGAAATCGAAACAGGTAGACGCCTCGTGCAGCGCATGCGATGACGTCACAGCCCCTTCGCCAGAAAAATATGGAGCTGGTGCGAGAAAAATAAAAGTTACCATGTCATCCAACGATCTATTGAGCTTTTCTGAACTTGACAGCCACGACTTTAGCGCTGAAATATTGCCGTTTCGCTTTAGACGGCCCGCCTGCTCAGGTAAGCAGCATTACTGGTAATGACGTCTAAAACACAGGGCAGCTTGGGTGGAAATCCGCTAAAAATATCAAAAATTCATTTTCGGGAAAACTGAATAACTTGCACTCGCTTGGAATGGCATAGATTATTGCAGCACAGAGGAGAACATATACAGTAAATTTGAGTGAGATCAGTGGAAAATGGAAAATCGCCGGGGTTGCCCTTTCAATTCAGCTGTCCTCCTAGGTGCCCGCCAAATCGCGGAGGTCTAGTATTCTCGCGCTGCATCTGCTGCTCCGCTAAGCGATCCATTCCGACTTAATCGCGAGCTGCTCTATTGCTCAAGGCTCCTCGACTTTGCAGCGACCACGTAAAGACGACGCTGTCGCTGGTGTCAGCGGTAGAAACCATGGCGCTAATGAACCGCACGTGGCAGACGGCCCTAAGAAAGAGTGGTGCTCACTCATGGCGACTCGCGAAAACAAAGCATTCAATGATATTCAGCATTTCATAGATGCGCACACATACGGTAGAGCTGAGATGCAGAGTCAAGGATACGAGCGTTCACGAGTGCGCTGTGCAAGGAAGGTGCCAGCTCGTGCAGGTGAGTGCACAAGTGCAATCACAAGCATGCGGGGAGAACCACAGAGGCTAGGCAGCACGCGCGCGCTAAAGTAATGGGTATGTGCCATAACTTCAGGAGCTAGAAATATAGAAAAACTGTCGATATTCATTTCTTGGTAAAATAGATTCCCCGATTATATTGTTTTTCTGAACTTCCCTAAGTGTAGCTTTAACAGCTCTGATATTTTTCATCGAGTATTTGATTGCATACTCGTCCAGTATTATTCTTTCTGCATACTTCCAGCTTGTTTTGATGGTCTCTTCCTCCGTTGTACTTGATAATTTCTTCATAGATACCCCCAAATACCGATTATAGGTCCATGTACTCCAGTGGGCATTCTCCACTGATGTTATTTATTCAGGAAAAGGCTTTATATGCCTTATAAGTAGCGCCAACAAACATCTTTCCCTCGCTTTACCCCTCTAGCCCTTAGACGTACTCCCCACACATCTTTGATCGAATTTTTATCCACGCGTATAACATACAGGCTCAACTATTCCTCTAACTCTATCGCGCACTTCCTTCAGAATCCATTCTTTTTTACACACGATTGGCTTTCCCCCTAAAATTCCTTTTGGGCCACGGCCCTTCTCTTTTATATTTCATTGGCTTCAAGCACAATATACCTGCTGGTCGTGCGGGCTTCCCCCATGTATCGTTTACTTTTTTTTCACTTTCGAGGGACCTGCGTAGCCTTATAATGCGCGGCAAGTGACCGGCATCGCCGCAAACGAATGCTGCCAAAAGTCAGATAAGGTCAAACAAGGCCATGTCGTTTACCAGGCATTTATGCCAGAAAAATGTCACGACAGGGTAGAAATGTATGAGAAGCTCGGCTGCAGGTCGTCAAATCAATATGACACGCTTGTCATTTACGTAACGATAATACCTTCAAGGATGGTGGACACCTGCACTATTGGGACCAGGTAAACTGCAGGTATGTGCGAAGCGTGAATGAATGCGACCCTTTACAGGCTTTGTCGAATTGGATACGCATGATCTCAGACAAATTTTGTTAGCATGTGCAATTATATTGGTGTGATCTCAAAATGAATTTCGAAGCAAAATCAAGCAGCCGACATCAAAGAATCAATACAAAAATGCGGAGTCTCTTTCGCCATGAAGCTCTCCTAGCACGTGATACGGAACCGTTTCTTTTATTATCAACATCATCAACGAACAGCCATTTTTGGACGAAGTGACGCCGCCATGAAGCGGAGGGACAGCACAGACCATGCGTTGACGGAGAGCGGCACAACTGCCAACGTGCCCCATGACGCTGCATTGGGAACGACGACTGCAAGTGCGAGCACGGCGCAGTCGCACGTCGTCACGGCAAAGTCGTCGAGCAAAAGTAAAGCGCGCAAGAAGAAGCGTTCCTCCAAGAACGAGAGGCGCGGCACTGTGGCGAAGAAGGCATCGGCTGCCAAGGCTGACGTGTCCAACATAAGCGCTTCTCGAAGCCTCGACAGGAAGAAAGTGAAATCGCCGCCAGGTTCTCCTATACCTGCTCCAGCGGATGCGCCAGCTCCTGCATCTCAGCCGCCAACGCCTCCTCCGCCTCTTCCGCCTCCCCTGCCTCCTCCGCAACCACTTCCGCCTCCATCCAGGCCAACTAAATCAGAAACGGTAAGCTTGCGCCATTCATGTCGGCGCCATATTCGCATGTGCTTTTCTTAGCATAGCTGTGCAGCGTCAGCAAATGCGAAACAAGGAATTTTGCGGTAAATTGGAGCGGTAAATTGAGTAAAACAAAGGCGGTACTATTCAGACCAAATAACAAACCGGCAAACGATAATTTAAATCTTGTGTACGGTGATACCGAAATAATGGTAGTAAATCCTATAAAAATTCAAGGAGTTACATTTTCAAGTAATATGCTTTGGAACGAACATATAAACGGCGTGTTGGTACAAGTATCGCGCGTTGTGGGCATGGTACACCGTTGCAAAACAGTGTTACCATATAATGTAAAGCTTTTACTGTATAAATCACTTTTTATTCACACCTCACCTATTGTTTTTGGTATGGGGCACTACAACTTACAAAAACTACAACAGTTATACTTGATGCAGAAGAAATACATAAGAATACTTTCTAATTTGCCCTATGATGCCCACACGCGCGGCTTGTTTGAGCAGGCTGGAATATTACCCGTTCATTACCTGTGTGCATTTAAATTGACTGTAGGAATCAGACGCGAAGTCAAAGAAAATAGACATTTCTTACATGAGCTTTCCAACCTACAGCAAAACGTTACATCGCCTGGTACACGAAAGAAAGACACGTGGAAAGTAAAAACACCCAGAACAAATTACTCAGAAGGTAAACTGTCGTACATTCTTTCCAAACTAGCTTAATAAATATGTGAAAGCCTGTGTTGATCCCTACAACTGTACACTGCCTAATAACTACGTGAGCTACATATGTTAGGAATATAAGTTGCGTTACTGCAATTTATGTCGTTTTTGTTTTTGTTTGACTAAAGTGTGCTATGCTTCTTTTTTTTGTTAATACATGCCACCGCTGTATGTACTACACAAACGTAGCTGCGGGCTCTTGTCAAGCTGCCTCTACAAAGAGGAGCTTTTACCCGCACCTTTCTTGTCAGTGAACTGAAGAAAATAAAGATTATTATTATTACTATTATTATTATTATTATTATTATTATTATTATTATTATTATTATTATTAAAATACGCGGCAGTGGCCGAAGGAGCGATGTCGTGAGGAAGTGAAACGTTTTTACGCGCCAAATTTTTCTCCAACCACCGATTCAGATATGTATTTTACAAACCCTGGCTGCCAGACTGAGCCTTCCTTTTTATACCAGGCTACTTGCCTGCAGTGCTCAGGAGTAATTTACAGAGAAGCATCTTGAATGTAACGTAGAATGGGGGCAGGGGGGGTTGGGTAGATTGTCATCTTAATGGTCATGCAATGGGGCAGCGCGAAGGAAACACGAAATGCACACATATAAAAAGAGGAGAGCAACCTCATAGGTTCGTTGTGCAAGTGTTCCGTGTTTCGTTCGGGCCACGGCGCTGCCAGAATGTATAAAATAAGAGCTAAGCATCAGCATCGGTGCGTTTCAACCGCCCACGATTGTTTTCGTTTGAAGCTGCGTTTACGCGGCGAGGCCCGTACGTAAAAGCCTTCTCTTTTCATTCTAGGAAATTTCGCGCACGCTTGAAAAGCAGATGCTGCGTGACTTCCCGAACGTGTTGGCTGAAATTTTCTGTGATGTCAGTGCGCAGTAAAAAATCCCAGGTGGTCGAAATTTCCGCAGCCATCCACTATGATGACCATCGTATTTCTATCGCGGTAGGGAGATGTAAACGCGCGTAGATTATTTATTACTATTACGCCAGCCCCACACGCCCCGACGACTCACTCCTCGCTTCCGATGTCATGACCGCAAACGCTAGTTCCGCGACTCTTTAGAATAATTGATTAATCAATTGACGTTTTTTTTCATTACTCTATTGCACTTCACAACGTATTATCCAAACAAGCAAATTTAATAGAGCTTGCGCACTAGTATATTTGTGTGGCTTTGCAAGGTATGAGAATAAGCTGCATGGCACCAATGATGCTTCTTCCATGTTTTGAAATCCCCAGATGAGGCATTTCACCTGATGCACTCTGCGTTTTGCCATAGCCCCATGAGTTAAAGCAACGCTCAGTAAATCTGAGTACTTCAGTGTTTCTTTCACTGCCAATGACTGAGACTTCCGCTTATTCACTCGTACAATGCCACACTAGCGCATTTCGTGAAATTGATAAGGCTATATTCAACGTCTTTTGGTCGTGTGGTGTCACGCCTTAATTGCGCCTATTTGCTTGTGTGCTTCGGAATGATTGATTTATTTGTGGATTTTTACGTCTTAAAACCAGCTATGGTTAAGAGTTCTCCGGAAATTTCGACAACCTGGGATAATTTAACGTGCACTAACCTGCACTAGTACACGGGCCTCAACATTTCGTCTGCATCGAAATGCAGCCGCCGCGGGTGGGATTCTATCCCGCGACCTTTGGATCAGCGGCTGAGTGCCGTATTCACTAAACCACCGTGGCGGAGCGGTGTACTTGGCAAGGCTAGACAACACCCGAAATCTGAAATGAAGGACGTCCTTCGCATCAACACGCGCGTGGGGCAGGTTGGGCTAGTTGATTTTTTTCTACAAAATAAACAGTGCAAATGTTCGTTTGATGAGAAAGTGATGCTCATTAACCAACCCGTGAATAGTCCTGAGAATACTGCTGTACTCCCCTGTCAATTGTTTACCTAATATTTCCGTGATTAAATGTGTGAAGTCTGTGCTCTCAACTTATAGTTAAGAGACTCGCTAGTTTAAAGCAAACAATAATAATCGGCATCGACTGTATCACAGTGTTTGCGTATGCCAGTGTGCCGTTCACTGCTGTGTATACTGCGCTAGCGACTCGCTTCGCTTTGTAGGGCGACGTCTGGCGGCCGCCGTTGGTCGCGATCTTGTGCAACTAGGAGCATGCGCAGTCTGTTAGGAGTGCAACACTGCGCTCCTGCGCTCTTTTTTTAATAGCAACCTTGATAAGAGCCTTCTATGTAGTTTGATACACTATGGTCTCATGGTGCTCCGCTTCTGGCCGTCACTGATTAGCACACGTCATTATAAAATGATTCGCACCATAAATTAAGCCAAGCACTTTCCAACAAGGCAGCTGTGGGTTTGTTTTCGTCTCCTTCCTCCTCACAGCTGCTTTTACTCCTCAAATCACTTAGCTGCGGTGTGTGCGTTGCTGATTTTAGCGCCTCCCACTGCAGCCACTGTGCCGAGATCTCTGTAGCAACATCTTGCAGCAACATCCTTACTGAGGCCGCCTGCCGCCGTAGTGCTAGCCTCTGTAGTAATGCGCTGGCGACGTAAGTGTGCATCTATAGGTACCGTGGCCATGCCGTTGGGTGGCCCTTCAGTCCTCACGACGTCGGCCGGGAAGGAGAATTGTTGCGTGACAATAGTACGGCCCATTGCCAGGGGCGGCTGAAAACTCTTCAGGTAAGGACTTGATATGTCGGCCCAAGGCACTTGCACAAACTCAGCAAAACCTGTTCACTGTCCCTTTTTGGAAGCACTGCGGTCTGTGACTGCCACCGATCCCGAGATGTGAGGCACGAGACGCAATCGCCGGTAAAGATCCCAAGCACCGACGTAACAATCCCCAGGAAATGATCCCACAAAAGCTTGGACAAATGGGGTTTGGTCCCCTTCAGCCACCAGCAAAACGCCAGCAGTGGTTCAAAGACGCAGTCAGAGCCAAGGGTGATCAAAGAAAACTAATATTTTCTCCTCAAATGCGCAGTTACACAAAACGTGAGAAAAATCGGCTCTTCATAATACAAACGCAGGTGCTTACAACATTACACGAAAGCAACAAACACGGACAAGTTCATGCACTGCAACAGATATTAAAACACAAAACACCCCTGCTCACCAAACTCACTCGAGGTGCCTTCTCAACTTGAAGCTTGCAGGCAAGTCTCGTGAGCTGACTCGCGTAGGAGTGTCGATTCGCGTCTTCTTGCTTCTTCTCGCTCCCCACGGCCGTCGGTCGACTCTCTGTATGCCTTGCGAAGCCGCTCTAGAAGTTTCGGTGCGGACCGCACGATTACAGCACGCGTAAGGTTGGGAACCTTCTTGCCCTTTCTCTATCCTTCGCCACTTGAATTCTTCGCCTCTTTCGCCCTCTCAAGGCGCAAGGAGTGTCGGTACGCACTGTGGTGGGTACGCGGGTATGCGCCATCACCTGTGGCGCATACCCGCATTCCCCCGGCGTAGCACTGCGTGTATGGGTCAGATTTATTTATTTTATTGTGATAGCAATTATATGAACAGTCTCGATGGGTTGTACCGTCGCCGTCGCGTCCCGTCATCATCATCATCAGCCTGTCAAAGCTCACTGCAGGGCAAAGGCCTCTCCCATGGATCTAACAATTATCCCTGTCCTGTGCTAATTGGGCCCAATTTATCCCTGCAACTTCCTGATCTCATCTGCCCATCGAACTTTCTGCCGCCCCCTGCTGCGCTTGCCTTCTCTAGGAATCCACTCTGTTACCTTTAAAGACCAACGGTTGTCTTGTCTTCGCATTACATGGCCCTCCCACGCGCATTTCTCCTTCTTTATTTCTATAAATATGTCCCTAACACGCGTTTGTTCCCTAACCCACTCCGGTCTCTTCTTGTCCCTTAAGCTTACACCTATCATTTTCCGTTCCATAGCTCGCCGCGTCGTCCGTCCTCAATTTAAGCTGAATCCTCTTAGTTAGCCGCGAAGTTTCTGCCCCGTAGGTGAGTACCGGTAAGATGCAGCTCTTATACACTTTCTTCTTCAGAGACAATGGTAAGCTGCCGTTGATTATCTGACCATGCTTGCCGAATGCACTCCACCCCATTCTAATCCTCCTAATTACCTCAGCCTCATGGTTCGGATCAGGGGTCACTACCTGGCCTAACTACACATATTCACTTACTATTACCAATGCCTCGCCAGCTATCTCAAATCGATGTGCTCTCCCAACCCTATTAAACATTACTTTAGTTTTCAGCATAATAATTTTCAGGCGCACCGTCCTACTTTGCCTGTTTAGATCAGTAATCATGATTTGTAGTTTATCTCCCGAGTTAATTTGCAAGGCAATGTCATCAAGAAATCTGAGGTTACTGAGGTATTCCCCATTAACCCTTACACCCACCTGTACCCAATCCAGCGTTCTAAATACTTCTTGTAAACATGCTGTGAATAACATTGGAGAGATTATGTCTCCTTGTCTTACTCCCTTCCTTATAGGTATTTTTCTGCTCTCCTTATGGAGGAGTATGGTGGCTGTGGAGCCGTTGTAGATGTCTTCCAATAGTCTTACGTACTGCTCGTCTACGCCCTGATTCCGCAATGCCTCTATGACTGCTGAGGTATCGACCGAGTCAAATGCTTTCCCGTAATTTATGAAGGCTGCATATAGGGGCTGGTTATACTCCACACATTTCTCTATCACCTGATTGATAGTGTGAATATGGTCTAATGTTGTGTAGCCTTTACGAAACCCTGCTTGTTCCTTCGGTTGAGTGAAATCTAAGGTGGCACAAATTCTGTTAGCGATTACCTTGGTAAATACCTTGTAGACGACTGAAAGTAAGCTAATCGGCCTGTAATTTTTTCTAGTCCTTTGTGTCGCCTTTCCTATGGATTAGGATGATGTTCGCATTCTTCCAAGATACCGGTATGCTCGCAGTCATTAGGCAGTGCGTCTACAGGCTTGCCAGTTTTTCCAGTGTAATCTGCCCACCATCCTTTAACAGATCTGCTGTTATCTGATCCTCACCGGGTGCCTTTCCCGCTTGCATCTCTTTCAAAGATTTCATTATTTCCTCTGTCAGTACTTGTGGAATGTCTGCCTCTTCTAAAAGCATGCTTCCCCTTTCACTATTCTGGTTATCGCGACTACTGTAGAGATCTCTGTAAAACTCCTCGGCTATTAACACTATCTCATCTCTATTCGTGATCACATTGCCTTGCCTGTCTCGTAATGCATAAATCTGATTTTTGCCTATGCCTATACGTTGCTTCGCCGCTTTCAGGCTCCTTCCGTTCTTTACAGCGTGCTCAATCCGCTCCATATTATACTTTCGTATGTCGGCTGTCTTACGCTTATTGATTAACTTCGAAAGCTCGCTATTTCTATTCTCTCAGTTGCATTTGATACTATCAGGCCTTGCCGTTTTCTAATCAAGTCTTTGGCCTCCTGGGAATGTTTGCTAGTAATCTCCCTACCGATTTTACCTCCTACTTCTATTGCACACTCCGTGACTTCCTGAACTCTGACTTCCTATCGCTGACTTCCTGAACGCAAATGCCTGCTTGGACAGTAAGAGCTGAATATCTGTTCTGCGGCGCTACCTTGAATTCTTCAACTTTCCGTCTTACAGTTAGCTCATTGATCTGCGTCTTTCGTACTAGCTTATTAGACTCCCTACTAGCCCAATTCGAGATCTCACCATCCTGTGGTCACTGCACCTGACTCTGCCCAGCGCTTCCACATCCTGCACTACGCCAGGGTCCCCGCATAGTATGAAGTCTATTTCATTTTCATGCTCGCCATTCGGGCTTCTCCACGTCCACTTCCGATTCTCCCGTTTATGGAAGAACATATATTCATGATGCGCAGATTATTCCGCTCTGCGCATTCCACTAATAAGTCCCTTCTGTCATTGTTAGAACCCACGCCATAGTTCCCGACTGCCTTGTCTCCAGCCTGCCTCTTGCCTACCTTTGCATTGAAGTCTCCCATCACAATACCGTACTGCGTCTTTACTTAACCATTGCCTATTCCACATCTTAGACGCGTTCAACTAGCTGGTCGTCATGGCTGGATGCAGGTGCATAGCCCTGTACCACCTTGAATTTGTACCTCTTATTAAGCTTAATTACAAGACCTGCTACTTTCTAGTTAATGGTATAGGTTGCACTATGTTGCCAGTGATGGTCTTGTTGACCAGAAATCCCACTCCTAGTTCACTTTTGTCTTCTAGGCCACGATAACATAGGAAGTGCCCGTTTTTCAGCACTGTACAGGCTTCCCCCGTCCTCCTAACCTCACTGAGCCCTATAACGTCCCATTTAATGCCCGCTAATTCCTCAAACAGTACCTCTAGACTTCCATCGCTAGATAAAGTTCATGCGTCAAACGTTGCCAGGGTCAGATTCCAGTGGCAGCCTGTCCGAATCCAGAGATTCTTAGCACCCTCTGCTGCGTCACAGGCCTGACCGCCGCCGTGGTCAGTTGCTTCGCAGCCGCTGGGGACTGAGGGCCGAAGGTTACTTGGCGTATTCATGGGAGGTTGTGGCCTTTACTGCACCAGGGTGGCCAATCCTTCTCTGATGAGGGAGTGCCTTAACGGCTATGGTCGCCGGTCAAGCCTCCTTGTGCAATGCGATCGACACGCGGATTTTTTTTAATCCGGGACTCTATACGCGTCCCGTATAGTGTCCAAACTGATAACCCCCAGCGCATCGTGCTTTCTATCCTAAAAGCACGCGAGCGAATTGTAGTGAACGTGGTGTAGCGTAGTGAACGCATAGAGAACGTGACACGTGAACGCATAGTGAACGTGGTGTAGTGTAGTGAACGCATAGAGAACGTGGCATAGAGAACGCATAGAGAACGTGACACATAGAGAAAGCTGACACTTTTAATTCGTATATTATATCATGCATTGCTACTGCATTTACTCGCTCGCATTTCTGTCGAAACTGTGATTTCTACTTTTTCCGTATCACCGCTAATCGTTGCCTGTATGTCAAGTACCTCATGTTAGTGATGCTAATATTAATCATTCGTCTTTGTAATATGTTCTTGCCTTACCATGCCGACTCTCTTATATACAAAGGGCAGCAGACCAGGTCAACAACGAGATGTACGCGATCGATAGATCGATTGATTCATCGACTGATTGATTGATTGGTTCATTGATCGATACAATAAATGCTGCTGAAGTTCACCACAAAATGCTTCACATTTAAGACTGGTAGCCATCCCTGCTCCTTGTCTTGGGTGTGTGTTAGTGACACTCGTACATCGCTGCTAGTTGCGGAATGATTATGACTACACACGCTTTCTTTCTTTCTTTCCTTCTTTCTTTCTTTCTTTCTCTCTTGCTTGCTTGCTTGCTTCCTGTCTTATCCGTGGCTTGTGCCCGCATATGCAATGCGGATGTGAGCCACACGCGACATTATTTTCACTAGATAAATTTCATAATAGTTAAATGTTACTTTATTGCAAGAAACCTATGATCTGATATCATGTCATGAAATGGAACTGTAACCATTCATTCCCGATAGGTTCTTTTACACATTTAATGATTAGAGTTGTCGATAAACGACACCCGAGGTGAGCGGAAAAATCTACGCAAGTAACAATAGTGGCATTTGGGGATTTTGTCATTAAACACCATAAAATAATAATATTCGAAGCGCTAATTTAAAATATAGCAAGGCAATAATATCGAGGATGCCGGTAAAATCTAGTCACAAAAAATACCTACAGATCCCACGAACCACAGGAATCGGTGTCATGAGAAGCAGCCAGTGAGGAAATGGCCTATGACGAATCGTTTGACATTCAGTCTAACTGTTACGAGTAGGATCAAAGTTTCTGTACAAAGCGCATGAGTATGCTTAGCAAGAGCAAACAAGATCAAGGTTTTTGTGCGAAGCGCCTGAACCCACTCATGAGCATTCTTAGCACCGGGTAACAAGGAACGTTGACAGGATCCTCGCGACTGAGTGGTAACGCATGGTACAATTTCATGTAGGAAGTCACGTTAGCGGAAAGCACAGGCGTCTGTATTTTTTTTTTCGAAAAAGAATGCACTCAGTGGTGCGTTGATATGGTATTATAAGCGTAGATTATTGAAGTATTTCCATAGGATGGAGCAAAGTTGCTCAAAGGCATACCGAATGGCAAGAGAACATATGCCATGCCATAATGGTGGTTATAAAACATTAGAAGCAGAATGCAAGTTATACAAGCACCATCGTTAAAAATGCTGGTGCATTAGATTTACTACATATACCGAAAGCGAGAAGCACCGTAGCCTAGTGGTGCCGTGCTAGCTTTGCACCACGAGGACCCGAGTTCGATACCACCCTAAAGCTTGGTTGGTGGAATGTGTGTCTGTTATGTCTGCATTGTAGTCGCAACCTGCGACAAAGAGTGTTCGTTTCTTGATCTTAAGAGCGGTGTTATTTGAGCCAGCCGTCGTGTCCCAACTGCGAACTCAAAAATAGGGGCTGATCCTGGAGGCAGTGCAATAGGATGAGATGCAGAAAACCTAAGGCGCCGCTGAAAGTTGTGGCTTCGATCCACGCAGTCACAGCTTTTCATGTCCGTTTACCACCGTCTCGACGTTTCGTATGTCTATTTAAGTTCGTAATTCGCTTACGCATGTTCTATGAGATCCAAACACCTGTGGCACATACACACGTACCGTGGCCGGACCACTACCGGTATGAGCCACAAGTGGTTGCAGTGTCGTTAATCATGACGTTTTTGACGAGTATATCACTTCAGTTGTGTGCATATCACTGATTCATATTCGTCATACCAAACCATGGAAATATTCGGGTATGTCGTGAACGAGACGACCAGGGGAGAACCGAGGCTTAGGAAGACAGATAGATAGATAGATAGATAGATAGATAGATAGATAGATAGATAGATAGATAGATAGATAGATAGATAGATAGAATCGATCTAAGTCACTCAAGTTTCCCAAGAACTGCCTCGCATTTAAAATGGTCGCTCGACGTACACACCATAAAATTTCAGGCCAAATTTGAAGCTGCGTTTTGAGATTTGTCACTACAGCGCACGTAAGCTTTTTCGGAAATTTGACGTCCCGGCGGCCTCGAAATTTCTGTCATGCTATACGCTGTCTATGCACTGCCCTAATAAAGAGTAGTGTGAAAGGCGACGGCAGAGAATAATCCATTCCTCTAGAATAAGTTCTATATTCCATTTTTGAAGCTGTAATTTTAATTTTAATGGGGTACTTTTTTCAGTAACACGCACTACCCTGCTAATGTTACAGGCTTTGGCAATGCCAACCGTATCTCCCAGCGCCACCGAGTCTCTCGTGACGCTATCCAAGGATACCGGCAGCACGGATGACCTTCAGTCCACGCGACCAACATCAAATGCGGACGCCAGCGCCTTGCGACAGCAGCTGGGAGCTCTGGTCACAACCGAGCCAAAGGGGAATGCCGGACCGGACACAGTACAGGCTCAAGGAAAGCCAGGAAAGTGCTCCGCCATGTCGAAGCCAGTCTCCTGGCACCCCAGTACGCTTGCTACAGAGACTGGCCCGCCGATGGCATCCGCCCCGGTAGGGGCTCTAACATCCGACCAAGGAGACACGCATGTCGCCGAGCCCGGACTCTCGGTCATGTCTTCACCCCAGAGAGAGGGCGCGAACGACGTCGACACTGTGCCGATAATCGACGTCCTAGTAGGTAACCTGAGGGACATCGCCAGCGACTTCGTCAGAGAAGGGCCCTCGGAGACAGCGCTTGACGACACCCAAGTCCCGAGGCTGCCTTTTCGATCAAGTGCCACGACAGGTAAAAAATTTTATAGACCATTCACGGGAACGTTTATGTCGTCATCATTTGCATGCGGCGTGACGTCTTATATCACTCATACAAGTGGGCAACAAGAACGTTTTATTACATGCGTATGCTCGTGAATCAACTACCATATGGTTTAGACATTGTAAGTTTGAGTAACATAAGTGTGATGTAGGTTCTGCTATTCATCTATATCTATCAAATTTTGCCAGCGCCAAAATTCCAACAGCAAAATCCCGAACCTTCCTGCATTTCGAATATGATCTGCTACGACATTTATTTATTTATTTATTTATTTATTTATTTATTTATTTATTTATTTATTATGTTGTGGTCTCCAGTGTGGAGCGCACCACAATCTGGCTACGATGACCCCCCACTTCAAAACTAATGCTTCATAGCTCTGCCTAATGTTCCTAATAACTGGGCACTCACATGCCTCAGCTTGCAGCTAGATACGTCCTCTAGAGAATTCGCGGTGTATTTGCTGCATTTTAGTGTTAAAGTATATCTGAAGATTCCTTTTTACCAGTGGAGATATAATACAAATTTTCTGCGAGTTCTCCGTCGACATTACTTTTACCTCAGAGCTGAACAAAGGCTGTCTGCAGACTCCATAATCTACATAATTCTAAGAAACACAAGAAATGAGCCGTCTCACGGCTACAAGATGGGGTATGTGCACCACAAAATCAGAATTTTAGACCGTACAAATGCATGTGCGCATATCGTATTTGCCTGACGGCTTTCTAAAGCGACATATCGAGAGGATACAATTAGCTGCTTTCCACATATCTCGTGATAAATACGCGTTTAGGAAGAAGGGTATACTTACCTATTGTAGTGAACAGTCGCGAGAAACTGCGTCATAAAAGCGACATACCCGCACCACAGTTACAGACTGGCTCCCTAGTTTGGCTATGGGTCCAACCTCACAGTCCTGGCCTCTTGACAGAGCTTCTTGCTCTCTACGATGGCCCCTTCAACGTCGTAGACCGTACCTCTGCACTTCGCTACGTCATCGAACCCTTCACACCATCTACCGACCACCGGCATCGCGGTCGTGACACGGTTCATGGCAGCCGACTTAAACCGTATTACGGCCCCGTGACAATCGAACACCATAAGTCGCCAGGTTGGCTCCTCTTCTCGCCGGGAGGATATTGTAGTGAAGAGGAAGAAGAAGAAGCGCTTGGGCATTTGTCACTGTACCCGCGATCTTCGTTCGTGTTGCGTAGTGTCGGCTCTCGACTGCCTTCTCGATCCAACTGCATCCTCTGCACGATAACAAATCGTCGTACGACACCATATTTTTCTTCTGGAGGATGTCGTTTTGCTTATAAAAATAGAAAAGTTCTACGCCCAAGACACTGACGTTCCTTTCATTGCACGCCAGAATATAGAGTTGAGCAACTTTACGTAACGACCGCATGATTTGCTTTGAGGTCAGCGCTAGTTATGTAGGGAAATAAACGACGCTTGAGAGCACGAACCGACGCCAGTGATCGGCAGCGAGTAACAGAGTCTCTAGAGCAAAAGAACATAAGTAGCCGACAAAACTGGCGTTGATTTCCCACATAAAAGTGAAGCTATATCTCGCGTAATTTTTTTTTCGTGTATTAAGAATTATGCAAACGCCGCTAAAGCGAGTCCATTAGATGGGCTATGTACGCGCACTTCATTGTGTTACACGACCTAGAACACTAATTCTTCCTAACAAAGAGCCTCGCCCGCCAGGTTGATCTAGTGGCTATTGTACTCGGCTGCTGATCCGAAGGTCGCGGGATAGGATCCCGGCCGCGGAGGCTGCATTTCGATGGAGGCGAAATGTTGATGCCCATGTGTTCTGCGATTTTAGTGCACCTTAAAGAACCCCAGGTAGTCGAAATTTCCGGAGCCCTCCAATACAGCGTCTCTGATAATCAGAGCTCGCTTTGGGACGTTAAACAACCCAAGTCAATCAATCTTCATAAGAAGGAGGACCATGAAATATTAACAAGTGGGCCGATTTAGTGCGCTAGCTCTCCCCTATTTCACGTCAGCAAATACGAAAGAGGAAGAAGCCGACAAAAATAATATAGGGCTTTATAAAACATTTCGTTGGACAAGTTCGTTGATTAACCCTGAATACAAAAATGAAGCGCAAAACGACAGAAGGACTTGTGTCGCCTACTACGACGAAGGGACTTCGCTAGATAAGGACTGCCGCTAGAGAGCTCTAGCGTCAGTTCCGTATACTTGTTTTGCTGTGTGTTCGTTTTGCGCTGCGATTTCTTCTTCAGAAATTATTTAGGGAATGCTGACTTTATTCAAACAAATTTTAAAGCGATAGTTAAAGAGCTCGAGGCAGAGAGAATGCGGCATTGGCAGCGGCATCTGTGGCGGGAAAAGATCAGCAGCGCCACCTAGGCTGAGGAGGCCTGGGACCGGGAAGGCTGCCTGCGTAAGCATGATTCAGATGACACTCTCTCTTCGACAGCGCCATGCTGAGAAATATGTAGAGTATTATAGCTTAGGCGCAGCTTTTAATGAATACGTAAATTTAGCGTGTCCGGTAAGCCGCTGTACGCAAAGCACATTGCGTATAGCTGAATATTGGGCGCGCGAAGTACATGCGCCAATATGACCGACCACCCAAAGTGTATGCCGTCCGCTACGAATCTTTTACTTGTCTTCGGGGGCTCTGTAGCCACCAAGTTAATTAATGACGGTTGTATCTACCTTCACAATACGCGTTACAGTTCGACATCGTTTCTGTTTTTTAGAATCAAATTGTGAATGCTGTAGGCTATTTACCGGCTACTACAGATTTAGAAGGCATTCGACGGCGAGATCATGTGCATGTTTACCCATAGCTGGCGCCGCTTGACGCTGACAAACAACGCTGTACACTATCCGGTATCCGTTACACCTTTCCGTACAACGGAATACTGGACACGCTGAAATTCCCTAGAGTTTCCTAGGCGGTTTAACACAGTTGAATTGCGATGAAAAAGTGGCCGTACTGCGCTGTCACGCGGACTCTCAAGCTTCGCCTTTAAGAGGCGAAACTTGAGAGTCCTCTATTTTTTTTTGTCGTCATTTCCTAATTGTACAGGAGCTCTTAAGTTAGGGTCTCATTTAACGATAAGTGTGGTTACTGTTGCAGCTGCAGCAGAAGCGCCACTCTCCCCAGCGACAACCCGCGAGAGCGCCCCGAGCTCCGCTGCAGCCAACCAAAGGCCGCCTACTGAGAGGGGTCTGGATGTGCTCTCGTTCACACTGGGCACGACGACCAGTTCGATGATCTTGATCGTTATTCTCTATTTCCTGAAACGATTTCGCCCTCATGCTCTCGATTGCGGTGACCACAACTGCAGCAGCTCGAGCGCCGCCACCTATTCCCCGAGCATTTGACTGCTCACTGCGGCCCACGGCGTTATGCATCACTGCTGCGACATAAAGAAAAGCCTAATACGCAGTACAGATGCCACCAGCTCAGTGTGAAAGTGTCTTTTTTTCCTCTGTAGCCTATACTTGGCTAGCTTTCGTCCAATTGCGTATTTTTACCAGCAGCAAGCTGGGCTGTCGGTTGGCATTCTCGGAGAAGAAGCAGCGTGCGCCGATACGGGCACAGCAGGTACGACAGACACTACTAGGAGAAGAACACGGATGGGAGTGTTCTGTGTGTTTCTTGCGTCCGTGAACGTTCTTCTGCTAGAAAACTTCACCAAGAGGTGGCAGACCTGAGTGACACCACCTCCATTCAAGGAAAGCTGGAAGTCATTAGCTCGCCCTTGTTGGGTTGGGAAGCCAAGCCAAAACAGTCCAGTGAACGGGGCTCCTTTTACCCTCTGTCTGAGACTGAAGAATCTGTAAAGTTCGGCATCAACTTAGGAAACGTGGCCAGTGCAACTGTAGGTGTGACCTTCCACAACAAGGAGCGGCTTGAAAGCTTGCTTTGGGAAGTTATGGAAAGAAACATGTTATGCCGCCACTTCTCATCTAGCCTACGAATGGGCTGTAGTACGTAGAAATATTAAATAATAAATATTATTTCAAATGCCAGAGCACCCATTTGTTCACATACCGGTAAGCATCATCAGCCATGTTTTTCAGGGCGCCGGCAACCCAAAGTTGTATCTCGTCCTGTATAGGCAACGTCGTGCTGTTCTCTATTTTTTTTTGACGTAGCTGCGCTATATTTCGCACTGCTACCTGCAGCTGTCCAAACACAATGCATCCTCGGCCGGCGGGCCATAACGTAACACTATTTTTCGCTCACTACCTTGAATAATTGAACCACAAATCAACAGCGCGCCGGTGCTGTCATCGATGATATTAGCATTGCGTGAGTTTGGGGCTTTTCTCGACGCGCGCAATATCGCCATTTGGCCTCGTTTATATCTGCATCAGTAACAACCTGGTCAGGGCTATATCGGTCGTAACTCGAACAGAAGTAAAACAGCGCGACAGGAACAGGAACAATAAAAGATCTGTGGTGTTCGTTTCTTGCGATGTTCCCGTACCTGTCCTGTTGTTTTTCTTCAACTCCTTTATATTCTTCCCATGGATGTGAGTTAATTGCTTTCCCAGCGACACAGCTCGTATCAAGATGCCGACGTTTTCTAGTAGATTTTTTGATCTTTTGTGTGTGTGTCATTTCTCTTACTTCTACATTTTCTTGCTAGTACTGTATAATTTTACCATATTCACTATTTGCTTTTTGTGATTTCCTTATTTTTACGTTTCACTTTTGTTGCGTTTCATTGAGTAGAGATGTTACTTGCCTTAGTCTTGTTCATGTATAAAATAGCACGTTTTGTTTCGTTGTTTTGTATTTTTCATATTGTAACCCGCTCCCCTCTGTAAAGCTTCGGCGATTGAGGGTAACAAAAATAAATAAATAAATAAATAAACTCTCAGATTTAAGACACGACATTTGTAAAGGAGTACTGACGCGAAACTTTTGAGTTTGTGTTTTATTTGGCATCTATGGAAAGGCCAAGGCCTTCGAGCCCAGAAAACGCACTGGTAAGCGTGAGCGCGCCGTGAAAACTTATTTACCACATGTCTTTAGAAACCGGTTTTGGTTTCTACTGTGGCATGACGAAACGACGCAGTCTGTGCATAGCAATGAGTGTTTTCGATTAACCAAGTCCAGTGCAAGTCCCGGCCTGCCCGTGGTTTCCTCGCTGACAAACATGACGCCATCTTCACGTGATTGAAAAGTCTCCTGGCCTGCCAGTGGGCGGTTTCTGTGGGGTCCCCGTGAAGAACCGGGTCCGTCCGGAGCCGTCCGCGATTTGTAAAACGTATACGCTCAGAGTTCCTTGTCACGTGGTTTACGCAATAAATCGTAACGTTTTCACCTAGTCGTCTGCCGCTCGCCGCGCCTATAACAACGCGTGCGGAGTCAACGATGTACGAGGGAGGGAGGAAAGGAGGAAAGACAGGTTAGCAATAGCTGAAACGATCAATTTGGACTTTGTATGGAATATGATAGCGGCGGCGACGGCGATGACAGAAACCCGTCGAGAAGGTGCATGTAATTGCTATCGCAATAAAACGATGGACGAACTTTTGTATAGCGACTACTTCGGCACCGTAAGAGATCCAACGCACGGAATGCGTGGAACGCATGGTGCGTCTTGGCATGGCTCCAGGGCCCGCATTAAGGGGTAAATCCGGCAGTTTTTCCCCCATATTCTGATATCGCTGTTTTCTAATAGTACTCATAGCCCTGAAGGAGTCTGGGCCATTCCATTTACTCAGAAACTCGCCAATAATTTTAAATAACTGAATGAACGACGTGTCAAACCGAAACCGAAACAGACGCCTCGCGCAGCGCATGCGATGACGTCACAGGCAGTCCTCCAGCGGAGATAGGGAGCTGGTGCGAGATAAAGTAAAGGTGCGCTGTCATCCAACGATCTATTGAGCTCTTGTGAACTTGGCAGCGATCACTTGAGCGCTGGAGTATTGCCGTCTTCCTTTACACGGTCAGCCTTCTCAGGTAAGCAGCGTTGCAGGTTATGACGTCAGAAACACGGGGTGGCTGCCGTGGGAATCCGCTAAAATTTTTTAAATTCATCTTTGGGGGAAAGTACATAGCTTGCACCCGCCTTGTGTGACATAGACTGTCGCAACACAGAGGAGAACATATACTGTAAATTTGATTGAGATCAGTGGACAATGAAAACTCGCCAGAGTTGCCCTCTAAGCACGGCTGGCCTCCTCGATTTCGCCAATGTCGGAGGCCTAGTATTCTCGCGCTGCATCGGCTGCCCCCCTAGGCGAAGCATCCGGACTTAATCGCGAGCTGCTCTATTGCTCAAAACTCCTCGACTTGGCAGCGACCACGTGAAGATGGCGCTGTGGCTGATGTCAGCGGTAGACTCCATGGCGCTAATGAACCGCACGTTCCACACGGCCCTCAGAAAGAGTGGTGCTCACACGTGGCGCAAATACGGTAGAGTCCGAGGAAACGCGCGTTCACGAGGGCGCTGTGCGGGGCAGGTGCCTGCTCGTGCAGGCGAGCGCCAAATGCAATCACAAGCATGCGGGGAGAACCAAAGAGGGTAGACAGCACGCGAGCGCTGAAATAAAGGGCATGTGCCATAACTTCAGGAGCTAGAAATATAGAAAATTGTAGATATTCATATTCTGGGAAAATAGATTCCCTGCATATGTCATTTTTTCTCAACTTCATTATGTGTAGTTTTAACACATCTCATATTTTTTATCGGGTGTTCGACTGCCCACCCGCCCAATAGTAAGGTTTTTGCAATCTTTAATCTTGTTTTGATAGTCTGTTCCTCCGCTCTACTTGATAATTTGTTCATAGATACCCCAGAAAACCGATTATACGTCCATCTACTTCAGTGGGCGTGCTCCACTAATGTTATTTATTCAGGGCAAAGCTTTATATGCCTCATAAATATAGCCAACAAATATTTTTCTCTCGCGTTACTCCTCTAGCACTCTGGAAGTGTTCCGCACATATATTAGATCGACTTATTATCCAGGCGTAAAATACAGAGGCCATCCTATTCCCTCAACTCTATCGCGCACTTGCTTCCGAATCCTTTCTTTTTTACACACGATTGGCTTTCCCCCTAAATTTCCTTTTGGGCCACGGCCCTCCTCTTCTATATTTCAAGAGGTTCGAGCACAATATCCCTCCTGGTGGTGCGGGCTTCCCCCGCGTTTCACTGAAGTTTTTTTTTTTTTTCACTTTCGAGGCATGCCTAGCCTTATAAAGCGCGACAATTGACTGGCACCGCCACAAACGAATGCTGCGAAAAGTCAGATACCGTCTAACAAGGCTGCCCGTTTACCATGTATATATGATAAAATTGTCACGACAGGGTAGAAATGTATGAGAAGCTCGGCTGGAAGTCATCAAATCAATGATATGACATGCTGTCCTCGTTAACAATAATACCTGAAAGTATGGTGGACACCTGCATATTGGGACCATGTAAAGGCAGGTATGTCCGAAGCTCGAATGAACGTGACCCTTTACCTGCTTTGTCAAATTGCATAAGCATGATATCAGACAAATTTAGGGGGCATGTAAATTAGATTGGTGTGATGTCAAATGAATTTCGAAACAAAATCAAGCAACCGACATCAAAGAATCCCTACAAAAATTTGGAATCCCTTTCGCCATCAAGCTCTCCTAGCACGCGACACGGAACCGTTGAATTTATCATCACCATCATCAACGAAGAGCCATTCCTGGACACGACGCCATGAAGCCGAGGGACAGCGCAGACCCTGCGTTGACGGAGAGCGGCACAACTGCCAACGTGCCCGATGACGCTGCATTGGGAACGACGACTGCAAGTACGAACACGCCGCAGTCCCACGTCGTCACGGCAAAGACCTCGAGCAAAAGCAAAGCGCGCAGGAAGAAGCGTTCATCCAAGAACGAGAGGCTTGGCGCTGTGGCGAAGAAGGCATCGGCGGCCAAGGCTGACGTGTCCAACATAAGCGCCTCTCGAAGCCTCGACAGGAAGAAACATAAATCGCCGCCAGGTCATCCAATTCCTGCTGCGGCGCGTCCTCATGTTCGCCCATCCCAGCCGCCACCGCCTCCTCCGCCACCACCGCCGCCTCCTGCTAGGCGAAGTAAATCGGAAACGGTAAGCTTATGCCATTCATGTCGGTGCCGTCTTCGCATGCGCTTTTCTTAGTATAACCAGGGTCCCTCAATACTTCGTTCTGGTCATTAAATTCGCGCGAAATTTCATATAGAGACAAAAACTGCCGCCAGAGGCCCCACCATGAGCAGAAGGGCATCGCTCAGCCGTGCTTGGAAGAGCAGTCGCGCTTTCGCGTGAGTGTTTGTCAAGAAAAACATTTTGCCAGACTTTTGCACTTCAGTGTGCCGGCTAATTCGTTATTGTAGTGATTATTCCAACGGCCTAATAATACTGAATGGGCGTTCTTTATTGGGTCAAATAATTATTTGCTGCCAATGGTTTGACGGAGGTGGTCCGTCAAATGACGCAGCTTAGTCTGCGTTCGTGCGTGTACCGCCGTTCTTAATACTTCTGCGGCTGCTTTTCGGGCTTGAATGACGCAGAAAACCGTGAATAGTATTAGCTAGGTGGCAAATTGGCGTAGCTTGGGCTAAAATTACGTTGCACACGATGAACGGGAATTTCACACGTTGATTGAACAAGCAAGCCTGTATATGAGGCTATCCTGGCAATACAGCTGTGACCTGCTGTTCCTGGGTTTTAGCGATATGCGCGGTGTCCATTTGAAGGGTTTTGGTTCTCTGCAACCAAATCTCATAACACTAACGAGTTAGAACCTGCATAACGTCATTTTTTTTTTCATTTCATTCCCTTATGCCGTCGCAGTAACTATCACCTCAGAGCATCATCCGTGTGCTTCCACAAAAATACCGGCGCAAACTCAAATAAACTCGGAGCTCTTGTATCACTACCTTATTCAATCTAGCTGTTCCTTGCACGTCTGTCTTGTTTTGCTCATACACTTACTTTCTAAATCCAACTATAGCTTTCTATATGTGAAATTTTTCTGCTCTTCTTGTCGTCAATAATAGGTGATTATTATGCAAGCGATAGTGGAGCGCTCCTAAAATTTTGCTTCAGGAATGTGTACTATAAGGCGTAGTACATGCGTAAATAATCAGAATTTTCGCGTCAATGAAAAATGCGACCGCCACGTCCACAATCGAACAGGCATCTTTTCGCTCAACAGCCAAGTGTTTAAATGGTAGCGAATTCGCGTAGGCGTTTACGTAACAGTGCAAGGCATTCCGCATTGTGCTAGCTATGCAATGTCTTGTAGGTAAGTGTGAGTGGAATTAATGGCTCTTTATGCAATTTGAGGCTGTAATTACTTGCAATTATCGATACAAATGCCCATGAGCACTAGCGTATGTTGCAAATAAAACTGCGTGTTCTAGACTGGCAGGTGCAGCGGAAGAAACAGAGAAACAGAAGGAATTTAAAATAACGTTTAATTTCACTGCTATTCTTTACTTGTCGCTGGGCAGAATCGAAGAGCGGCCGCACGAAATAGTGTGTTTCATTCGCGGTTAAAAAGGACGAACAGCACTAAATAAACAAGTGCATGCTGTAGTGCTGACAAAATGTGTTGCGCAGCCGACACTGGCGTAGGAAGTGAGCTCGTACATAATGATATTTACTACAATGTTCGTGCAGTCATTATCATGCTATTTTTTCCCTGGTGCACTCTTCTATGTGTTCTTCAACAATTCGCAGAAGGCACAGAAGTTGGTCAGGGTGGCACTTCCAGATTGTGCCTCCAATCTTTGCAGCTCCGATGCCAAACAAACGGATAGCTCTGTTGGCCCACTGCGTCAGCACAGCCACGGCAATTCGCAGTTTGTACTGCATCTGTAAAGAATGACAGACGGAAAGTCTTATACTGGTACTAGTGCCACATTTTCCCTGCCTATTGAGCAATCAGCGGCATGTGCGAGACTTACAGTGAATTTCTTCTTCGGCCGCATTGTCGGCGTCCGCAGCTGCGAGTGGCGCATTTTCGGTTGCCGGGCGTTCTGAAGAATGTTCACACGGCCCTTAGGCAGGTGAGTGCCGAGTTTGGGCACGTGAACGCAGCTTAGGCTGCGTTAAGTAGGAAGGCAAGTCTTTGAAACTTCTCGATACGGCGTCTTCCACCAGTTCATGGCGATCGCGAGGCGACACAACGCTCCCATTCACTGTGAACACGTCCGCACGAATGTCTCCTAGGCGTAGAAATGTTTTTCACACACGTACGCGAACGTACTTGGAGTCGAACAATAATCCTGCCATCTCTTGTCGCGGGATTGCTCGCTCTTCTAGCCACTGTACTCGCGTTGTCCTGCGTAGGCTCGTAAACAGAACAAGGATACTAGAGAGTTAACAGCGGCAGCTCAAGTATGGTAATGCCGTACTGTCGTGGTTGGCACGTAGAAAATTGAGCTTCTGAGGGCTTTACCAGCAAGTTTTACCATTTGACGACGTTTCCGTACTGACTGAGCAACTAGTGTAGGTTTTTCCGACTAAAGTAGCCGCGTGCCGACCATGACGGTACGGTATTACCGTCACTGCCGCACTGTAAACCAGCGCTGCTAAAGCTCTGTACATTTTCGTCGATGCACTTGTATCCCGACCTACAGCCTGGCACGCAGTATGTGTTAGACATCGCTGTCACCACGTGGAGAAGTACGTCGAGGTGACAGGGAAGAAAAAAAAACAACAAACACAAACGCCACCACGCCGGGCCTACACTCCGCTGATAGCGACTACTCTTCCGACAGCCCCCGCCGGCCTCCTTGTCACCCTCCTTGCTACGCCAGCGCCGCAAGCGGCGGTTGTGGGGGGTATCTGAAGCTTTGCCATAGAGTGATGTCAGAGTTTCATGACCAGAAAAAGTACTGAGGGACTCTGGTATAAATGTTCAGGTTCAACGAATGCGACACAAGGCATTTTTCAGCAAAGTGAAGATTTAAATTACGTGGCAGTGGCCGAAGGAGTGTTGTCGAGGCCAAATGTTTTTACGTGGCAATTTTATTTCCCGAGCCACCGATTCAGATATGTCTTTTATAAACTTTGGCTTACAGACTGAGCATTCCTTTGTTAGGGCACTTTACTCGCCTCTTGAACATTACGCCAGCAGGGTGGTCAGGAGTAATTTACAGATGGACGTTAAGCACGAATTGAGGGCTAGATTGCCATCCTGATGGTCATGTCTTCGAGCAGCGCGAAAGAACCACAATATGCATGTACATAAAGAGTGGTGAGCAACCTCATCTGTTCGTTGTGCTAGTGTTCCGTGTTTCGCTCGTGCCATGGTGATGCCTGTATGTACAAAATAAGAACTAAGCATCAGCATCCGTGCGTTTCAGCCGCCCACGATTGTTTTCGTTAGGAGCTGCGTTTACATGTCGTCGCTCGTGCGTAAACGCCTTATCTTTCCATTCTAGGAAATTTCCCGCACGCTTCAAAACCAGATGCTACGTGACTCTCCAACCGAGTTGGTTGAATTTTTCTGTGATGTCAGCGCGCGGTAAAGCATTCCAGGTGCTCGAAATTTCCGCAGCCATCCACAATGACGTACATCGTATTTCTATCGTGGTTCTAAGACCTCAACGCGCGTAGATTATTTATTATTATTAAGCCCGACCCCACACACCTCGATGACTCACTCTTTGCTTCCGAGGTCATGATTGCAAACGCTAGTTCCGCGACTTTCCAGAATAATTGCGAAATCACTTGACGTTTTTTTTTCCTAGCAGTATTGGACTTCACAACCTCTCGTTGTCTAAACAAACAAATTTACCAAAGCTTGCGCACTAGTCTATTTGTGCGGCTTTGAAAGGTATGAGAAAGGGCTGCATTGCACCAATGATGCTTCCCCCATGTTTTGAAATCCTCAGCTGAGGCATTTCACCTGATGCACTCTGCCTTTTGCCATAGCCTCGTTAGTTAATGCGACGCTCAGTAAATCTAAATGTTTTAGTTTCTCCTTAATTGCCAATAACTGCGACGTCCGCGCCCTCAGTCGTTAATTGTCACACTAGCGCATTTCGCGAGAGTGGTAAGGCTTTATCCAGCATCTCTTGGTCGTACCTTACATAGCCCCTTGGTGTTACGCCCTAAAGCGCCCTCTTTCTGATGTACTTCGTAATAATTGATGGTTTGTAGGTTTTCATGTCCCAAAACCAGCTATGGTTACGAGAAACGCCGTAGTACAGGTATCCGGAAATTTCGACCACCTGGCATTATTTAACGTGCACTACCGTACTCAGTACACGGGCGTCAACATTTCGCCGCCATCGAAATGCTGCAGCCGCGGCCGGCGTTCAATTCCCCGACCTTCGGATCAACAGCCGAGTGCGATAATCACTACACCACCGAGGTGGGGCGGTGTACTTTACAAGGCTAGACAACACGCGAAATCTGAATTGAAGGACGTCGTTCGTATTAACTCGTGCCGTCAGGTAGTGCTACGCCATTTTTTGCAACAAAGCGAACAGAGCTAATTTTCTGTCTACGAGGAAGCGATGCTCATTAACGAACCTGTGAATAGTCCTGAAAATACGGCTGTACTCCCCTGTCAATTGTTTACTTAATATTTCCGCAATTATTATGTGTGTGAAATCTGTGCTCGCAATTTGTAGTTAAGAGACTCGCTAATTTAAAGCAAACGTTATTCCTCGGCGTCGACTGTACCACATTGCGTGCGCATACAAGGGTGCTGTTCACTGCGGTGTAAACTGCGCTAGCGACTCGCTTCGCTTTGTAGGCCGACATCTGGCGGCGACCGCTGGTCCCTAGCTTGTGCAACTAGGAGCATGCGCAGCTTATTAGGAGTGCAACACTGCGCCCTTTTTTTTTAATTACAACCATTTTGAGCGGCTTCTGCAGAGGTTGATGCACTTTTGGTCTGATGGTGCTCTGGGTCTCTCTGTCACTGATTAGGACACGTCATTATCAGGTGATTCGCACCTAAATTAAGCGAAGCACTTTCATCGAGGCAGCTGTGGGCTTGTTTTCGTCTCATTCTTCCTTACAGCTGTTTTTACTCCTCAAATCACTTAGATGCAGTGTGCACGTTACTGATGGTAGCGTTTCCCACGGCAGCCGTTGTGCCGAGACCTCAGTAGCGACATAATGCACTAACATCCGTACTGAGGCTGCCGGCCGCAGTAGGGATAGCCTCTGTAGTAATGCGCTGGCGACGCAAGTCTGTATCTATAGGTACCGTGACCATACCGTTGAGTGGCCCTTCGGTCCTCAGGACGTCGGCCTTGAAAGAGAACTGCGTGCCAATCGTACGGTCCATGGGCAAGGGCGATTGAATACTCTTCAGGTCAGAAGGACTTCAGCAATGGGCCGAATGCATTTGCACAAACTCAGCAAAACTCAGCACTGTCCCTCTACGGAAGCACTCCAGTCTGTGACAGGGCAGGGGGATCAAAGATGACGCGATATAAGTGATACACGTTGAATGACGATACGACCCGCTCGTTCCGCAATGAAGGGCACGCACGTATTGAGCCTTCAAGATACCGATCCTGTTCCACTGTCATTCGAGGACGCATGGAAAAATGGGCAATTCAACAGATGTGCTTAGTGTTGGTACCGCAACCGTTACTTTTATAGCTCAAGCCTTGAACGTGTCTCACCGCAAAGTGTCCATGAGTGGCTTTGGCGTCGGCATAAGCGGAATAAAATGAGTTACAAAAATATAACGTGATCCGTGGAAGGGCAGAAGCAAACCAAAGCACGCTGTCCACGTGCAAGGGATGATTATTGATTGCCGAAGTTAAATAATCACTGAAAAATGATTAATAGTAGTGGCTGGTGAATAATAATATAATTAACAATATAGAGTATGAAATTGTCTAAATATGATTTATATGCTTTTAAATTGCCCCACCAAAAGAAAAATACCTACTACTGATTGCAGATGGCTTAAATATCTCATTAGTCAAGAGCCTACCGCCTTCTATATCTCGAATCCACGAACATATTACGTGGAATGAGGTATGCATTCGAGCAATATGAATTCTGCAATAGGTGGAATAATGTTGGCAAAATCGGGATTAAAGCTTAGATTAAGAAAACTATAAGGCTTTCGCCTTCCCTTCTCTTGGGTAACAGATAGCTCAGAAAACTTGGAAGTTTTAAGCTGCTTACAGAATCTTAGGTCGATGAAAACGCATGCGTACGTTTTCATAGTGACTTTACGAATCGCGGATTATCAGTGCGCCTGCACAAGCGATGAATCTAGGTCGCTGAAAAACAGCGCCCTTGAATGATGCGCAAGCTCGGAAATACCAAAGCATTTCCTAACATCACCGCTAGTTTAAATCCATTTATGCAAAGCTACATATCGGTTATGCTGCTCATGCACCTGGGAGCAGTGTGTCTGAGAAAGCAATGGCTCCACGTGGGGTACCTTGCTGAGGGATGCGGGAATCTCCCGCTCTCCGTATAGCAGCATTAGGGCAACTTGGTTCATGGTTCATTTAGGGAGAACGGTGTAAATGGAGTGAGACGAAGAAAACACAGAACACAGGAGAAGCGCCGACTTACAGAAGATTTTTATTGTAAGAACCTAACCATTCTTGCTGCGCACAACGCCACAACACATTTTGATATACCACAATCTGCCTCGTCGCCATTCCCGCAAACCCATTCTCCTTATTCGCGTATCGATCGCTCATGATTCCAATTAGCAAGTGTAATGCGCACGCAACCACTACGCATTTCTTGCACAATTTATGCGCCTGTGTACCTCGTCAAATGTCTCTGCCAGCTGGTAGTCACCTTTAGACCGATACCCCTACACTGTTGGCTGTTTCCACGATAACGGGAGGCCGCGAACGCGGGCGTAGATGTAACGAATTTAGCAGCCGAATGTAGGCAAAGTACAATTCAGCAACACACCAGTCAGATAGTGTTGGCGCTGCAGACATTCGCCTGGTTCGTGCCATGTAAATCTGCCTGAGTGCGTAACATTCCGGTGACTACGCCTTGGAAGTACGAAAAAGGTGAGCGGGCAAGCAGGCAGTACTTGCAGCGTGCAAAGGGTCGAAAACACATCAGCTGTCGCGTACATGAGCTTCCGTGCGCCATCTGCAAGGTCCTCTAGAGACGGCGGCGGCACACGGGAAACAAAGCCGCTGGTGGGAACACCATCAGACCGCTTTGTTTCCTCTATGGAGGAAGGAAAAAGGTAGGAGACGGTGTCACATGGCACTGATGTTGAGACATCTGCGTAAGGCGTCACAAGGAATTATTTATTTGTAATCTTTTGTGCTTGACTTTATATATTGAACGTTTAAGTTATATCCTTTACGGAGTAATGATCATTGTCGTTCAATTACATTTTTGGTAATGGTTTAGAAAATCACGAACTACAATCGACTCATTGACTTGGGGGCATGCATCGAGGTACTGCGCAGGCAAGAACAGCTGCGCACAGTGTTCGTACAGTACAGCAGCGCCCTTCCCTCTAGCACTTCCGTGGACAGGATCTTCAGGTGTCCAGCGGACGTATTCACGAGGAAACGCGGAAGAATGACCGAAGCCAACTTTGAGATACAACTGCTGCTGAAACTGAGCAAAGTGTGTAAGACCAAAAATTCCTGTAAATTCCATGCATCGTGGGAATGGGTATCATGACAAGCAGCCATCGAGAAAATAGCCAGCTCTAACTGCTTGGCATTCTTCAAAGTGTGACAAGTATGATGAAGTCGTTAGTGCAAATTGACTGGTTGTGTGCGTGACATGTGTTCACTCGGCATTTCGACCACAATGTGGCGAACTATGGTGTTTGTGCGCGTTAGTGCATGGACTTTTGGCTTGTCGAAGAGGCATCTACGCTGCGATGGGATGATGTGCATTTTATAAGCGTCTGTCATCGAAGCAATAAATTCGACTGAAGCTGGACAAAAGAACACTGGGTATAGTAGTACATATGTGCTGTCCCTTACATACTTATCAAAGGGCTCACACAAACCACAGCAGTCCACGTTACACAAGCACCACCAACGCTGCGGATGGAGTATATTCACAATATAAACCGCGTAGGAACAACCGCGGTGGACGAGTGGCAGCGTGCTTGCTTGTCCCCTCGATTCCTGGCTTCGGTCATTACAGCATGATTGACTCTATGTGTCTACTTTCTACGTATACAACAAGCGGTATCTCTTCCTTCAGCTTAACTATCGGCAATTTGCTCTCATTACATTTTATGTTCATTTTTGTTGCTACTTGACTGACATGGGCGGCAATGTTAACATTCCATCAGCTGTGGCGCATACCGCATTCCCTGGTGTAGCACTGCGTGTATGGGTCCGATTTACTTATTTTGTTGCAATAGCAATTATGTGAATAGTCTCGACGATTTGTTGCCGTCGCTGTCGCCGCCACGTCCCGTACACAGTCCAAACTGATAACCCTCCTCGAGGCCCGTGTACTGTGCGATGTCAGTGTACGTTAAAGAACCCCAGGTGGTCGAAATTTCCGGAGACCTCCACTACGGCATCTCTCATAATCAGAGCTGGTTTTGGGACGTTAAACCCCCCAAATAATAAAAATAATGATAGCCCTCCTCGCATCGTACTTTCTACGCGCGGGTAAAAGCACGCGAGCGGCGGCGACATGCGCGGCTCAACCAGTGATCAAATGAGCCCGCCACATCTAAATCGCTGGGAGGGCAGGGCGCATGCGATAACATCACCTCGTTCGGGAGGCCTGCGTCGAAGCGGAGAGGAAGTGGCCCGACCGTCTTTAACGGGCACGAAAAGTCACGAGGGACGAGGGGGTGGGGGTTGTGCTTTCGCTCGAACGGCAACTGCGCACTTCGTGCGGTCGCCATCGCTGCCGCGCGTGCTCCATTAGACGTCCAGCGTATTGCGTAGCAGCGCCTTGACCGTCTCCTCCGTTCGAAACGGCTCGCATATAGCAGCAACACCGGCGATGCACTCGACACATAGCGCTCACACGAATGCGTCAACGAGTGCCAGAAGGAGCGCGCTCGCTTGACGCCGCTGCGCTGCGCCAAGTTTCTGGATGGTGCAAAGTGCACGCAGCGCGGTCGCGCGGTGTGAAGCCTGTACCAGAAGACATCAAAACAACATGGCTTAGCTCGCTGCTCTGCTGGACCGTTATCTCTGCAGCTCGACGGTCACATGGTAGCTCAAGCACCTGTATGCTTACTTAATAAGCCCAGGTTCACTACAATTTGGACTGTAGTGAACGTGTTGTAGTGTAGTGACCGCGTAGAAATGCTGTAAAGCTGGTACTCTGAATTATTACATTATATCATGCATTGCTATCGTATTCATTCCTTCGCCCTTCTGAAGAAACTGTGCTTTTATTATTTCCGTGACACCACTGATCGTGAACTGTATGTCAAGTACCCCATGCAAGCGATGTGAATATTAATCATTCGTCTTTGCAATACGTTCATGCCTTACCCTGTCGATTCTCTTATATTCAAATGGCAGAAGATCAGCTCAGCACTGAGATGTAGGCGCTAGATACATTGATCCATTGACTGACTGATTAATTGGTTGAGTGATTTATACAAACAATGCTGAAGTTCACCACAAAATGCTTCGCATTTATGACTTCTAGCCATCCCTGATCCTTGTCTCGAGTGTGTGTTAGTGACTCTCATAACTTGCTTGTATTTGCGTAATCTTTTTGAGTTTGTGTCCACTGCCCAGATATGAAATGTGGGTATGAGCTACACATGCTTTCTTTCTTTCTTTCTTTCTTTCTTTCTTTCTTTCTTTCTTTCTTTCTTTCTTTCTTTCTTTCTTGCTTGTTTGCTTGCTTGCTTGCTTGCTTGCTTGCCTGCCTGCCTGCTTGCTTGCTTCCTTCCTTGCTTGCTTGCTTCCGTGTGGCTCATGGCCCCATATGCAATGCGAATATCAGCCACACGCGACATTATTTTCACTAGATAAATCTTATTCGTTATGGCAATGGTTAAATGTATCTTTAGTGCAAGAAGCCTATTATGTGATATCATGTGTAGCCATGAAACGCAACTGTAACAATTCTTTCTCGCTGGGTTCTTTTTCACATTTAATGATTAGGAGTCGCTTTTGGGAGTCGATTAAGCAGAAATTCAAGGGAAGGAAGAAGCCTCGGAGACAAGAACGCAGCGACGCCAAACCTGTGGTGATACCCTACATGCATAGGGTGTCTCATAACCTGAAAAGGGTTGGCAACAAGTACGGTGTCCCGATTGTCTTCTCTGCCCCACAAAAATTAGCCAAACTGTGCCCTAGGGTCTGCGGTGGCGGCAATTCCTCACGGCTGTGGAAAAATGCAAATGGAGCCGTTTAGACGATGTTCCACCGGCGCGGTTTAATAAAAACCGCTATCGGCGTGGAAAAGTATACGTGGGTCAGACGGGCCGCTGTATTAACCAGGGCCCGTATTCACAAAAACAACTTACGACGAAAATGTTTGAAAGAGAAAATTTCAGCCAATCCTGATGCTGGACATATCATTAGCGAAGCCCGTTGGCCAATAGCATAAAGCACTTACGAAAGAGAACTTTTGTGAATTCGGCCCCAGAGCACCAAGGAACATGAGCGCTCATCACAGGATGAATCAGCGAGAGGCCTAAACCTGCCCGCCCATTGCAGCACTTGCCCGCATTGTGAGCCACAACTTGATGGAATAAAAATTTGAAGTCGCAGTTAAGACCAATTGGCCCGCAAAATATCAGAAGCACACTTCATCAAGCAAAAGGGCGGCACATGCATCAGCATCATATCTATTTGCTTGTGTGACTGCGATATTGGATTCCTAAATAAGAGCTGATAGATTTATTCCAAGCACCTTAATCTACGTTTTTCTGTGTGAACCGAAAATTCTACGCAGGTAACAATAATGACATTCTGGCACTTTGTCCCTAAACCCTATAAAATGTTAATATTCGAAGCACTAGTTTAAAATATAGCAAGGTAATAATATCGACGATTCCGGTAAAATCTGAGTCGGAAAAAAAATTCTGCTGATCACAAGACCATGAGAATCGGTGCCATGCCAAGCACCCTACGAGGTAATGACCTATGGCCAATTGTTTGGCATTCAGTCCAACTGTTACGAGTAGGATCAAGGTTTTTGTACAAACCGCATGCACCCACTCATGAGCATGCTTAGTACGGGCTAACCAGGAACGTCGACACCACCCTGGCGACCGAGTACTACCTCATCGTACGATGTAATGCTGGAAGTCATGTTAGTCCAAAGCACAGACATTTACTTTGTCAAAGAAATATGCACTAAAGGTGCGTTGATATGCTATCATAAGCGTGGTTCGTTGAAGAATTTCGATGGGATCGAGCAAAATTGCTCAAAAGCATACCGAATGTTAGCAGAACATATGTAATGCCATACTTGTGCTCATAAGACAGTAGCAGCGGAATGCACGTTGTACAAGCACCATCGTTAAAAATGCTGGTGCAGTAGGTTTACTATATATACCTTAAGGGAGAAGCACCCGCAGCATAGTGTTAGCGTGCTAGTTTGGTACCTCGAGAACCCGTGTTTCATACCACCCTAAAGCTTGGTAGATTGCATGTGTGTCTGTGTACTTGTTATGTCTGCATTTCCATCGCAACCTGCGATAGAGTGTTCTTTTCTTTTCTTAAGAGCGGCACTCTTTAAGCCGGCCGTCGTGTCCCAACCGCAAACACAAAAATAGGGTCCGATCCTGGAGGTAGTGCCCTAAGGTGAGGCGCAGAAAACGTGAGGCGCCGCTCAACGTTGCGGCTTCGATCCCCGCAGTCACAGCTTTTGATAGTGGAAGACCGAGGATGACCGGAATAGATAGATAGATAGATAGATAGATAGATAGATAGATAGATAGATAGATAGATAGATAGATAGATAGATAGATAGATAGATAGATACGGTCAAATCAATCAAGCTCGCCAAGAAATGCTTCGCCTTTAAAGAGGTCGCTCGACGTACATACCTCGAAATTTCAGGCCAAATTTCAAGCTGCGTTTTGAGATTTGTCACTTCAGCGTACGTAAGCGTTGCTGAAAATTTGATGTACCGGTGGCCATGCAACTCCTGCCATGCAATATGCGTGTCTATGCGCTGCCCTAATAAAGAGTTGTATGGAAGGCGATGCAGAGAAGTAATTGATTGCTCAAGAATAATTTCTATACTACATTTTTGAGATGATACTTTCAATTATAATGTTCTACTTTCTTTCAGTAACACGCAGTACCCTTCTAATGTTACAGGATATCGGAATGCCAACCATGTCTCCCAGCGCCACCGAGTCTCTCGTGGCGCTATCCAAGGATACCGGCAGCGCGGATGACCTGCAGCCCACGCGACCAACACGAACTGCGGACGCCAGCGCCTTACAACAGCAGCTGGGAGCTCTGGTCACAACCGAGCCAAAGAGAAACGCTGGACAGGATACGAAGCAGGATGAGAAAAAGAAACGAAAGTGTTCTGGCATGTCGAAGCTAGTCTCGTGGCACCCCAGTACGCTTCCTGCTGAGACTGGTCGGCGGATGACATCCGTCAAGGTAGCGGCACTAACATCAGATCAAGGAGACACGCTTGTCGGCGATCCGGGCCTCTCGGTCATGTCTTCACCCCAGACGGAGGGCGGGAACAACGTAGACACTGTGCCGATGATGGCTGCTCTAGTAGGGAACCTGAGGGACCTCGCCAGTGACTTCCCCGAAAAAGGGCCCTCGCATACAGCACTAGACCACATCCAAGTCCCGAGGCTGCCTTGTCCCACGGCAGGTAAAGAATATGCAGACCATTTACGGGAACGTTTATGTCAAGATCATTTGCATGCGGTGTGACGTGTGATATCACTCATACAAGTGGGCAACAGATGTTTTAATACATGGGCATGCTCGCGAGTCAATTAGAGTAGAGTAGGTATTGCAAGTTTAAGTAACATAAGCGTGATGCACGTTGTGATAGTGACACCGTAGGTGTGAAATTATGCCAGCGCCCTAATTCCAATAACAAAATCCCGAACCCTCCTGCAGTTGGAATGTCGTCTGCTACGACATTTATTTATTTATTTGTTTGTTTCTTTGTTTGTTTTCTGGTCCCTAGTGTGGCACGCACCCCAATCTGGCTTCGATGACCCCCTACTTTTAATCCGTGCTTTACAGCTGATCCTAATGTTCGTAATAGCTAGGCGTTCATATGCCTCAGCTTGCAGTTGGTTCCATCCCGTAGAGAATTCGCAATATATTTGTTGCATTTTGTGTTAGAGTATATCTGAGATTTCGTTTTTACCAGCGGAGAACTAATGTAAATTTTCTGCGAGTTCTCAGTCGGGAATACTTTTACCTCAGAACTGAACAAAGCCTGTCTTCATAACCCGCTGTCTACATTATTCTAAGAGCCATGCAAGTTGAGCAGTATCATAGCTACAAGCCGGGCATGTGCGCCACTAAGAGAGCATTTTAGACGCTACAAATACATATACGGAAATTTTGTTTCCCTGACGGCAAAGCCCAAGCGAGATATCAAGAGGATACAACTGGCTACTTTCTGCATAGTTCGTGGTCAATACGCGTTTAGGAAGTGGGGTATGATTACCCATATTTTTTCTGCAGAATTTTGTTTTGCTTACAAAAGTAGAAATGTTCTACACACACGACAATGAAGTTCCTTTTAATGCACGCTAAAGATAGGGCTTGGGCAACTTTAAATAACGGCTCCATGATTAGCTTTGAGGTCAACCCTTGTTATGCATTCAAATAAACGACGCCTGAGCGCACGCACCGAAGCCAGTGATCTCAAGCGAGGAACTGCGTCGCTAGAGGAAAAGAACATAAGTAGCCGACAAAACCGACGTTTATTTGTCATATAAATGTGAAGCTATATGTCAGGTAATTTTTTTCTATGTATTAAGAGTTATGCGAACGCCGCTAAAGCAAGTCCACTAAGCGGATGATGTACGCGCACTTCATTCTCTAACACCACCTGGAACAGCAATTTTTATTAACAAACAAGATCGTAAAATATTAGCAATTATGCCAATTTACTGTGCAAGCTCTCCTCTATTACGCGTCAGCGAAAACGAAAGGGGATGAGGCCGACAAAAATAATTTAGGGCATTACAAAACATTTTGTTAGAATAGTTCGTTGAATACTTCCGAAGTTAAAAGTGGAGCGTAAATCGACACAAGGACTTGTGTCGTCTACTGCGACGAAGGCACTTTCCTAGAGAGACACAGCCGCTAGACAGCCCTAGCACCAGACACGTATACTTGTCTGTCGTTGGGTCGTTTCGCGCTACGAATTTTCTTCAGAAATGTTTTAGAGCATGGTGACTTTTTCAACAACTTTTAAACCATTGATTAGAAAGCTAGATTCACAGATAATGCGGCATCGGCATCTCTGGCGGAAAAATATCCGCCGCGCCGCCTATGCTGAGGAGGCATGGGCCCGTGAAGGCTAGCTGTGAAAGCATGATTCAGATGACGCTCTCTCTTCGGTAGCACCATGCTGAGAAATATATAGAGTATTATAGAGGTAGCGTGTCCGCTAAGCCGCTGTACGCAAAGCACAATGGGTATAGCTGATTATGGGGTGTGAGAAGTACATGCGCCAATGTGACCGACCACCCAAAGTGTGTGTGCCGTCTGCTTCGAATCTTTTCATTGGTCGTCGGGGGCTTTGTGGCCACCAAGTTATTCACGACGGTTGTATCTGCTTTACATTATACGTTACAGCTGCACATCGTTTCGGCTGTTTAGACTAAAATTGTAGATGCTGTAGGCTAACGAGCGGCTACTAGAATTACGGAGGACATCGAGGGCGAGATCATTTGCGAGTTTACCCATACCCCTTTGCGAGCCTATTTGCGAGTTTACCCATAGCTGGCGCCGCTTGACGGTGACAAACAACGCTATACGCTATACGGTATCCGCTACAACTTTCCGTAGAGCGGAATACCGGACACGCTGAAATTCCCTAATGTTTCCTAGGCGTTTTAACACGTTTGAATTGCGATGCACAAGGGGCCTCATTGCGCCATCACGCTTCACTCGTAAAGGCGAAGCTTGAGAGTCCTCTATTTTTTGTCGTCATTTCGTAATTGCGCAGGGGCTCTCAAGTTAGCCGCTCATTTAACGATCGGTGTGGTTACTGTTCCAGTTAGAGGAGAGGCGCCACTCTCACCAACGACAACACGAGAGCGCGTCCCGAGCTCCACTGTAGCCAACGAAAGGCCGCCAGAGAGGGGCATGGATGCGCTCACGTACACGCTGGCCACGGCGGCCGGTTCGATGATCTTGCTCGTGATTCTCTACATCCTCAAAGGATTTCGAGCCCATGCTCTCGCGTGCGGTGACCACAACTGCAGCAGCTCGAGCGCCGCCACCTATTCCCCGAACATTTGACTGCTCACTACCGCCCATGACGTCATGCATCAGTGCTGCAACACAAAGAGAAACCTAATACGCAGTACTGATGTCACCAACTGCGGTCGGAAGGCGTCTTTTTTTTGCTTCTGCAGCCTATACTTCGCCAGCTTTCATCCAATAACGTATTTTGAACAGGAGAAAGCTGAGCTGTTGGTAAGCATTCTCGGAGAAGCGCCGAGCACAGACACGGGCATAGCCGGTACGACAGCCGCTCCTAGCAGAAGAGCACGGATGCAAGTGTTCTTTGTATGTGTTCCGTCCGTGAACTTTCTTCTGCGAGAAAACTTCAACAATAGGGGTTACATCTGAGTGGCACCACCTCCATTCAAGGAAAGCTGGATGTCGTTAGGTCGGCCTTGTTGTGAGCCAAGCCAAAACTCTCCTCCCAGTCGAAAAACCCACCAGCCCGAGTCTGGTGTGTTTTACCCGTTCACACCAGAGCGGAAATTCAGACACGGGTTCCGGCGTGTCTGGTGTACCCGGCCGGTTTGGCGTGTTTTGGTGTATCCGGCTAGTTTTGTGTAATCTGGCACCAAGCGATCTGGTGCCACATACCATAATTTCGCACAGTTACACAATGTTGCCAAAACAGCAGATGTTACTAATCTTAATATCATTGTGCCACGATTAAACATACTGTGGATCAAAATGTGCACGCTTTTTCATGCCTGAGAAATAATGGCAGGCTGCATGACACAGTTGTTTTGATAGCAAAAAGAACGGCCGAAACGGCCGACTTGTTTATTTCATTCTCAATCTTCTCAGCTTCCTAGTTTTCTGTGGCAGCCATTCAAACCTTTTGTGGCCTGCTTTGACTCTTCTTCAGAGTGGCCTCGGACAGCAGTGTGGCACCTGGAAAAGACAAAAACAGTATGTTATAGGACTTCCCTCATTTAAAGGGTCACTAAGGGCACCTATTAGGTTGAGCAAGACTGAGAGATTGGGTTTGTGTGATAGCCACTTCGCTATTCCTGGTGAGAATGGAGTAGTTGTAAGAAAATGACAAAACTAAAAAATTGCGAGTTTGTTTTTTTTTTAAATGTGGGAACATGTGAATGTAGGATACGTAAGAGCCGGCTATCCCATAAAAATTGAAGGAGCCACTCCAAAAATCGGAGTGGTGCCTTCTATCCCACTGCGTTTATATCTGTCCGATGTCAGCTCATCTATTTTGAGTACTTAACTGCTCCTGGTTTTAAATAATGAATTGGATAAACTCCGACAATAACTAAACGTGCCGTAGCCACACTTATTGCTCAATACTAAGGCCATGGAGCTCACTGCATCATAGCGTTCGCAGCCAAAATCATGACGTCAGGCCTACTTTCCGGCGTGGACGATTGAAACTGAGCTGCGATGTCGGAGATTGTGAGTGCATGTTTCAGGATGTTAATCCCCAGAAATAAATCAACCATGTGGCCTGATTACAGGCCCCTTAAGTAACGTTAGCTATACCATTGTGCAGAATATGCAACATGATTTCCATACAGCCTAATATTGTGGAACGAAAAAATATTTTAAGTTTCTTTTTACTCGTGATGAAGCCAAGAAAGGCATAGGGGAAATCGTAGTTTTTATGTACAGTACTGTAGTAATTATGGAATACATGGAAAGTAATTAAAGTGGACAAGAAAAGCACACACACCTGCGTTTGGTAAAGGCCAAACCTACAACCTTCGGATAACGCGTGCGATGCTCTACCGACTGAGCTGCAAAGGCAGTCATTCTCCCGTCCACATTATTGGGTATTTGTGTGCGTATAATCCCGGGAGTTCTAGGCAGCGCTTCGTAGCCATGGCGATGAGTATGGGACACTTTGTGCCAGATGGTGTCACGTAGAACATATTTTTCACAAGCTGGGTGCTGCCCAGCTTGGCCTATGCTTTCCTTGGCATCATTAGGCTGTTTTTAGCAAAGAAATGTGCCGTGCTGCTGTGGTCTAGTGGTTATGGCACTCAGATGCATACACGAAGGTCGCGGTATCGAATCCTGGCAGGTATGGCTGAACTGCAATGGAGGCGAAATGTTGAAGCCCGTGTATTGGGCGATATCACTCCACATTAAAGAATCCCAGGTGGTAAAAATTTCCGGAGCCCTCCACTACAATGTCTCTCAAAATAAAGGTGTGATTTTGGAATCTAAAATCCCAGAAATGAATTAATGAATAAACAAGCCCTTAACACCTTCCCTTCTTTCATTTTATCTTTTGTATAATGTACCATCCCCCATCACTGACATTTAACTTTTCTGGAAAAGAAAGGTGGTTCCACTACATGAATACAGTATACACGTCTAACATATATCTGACTTATACTCTATACATCCTACTTATACTGGTTTATAACTTAAGCTGTAGTAGCTCATATGCCTAATGACTAGAGAATTCACTATTTCAGAGAAGCTTACCACACAGAACATGGAGTTTTTGGTGATGCTTTCATTATTAAGCATAAGAAATGCGAGGTGGTGGTTAAGCAGCCACAATATATATTATGGCCACAGAGGGTTTATGCATATGTGTAGTAATTTTGGCCATCCTCTCCAGTGCATTGTGCAGTGAAGAGTAATGTTGAAAGTGCTTACTGCATGGTTTTAACAGTGCACACATACCCCCTCCTGAAACTCTGCCGGCCAAGCGAGCAGGTGTCAACAAGGTACATCCAGGAAATAAACATGAAAAGCCATCAGCCAGCTTCAGAAAATACACCGATATGACCTCGCGGTGTGTGCATGCGAGCATCCGGAAGCAGCACCGCCACCACATTAGTTCGAGTACTCAGAGCATAGCTGGCGTGGCTGCTCACTCCCTATTCCGAAAAAACCAGCTTATTAGTTGCGCAAATCTTTGCCATGAATGACAATACCTTGCGGTGTAAAACTGTCCATGTGTGTGTTTTAGTTCAGTTGGCTCAGCATTCTAGAGTTGCTTAGGAAACGGAATGCTGATAGTGCTAGCATGTGGCCTGGACGCCTCGTCATTAGCTTGTGCGCTCGCGTCTTTTCTCATTCCTGTTACATCTACTAAATGAACAGTAATGAAAAAAAAAACTCCCAGGCTTCCATAGAAGGTGCAGCGCAGCAGCGGCGTATAAGCTAGATTTTCCTCTGTGCTCTGTTAACCGTTTCTTCCAATCTTACTTCATTCCTGCTAGGCTCAAGTCCGCACAAGAACCAAGCACTTTTTCTACATTGCAGCTGTTAGCAGTTGCTTAAACTGGTGGTGGCAGCGACCAGACACCATCGTGAGGTGTCCATAATGGCCGACGCTGTAAAATGCATCAGCACATTAGCGATGTCACTTGAAAGCAGTTCGCTTCATGTGATAGAGGCTGTAGTGCACAGAAAGCAACTTGGACAAAATCCGCAGAGATTTTCGCGAATTTCAAAGTTGCATGATGGACAAGAAAAAAAAACGGGGGCTCGTTTTTTGTTTACTACTACGAATGTTCACATGCATTCACAGAAGCTAGGCAGGTGTTGGATGATACGCACAGATGTTTACAACCTCTTGTCAGAACCTTATGTGTCGCGTACGTGCCGTAGCAATCCTTCTAAAACTATGTGTCTGTTTCAAAGATCCGTGACAAAAGGCTGCGGTCACCTTCTGACTGGTTTGTTCTATTATATCTTGCTTACAACATTCCGGAACATTTAATACTGCCGCCCACTCCCTTTAGCAATAAGCACACGTGAATAATTGGATAAACCATTGCATAGTTGCATTTGTGTTCTTCAGCATAGGGTACACACACTGAGAATACGAGCAACGGATAAGTGGCTGCTCAGTTTGGCTGCCTGCAACGGTCAGCTGTTTGTTATGCGCCGATATCGTCACTAAGCCTTCACCGCTTCGAAAGCAGCGGGCGGTTCATTACTAAAAGAAGCCAACACCCATAAAACTCTAAGTTTTGTTCCCGTTATTGCCACTGAACCTTCTGCTCATAATTATGTGAAAGGCTGAAAGGAACAGCAAAATATTGGAAGCCCCGCTAGCTACGACGTAGGTATATACGGATGAGCTTTCGCCACGCACCGTGCACTGTGCATGCGCATGTGCTTGGTTTGTATCACAGGTTCATAATAGAAAATATAAGAGCCACAGTCCTGACGGAAACAAGTCCACTTGTCGAAATGTTGGCTCCTGCGTCCGACATCCTTTTTAGAGATATGTTCATAGGTTCGCAATAAGCGATTCGCAGTCATCAGTGATTTTTTTATGCGGTAAGTTTAAGCATCACTGCACTCTGTCAGCCTCCTTAAAGAAAAAGAAGAAAAAACAAGCACTGTCCAATCTGCCACCTCGGGTGGGAACGTACTGAGCTCGCGTGGTAGAGCATCACAGTTGCTTAATGGCATGCCGATCATGCCACCACTCTGTTTTGAGGCAGTCACAGACTGCTAAAGTGGCATACATTAAACACGCGGAACTCGCTAACTTCCACTAGAAGTGTGCCGTACATGCTGCTGTGTCGAATTCTGCCAACTTGTCCAACCGATTCCAGTCAGAGCATGATATTCTTAGGAAATAGTAGAAAACTTGAGGTCATTTTGCTGCGAGTGGTTGTGAAATGTCGACACATAGCCCAACCATCCAGCTGCCACATTATAAAAAAGCTGCCTCTAAGTAGGTCTTATGTGGCAGATACTTGAATAAGAACACTCAACAAGAGTGTAACAAGTCATGTGAGGCATAACAGGGAGCACTGCAACATAGCAGGCAAACTGCGAAGGCTTATTCCAGTTGAGATTCCAATACCATACTGGACAGTAATTTAGGCTTAATGTTCGAATAACTGCTGTTGGCAGTGAAGGACATAGTGGCAGATGTATTTTAGCCATATTTAACCCTTGGTATGCACACACTCGTATAGGCAAGAATTTCAGCCTTTCACAGACTTGTACCAGGTTACTGTGGCTTTGAGTGAGCTAACTGGTCTTAGTAGCAGCCAGGGAACCACAGTCACCAAATTTGTAACAGGTAATACGTAAACATCTATGACAGGTGGCTGACAAGCTTACCAATATGTGCTGCAACCGTGCAGACTGACCTCTCAGTGCTTCCACTTCGTGAGGTGATAATGCCCGATGCCCCAGCTTCTTGCCACCTTCTGCCACAAAGGAGTTCGACAGTGTCCCGTAGACCCTCATCGTGCAAGTGCTTCTGTGAACCAGATGGCTGCCGCAGACCTTTCCACAATGTGGGGATCCTTCTGCACCCACATCAGGTGGTAGTATGAGGGCTTCGGTACTAAAACCCCATTTTCCATATGAACCTGGAGACACAAATGAGAAATTGTTACATGAAACACCAATCAACCCATCCCAATGACACAAATGAACAGATGGGAGTGCACAACCAAAAGGTTTTTCAACGTTAACAGAAAGTACCAAGAAAAGTGTTGTTTTGCATCCTAAATGGCCAGTCGCAAGAAAAGAATGGTACTTCTGTATGAACATTGCAAGCTTCAATTAATAGAAATATTATTCCCCACCTACTCAGGACAGAGGTGAGAAAATAATTTCAGGGACCTGGCATACCAATGTCCTGGTCAGTTCAAATGCACAGAAAGACAGCTATGCCCCTTTCGTGCAAGATGTGGCAGTTAAAGTATTTTGCATCTCCACACCTATCGCAGCGTTAATTGATGAACAGATCGCCAAAAAGTATGGGGAACAGAAAATGTCTCTGGAGCCAACATTTCAACAAGTGGACTTGTTTTCGTAAGGACGGCAACCGCATTCTCGAGTGTTTGTTTCTGCACGCCTTGCACATTCTCCCTCGTCCACAGAAAGAGAAGACGGCCGTCTTCTCTTTCTGTGGACGACTAGACTGCGCGTGACAGGATCTGGGTAGTGAACGTATGTGTTAATTCTGCCAAACAAAACAAGTACCCTTCATCTGTGCTATGTTTATACCTGGCGCATTACGGTGTTTCGAATGTGTTCGCGAAATCTCAGCATAATTTGTGCGACCCCTTTTTGCAGCTCTAAAATCACGAAAATGAGTGTGCAAATTATGCAAGTAAATAAGGTAGTTAGGCTGGTTGATACATTGACAATGAATGCGTGCGTTTGCACGAGAATTGATCTGTTTACGAGTGGGACCAAGGTTTGGAATTCTGATATACGCGCGACTGCTCACAGATATTCTTGGGCGGCATTAGACTTTAGTGTCGGCTAGACACGTTCCAGGAACACGCATTGAAATTGTAGACAGTGATGTCCAAGGCATTGAAAGTGTTTCGTGGTACATGCATTATGCTACAATTCAAACCTGAAATCGCCATTTTCATGCCGTGACACAGCTGGCTCCGAGTCCTTGCACTGCTTTTAGTTACTCGGTAAACCACATCGAACATGAGTTGGTGCTCGGCCTGTTGGTACTGTACATACCTGAACAAAACAAAGACCCAGCATTAATAGACACATACACAAGAGACCATGTGTGTAGATGAGGGTACTTGCAACAGTTTAATGGAAAATAAAAACGTACAGAATTCGAAGAGAAACTGATGCATGCATGTGCCATACAAAAAAAGTGAGAAAGACAAGAAACAAAAAGAAAGAAAGAAACACAATTGCCCATGGGTAAGTTAGCTTGCTCAGAAAAGTGTTATTACTACAATTTGTCCTTCTCTGCCTTTTTTATATTGATTCAGTTTTTGCATGATGCATGTGTGCATTGCTTTCCCTTCAAATTCAGTGCTTTTTTTTCTTTAAACTGTCGCATATTGTCGTTCATGCACCTAAATTCTTTTGTCGCATATGCGTCTAAAGAGGCTGTTCAAAAAGGGGTTGTTCAAATGCAGCCAGAACCACGCACGAATTGGAATGAAAGAGAGTGCAAGGTGCCACTTCTGGAGCCCCCGTGTAAGCACCAAGCAACAATACTGTCACGAAAACGCTACATGTGTGCTTGCACTTCCTAGAGTAGGCTGCTTTCTCTGGTTTCCTCTTAGATACTAGTTCAGGATGAACATACTTTGTCTTTTTTTTCAAGTCATCTTCGGAACAAAAGGCACGGCCCAATGGCACGCTCTTGGCTGTAGTGTATAAAGATTAAATGAAATCTGTTGCGCATGCCGAGCGATCATGGCCGCACCGTACAGATCAATGCCGGTCTGATCACGAACTCAAAACAGTGACCACCTTGTATCTCACATTTTTCCTAGCGCAAGTAAAAATAAACAAGCCACGTGTGCTAATAGTTCTCTTGCTCTCAGGCTGCATTATACTTAGTCGGTTTAACACAAATGAATATGAGCATAGCATTTGGATGAATGGTGCTCAAAAGTGCGCGAGCCTTCGGCACGTCCATCCTTGAGCTCTATTTGGTCGATAGTTTTAAAATTATGAAGAAAAGGAGTGAAATAGTGCTATTTACCTTGGATGTTCATAAAGCCAAATTTTCGAGCCAGGTTGGGTGGGAATGTTAAGAGAAATCCAAGCATTCAGTATCAAAGTAAAATTGGATATTAGGTTTCGTACAGTCTGTTGGCAACAAAATTCCTTATGTAAAATGACACACGTGCACCATGTCAAGGCTGCATGTGGTGTATAATCAAGTTGAAACCAGTGGTGAAAAAGAAAAGCTATGCATTACGAATGCACCTAGTGTGAAGTGCACTGCTTCTTGTGTATGTATGTGTGCATCACTGCTAACACATACATGTTGACAACAGTAAAATAATAAAATGCTTCGTCTAAATCGAAACAGTGGATTCATCATAGGCAGCATAAACATGACACGTGCCACACTTTCTCATTTTTGAGATCTTGCACTCCCTTTGAGAATTGATGGCCTTCACTTATAGTGAAAACTGCCATCCATATGAGAGAACTAAGTGCCCAACAAATGAAGGTGACATAATGCAGACGTCTTTTACTCCCAATGAACCTTAACGAGAAGAGTGGAGTGTCTACTTAATGACCAAGGCCACCCGCATGGAACACACAAGCACAGCACAAAGGTACCCGCAGTGTGTATTGCCAAACCAACTTGGGACACGTACGGGCATGAAGGCCCACATTAGCAAGCAACATCACCTTCTCTAGGTGTGATGTGCACTGGTATGCATGGTTGCGAAGAAACGTTAGAGCCTTGTTCATTGAATAAGTTTATAATCATTACATTCTTCTTTATTCTTTCCTTTCTCTTGAAAGTATCTGCTTCTAATTCAACATACAATTATCAAAAATATGCTTGCTCTTAAGTTTATTGAACGCAGTACTCTAACATCCGGGAATTATACAGCAAGGGTAGTCCTTATTTCAAGTAATTGGAAGGCCTTGGTCATTAGCACACATACATTCTGTGCTTTCTGATGTCAATTTTGCAATTTTAACACGATATCTCATAGGTATATTCGGAAACAGTCTTGCTGGCCATATGTATAAATTCCCATTTGCTGTGAAAATATCTACACCTCGGTGCTTCACTTCAGCTGCCCGTTTTGCGCAGCGTTTCAAAAAAAAACACACACACAACACACACGCGCGCACACACACACATTCCTCAGCAGAGGAATGTATCACGTAAATAAATAAAGGACAAAATAAATCATGCGGCCGATCGCAGGGACGATGCGCTGCCGGCAGATCACGCACTGTAGCTATATATGGAACCGTTTTGTTCCGAACAGATGACTGATATTCTAGCGGGTTTGGTCCAGCACTGACGAAATTTCGGTTCGGATCCGCTTTGGCGCCCTAGTAAACAGCAAGCACGGCTAATTGAACTTTAAAGCAACCGACAAGGCGCGGTTGATTTTGCACAATTACTAGGCGGCATCCGTTGCAAGCAGTTGTGCCTTCACAAGGGCGCGAGAAAAGGGAAGATAGAAGCCATTACGGCGGATCCTACGGTGGAGAAACATCAACTTACAGCAAAATAGAGGCTCATCGCATGCGGGGCCCAACTAGCGCTGCTTACGTTGAAGGCGAAGCCAACTCGGCTCAAACCAGCCGCCTGACCGCACAGGCCATCGAAAGAGAGCTGTGGGGCTACGCGATATGGTTACGATACCTACGCGTTCGACGTGCGCAAACGACGCATACAAGCATGCTTGCCGCACAAACAAAAGTTTATTTTCGCGCTTTAGAAAGTAACTTTTCTAGCGCACGATGAGTACGCAGGAGTTCTGGGCCTCTTGCGTTGTTTTTATGGAGCCCTTCATATCGCGACTCACGATCGCCCGTTGGACAAAGGTTCAAATGACTGACGGTGATACGTACCTGTTTCCGTTCGATGGTTGCTCCCCGGCACGAAACACTACATCTTCGTCATCCGTTTCACCGGTAAAACATAAGAGACGTGTGCACAGAGCAGAAGAATGCTTGAAACGAGAAAAAAAAATGCGACTTGACCATGGCGAGACCGGCGCGAACAGCTTGTTGACATTCCAGATGCACACAGTTGCCACACTGCATGGCCCCGTATGGCCGCACCCGCTATACACGCTTTACGTGCAAAATTGTTTCGCACACCTAAATCAAAATGCGCCTTCATCAATTTTCATAACACACAAATAAAACAAATGCGACGTATGCACAAATATAATGCTAACGAAGGTCCTTTTAAAACCAGGAATGACAATGCTCACTCATGATAGGCACGGACCAATGAGCGCGAAATTCAAAACATTCTGCATGGAAGAATACTGGATCCAGGCGTTCTTTCTAGTGAATGGATTTTTAAACAAATGAACAATTATGAAAGTATTATTAGGCATTCTAAAATATTTTGAACGTGAGTAATTTAATCATTAAATGTAATTAATAATAATAATAATAATAATAATAATAATAATATAATAATAATAATAATAATAATAATAATAATATAGTTTAATGTAGGCAGCTTTTACAGGCAAGCTAGCTTACGGTATAATTAACGATGTTGCCCATATGTCAAAACAAACAGATGCAAAATATATTGGCGGTATTTCAGACGCCTTTTATAACACGAGATTTTTAACACCTTTATAACAATTTAGAACGCTTTTCATAACATGGGTAACATGGAATTAGCTATAAAACAGACCAGGGGCAGAATTCACAAAACTTCTCTTTCGTAAGTCCTTTTTGCCATTGGCCAGCGGGCTTCGCTAATGATATGTCCAGCATCAGGATTGGCTGAAATTTTCTCTTACGAACATTTTTGTCGTAAGTCGTTTTTGTGAATACGGGCCCTGAACAATATTTTCCAGGAACTAAGAATAACTTGGTGTTTTTCATGTCCACTCGGATATTTTATTCACCTGGGCCCGTATTCACGAAAAAAACTTACGACAAAAAAGCTCTTAAGAGAAAATTTTAGCCAATGCCGCTGCTGGACATATCATTAGAGACGCTTCCCAACCAATGGCAAAAAGCACTTACGAAAGAGAAGTTTTGTGAATTCGGCCCCTGAATTTTTATGCAACAACACAACCATGCCGAACTGGTGTTTCGTACTCACAGACTAAGCGAGCGCACTACAATACACACCACGCCAGGTTGGCGTGTACGCCACAGCTCATCACACCAGGGGGCCGAATACGCCAGAACACACCACACCACGAGGCGTCTACACCAGAACACACCACACCAGACTGGTGTGTTTACCAAACACATCGGTCGAGGTTGGCGTGTACACCAGAACACAATACACCATTCTGGTGGGTACGCCACAACATATCACACCAGGCTGGTGTGTACGCCAGAACACACCACCCCATGCTGGTGTGTACACGAGAACACACCAGTGCATTCTGGTGTTAACACCAAAACACACCACAACACACCAAACCCACTCTGGTGGGATGTTTAACTGGGCTGTGAACGACGCGACTTTAACCGATCTCTGAGACTGAGGGATCTGCAAAATTCGGCTTCAACAAAGGAAGCGTGGCCATTGCAACTGTAGGTGTGACCTTCCACAACAAGGTGCCGCCTGAAAACCTGCTTTGGGAAGTTATAGAAAGAAATATGCAACATCGCCTCTTCTTGCCTAGCCCATGAATGGGCTGCATTATGTGGAATTATTAAATAATAAATAATAATTCAAAATGTAGAGCGCCATTTTTTGACATCCCTGTAAGCATCGCCAGTCACGTTCTTCAGGGCGCCGGCAACTGAAACTTGTGGTATCGCGGCCTGTATCTGCTACGTCCTGTTCCATTTACGACGTCGCTGCGTGATATTTTCTCACTGCTACCTGCCGCTGTGCAAGCAGCATATATCCTTGGTTGCCCGGGAATAACGTAACACCGTTTTTCATTATTTCAACGACAAAACACTGCCAAAGCCGCGCCGGTGCTGCCATCAAGGATATTAGCATTACGCTAGTTCAGAACTGTGGTCGACGTGCATTATCGGCATTTGGCCTCGGTTGTATTTGCATCAGTAATACACGTTATGAGGGCTACTTGGTTCATAATTTGAGCAGATGAAAAAAGTCCGACAGGAACTGGAACAACAAAAGAAACGAACGCCACATATGTTTGTTTCTTTCGATATCCCCGTTACTGTCGCGCTGTTCTTCTTTTGCTCCTTTATATTTTCCCCATCAGTTGCTTTCCCAGCAACAAAACAACTGGCAGATTTGAGATACGCCATTTGTAAAGGAGTGACTGATATCGCTGTTTTCTAATAGTGTTCATAGCCCTGAAGCAGTCAAGGTCATTCCATTTGCTCAGAAACTCGCTAATAATCTTAAATAACCGAATGAACGACGTGTCACGCCGACACCGAAACAGGTAGACGCCTCGTGCAGCCCATGCGATGACGTCACAGCTTCTCCGCCACGAAAAATATGAAGCTGGTGCGAGAAAAATGAAAGTTGCGATGTCCTCCAACGATCCGTTGAGCTCTTCTGAAATTGACAGCGACGATTTGAGCACTGGAGTATTGCCGTTTTCTTTTAGACGGCCCGCCTGCTCAGCTAAGCAGCGTTGCAGGTTATGACGTCAAAAACACGGGTTGGCTGGCGTGGGAATCCGCTAAAAATTTTTAAATTCATTTTTGGGGTAAGTACATAACATGCACCCGCCTTGTATTGACATAGACTACCGCAGTACGGAGGAGAACATATACTGTAAATTTGATAAAGATCAGTGGGCAATGAAAACTCGCCGGAGATGCACTTTAAGCTCACCTGGCCTCCTAGATTCCCGCCAATCTCGTAGGTCTAGTATTCTAGCGCTGCATCTGCTGCCCCACTAGGCGGTCCATTTTGACTTAATCGCGAGCTGCTCTATTGCTCAAGGCTCCTCGACTTGGCAGCGACCGCGTCAAGACGGCGCTGTCGCTGGTGTCAGCGGTAGACGAAGTTGCAATAATGAACCGCACGTGGCAGGCGGCCCTCAGAAAGAGTGGTACTGACTCGTGGCGACCCACGAAAACAAAGCAGGTAATAATATTCAGCATTGCGCACATGCGCACAAGTAAGGTAGAATTGAGGTGTAGAGTCAAAGGAAGGCGCGTTCACGAGTGCGCTGTGCAAGGAAGGTGCCAGCTCGTGCAGGTGAGCGCACAAGTGCAATCACAAGCATGCGGGGAGAACAAGAGAGGCTAGGCAGCACGCGCGCGCTAAAGTAATGGGTATGTGCCATAACTTCAGGAGCTAGAAATGTAGAAAAACGGTCGATATTCACTTTTCGGTAAAATAGATTCCCCGATTATATGGTTTTTTTTAACTTAACTATATGTAGTTTTAACAGCTCTGATATTTTTCATCGGGTATTTGACTGCACACTCGTGCAGTATTATTCTTTCTGTAAACATTTAGCTTGTTTTGATGGTCTCTTCCTCCACTCTACTTTAAAATTTTGTTCATAGATACCCACGAATACCAATTATAGATCCATCTACCTGAGTGGGCATGCACCACGAATGCGATTTATTCAGGGCAAAGTTTTATATGCCTTATAAATATAGCCAACAAATGTTTTTCTCTCCCCTTACCCCTCTAGCCCTCTGGAAGCATTCCCCACAGATCTTCGATCGACATAATATCCGCGCGTATAACATAGAGACGCTCCTATTCCCCCAAATCTATCGCGCACTTGCTTCAGAATGCATTCCTTTTAATACACGATTGGCTTTTCCCCTAAAATTCCTTTTGGGCCACGGCACTCCTCTTTTATATTTCATTGGCTTCAAGCACAATATACCTCCTGCTCGTGCGGGTTTCCCCCATGTTTCATTTAGATTTTTTTCACTTTCAGTGGGCATGCGTAGCCTTAGCGTGACAAGCGACTGGCATAGCCGGAAACGAATGCTGCCAAAAGTCAGATAACGTCAAACAAGGCGGTCCAGTTCACCAAACATATACATGATAAAATTGTCCCGACAGGGTAGAAATGTATGAGAAGCTCACCTGCAGGAAATCAAATCAATGATATGACACGCTTGTCATTTACGTACTCAGTAACGATAATACCTTCAAGGATAGCGGACGCCTACATACCGGGACTAGGTAAATGTAGGTATGTGCGAAGCGTCAATGAATTTTACCCTTTACTGGCTTTGTCAGATTGCATACGCACGACCTCACAAATTTAGGGGGCATGCCAAATTAGATTGGTGGGATGTCAAATGATTTTCGAAGCAGAATCAAGCAACCGACGTCAAAGAATCCCTACAAAAATGCGGATTGCCTATCGCCATCAAGCTCTCCTAGCAGGCGACACGGAACCGTTTCTTTTATTATCACCATCATCAACGAACAACCATTCCTGGACGAAGTGACGCCGCCATGAAGCCGAGGGACAGCACAGACCCTGCGCTGACGGAGAGCGGCACAACTGCCAACGCGCCCCATGACGCTGCATTGGGAACGACGACTCCAAGTGCGAACACGGCGCAGTCGCACGTCGTCATAACAAAGTCGTCGAGCAACAGCAAAGCACACAAGAAGAAGCGCTCCTCCAAGAGTGAGAGGCGTGGCGCTATGACGAAGAAGGCATCGACGGCCAAGGCCAACGTGTCAAAGATGAGCGGATCTCCAAGCCTCGACAGCAAGAAAGTGAAATCGCCGCCAGGTCCTGCAGTTCCTACTCCAGCACCTCCGCCAGCTCCCCAATCTCAGCCGCCGCCGCTTCCCCCGACTCCTCCGCCACCACCGCCGCCTCCGTCCAGGCCATGTAAATCAGAAGCGGTAAGCTTACGTCAGTCATTGCGGCGCTCTCTTCGCAAGTGCTTTTCTTAATATAACTCTGCAGCTTCGACAAATGTTACTAAAGGAATTTTTCGGTAAAGTGGAGCCTTAATATATGTGTCATTGGCCGAAGGAGCGATGTCGTAAGGAGGTCAAATGTTTTTACACGACAATTTTGTTTCTAGAGGCACCGATGAAGATACATTTTTTATAAAGCTTGGCTTCCAGACTGAGCCTTCCTTTCGTAAGCCGATTAGCTTCCCTCCTGGACAACACGGCAGCAGGGTGGTCAGGAGTAATTTTTCAGAGAAGCATCTTGAATGATAACGTAGAATCGCGGGCTCGATTGTCATCTTAGTGGTGATGCATGAGGGCAGCGCGGAAGAAACACGATATGCATGTATCTAAAGAAAGGAGAGCAACCTAACCTGTCCGTTGTGCAAGTGTTCCGTGTTTCGCTCGTGCCACGGCGATGCCGGGATGTACAAAAGGAGAGCTAAGCATCAGCATCTATGCGCCAACTACCCACGATTGTTTTCATTTGGAACTGCGTTTACGCGGCCATGCCCGTGCGTAAAAAGCCTTGTCTATCCATTCTAGAAAATATCGCGCACGCATCAAAGCCAGATGCGGCGTGACTCCCCAACCGAGTTGCTTGAATTTTTCTGCGATGTCAGTGCGCGGTAAATAATCCCAGGTGCTCGAAATTTCCGCAGCCGTCCACAATGATGTACAGTACGGTGCACTCTTGGAGGGAACACGCCAACGCGTGGCCGGCGGCCCGCGTGGCGCAAACTGGCGACGAGATTTGTAAACGCAGCGCATGCGCATAGACGCGGAAGGGTGGGGCTTGCCGCTTTTCGCTGTTCGCTGTTTGTTTCGCTGTTTGCCGCAAACGCTGTTCAAACCAGCCAGCCGCTTTTGATAACAGACATGGAAATTAATGGTCGATGCAGCGAGCATAGCAAGCTTGTCGCTAGCGCGCGCCGAGCGTAGGGCGGGGAAGTAGCAGACGATGCGGGCAAGTACCGCCCTTGCGATTCTGCGCGCATGCTCCGCGTTTCCAAATCTCGGCAGCAGTTAGCGCCCCGCGGACCGCCGGCCGCGCGCTCACGTATTCCCCCTAACAATGGACCGTACTGTACATCGTATTTATATCGCAGTTCTGAGACGTAAGCGCGCGTAGATTATTTCTTATTATTACGCTAGTTCCGCGATTTTCCAGAATAATTGCGAAATCACTTAACGTTTTTTTTTCTTAACAGTATTGGACTTCACAACCTTTCGTTGTCTAAACAAACAAATTTACCAAAGCTTGCGCACTAGTCTATTTGTGCGGCTTTGCAAGGTATGAGAACAAGCTGCATTGCACCAATGATGCTTCCCCCATGTTTTGAAATCCTCAGCTGAGGCATTTCACCTGATGCACTCTGCCTTTTGCCATAGCCTCGTTAGTTAATGCGACGCTCAGTAATTCTAAATGTTTTAGTTTCTCCTTAATTGCCAATAACTGCGACGTCCGCGCCCTCAGTCGTTAATTGTCACACTAGCGCATTTCGCGAGAGTGGTAAGGCTTTAGCCGACGTCTTTCGGTGGTAATTTTTACAGCCCGGTAGTGTTACGCCTTAAATGCGCCTATTTGCTTGCGTGCTTCGGAATGATTGATTTTTTGTGGGATTTTACAACTCAAAACCAGCTATGGTTACGAGGTCTCCGGAAATTTCCACCATCTGTGATTATTTAACGTGCACTGCCGTACTAAGTGCACGGGCCTCAACATTAATAATAAAGTTCAAAAGTTCAAAAAAAAGTTCGCCCTCATCGAAATGCAGCCGCCGCGGGTGGGAATCTATCCCGCGACCTTTGGATCAGCAGCCGAGTGCCATAGCCACTAGACCACCGTGGCGGGGCGGTGTGCTTGGCGAGGCTAGACAACACGCGAAATCTGAAATGAAGAACGTCCTTCGCATCATCCCGCGCGTGGGGCAGGTTGGGCTACGTGATTTTTTGCTACAAAACAAACAGAGCTAATTTTCATTTGATGAGAAAGTGATGCTCATTAACGAACCCGTGAATAGTCCTGAGAATACGGCTGTACGCCCCTGTCAATTGCTCACCTAATATTTCCGCTTTTATTATGCGTGATATCTGTGCTCTCACTCTGTAGTTAAGAGACTCGCTGATTTAAAGGAAACATTATTCATCGGCGTGCACTGTATCACATTGTGTGGATATACCAGAGTGCTGTCCACTGCTGTGTAAACTGCGCTAGCGACTCGCTTCGCTTTGTAGGGCAACGACTGGCGGCGCCCATTGGTCCCGATCTTGTGCAACTAGGAGCATGCGCAGTCTGTTAGGAGTGCAACACTGCGCTCCTTGCCTCTTTTTTTAATAGCAACCTTGATAAGACCCTTCTATGTAGTTTGATACATTATGGTCTCATGGTGCTCTGCTTCTGGCCGTGACTGAATAGCACACGTCATCATAAAATGATTCGCACCATGAATTAAGTCAAGCACTTTCCAACAAGGCAGCTGTGGGTTTGTTTTTGTCTCCTTCCTCCTCACATCTGTTTTTACTCCTCAAATCACTTAGTTGCGGTGTGTACGTTGCTGATGTGGCGCCTCCCACTGCAGCCACTGTGCCGAGATCTCTGTAGCGACATATTGCAGCAACGTCCTTAGAGAGGCCGCCTGCTGTAGCAGTGCTGGCCTCTGTAGTAATGCGCTGGAGACGCGAGTCTGCATCTATAGGTGCCGTAATCACAGCGTTGGGTGGCCCTTTGGTCGTCACGACGTCGGCCGGGAAAGAGAATTGTTGCGTGCCAATAATACGGCACTTGGTAAGGGTGGTTGAAAGCCCTTCAGTTCAGGACTTGAACTATCGGCCCAGTGCATTTGTACAAACTCAAGAAAACCTGTTCACTGTCCCTTTAAGGAAGCACTGCGGTCTGTGCCAGCCACCGATAGCGAGCTGTGAGGAACGAGACGCAGTTTCCGGTAAAGATCGCGAGGACCGACGTAAATATACCCCGGAAATGATCCCACGAAAGCTTGGACAATTAGGTTTTAGTCCCCTTCAGCGCACTATCAAAACGCCAGAAGTGGTTCAAAGACGGAGTCAGAGCCAGGGGTAATCAAAGAAAACTAATATTTTCTCGTCAAATAGGCAGTTACACAAAACGTGAACAAAATCGGCTCTTCATAATACAAACGCAGATGGTTACAACATTACACGATACCATCAAACACGGACAAGCTCACGCACGGTAACAAAGAATAAAACACAAAACAGTCTTGTTCAGCAAAGTCACTCGAGGTGCCTTCCTAACTTGAAGCTTGCAGGCAGGGCTCGTCAGCCTGCTAACGGAGCAGCGTCGATTCACGTGTTCTTACTTATTCTTGCTGAGTGACATACGACTACAACTGTTACGACTGCTACGACTGCTCCCCACTGCCAGAATTGGACTATTTATGTTGCCTTAGGAATCCGCTCTAGAAGTTTTAGTGCGGACCACGTGAATCGAGCGCGCGTAAGGTTCAAAATCTCCTGGCCCTTTCTCTATCCTTCGCCTCATGAATCCTTCGCCTCTTTCTCCCTATCAGGGCGCAAGGAGTGTCGGTACGTACTCTCAGCCTCCTGTCTTTCCCTCCATCTAGCTCGCGCGCTTGCTCGCCGCGAATAAGCTGACTCACGGACGCATTCTACAAAATTGTCTCTTTTTTTATATTTAGCCAGTTGCGGCGTGACCTCCGGCGCCTCTTCCGTGGGCGCCACTTTTCTTGTTTTATTTCGCCTTTCCCTTCAGCTCGACGCTGGGTTTTCTGAAGAAATGAGGACTATTTCGTGACACTGACTGGGTGGGGAAGCTGGGGGATCAAAGATAACGCCACGTAAGTGATGCACATTCAATGCCCATGCACGCCCGCTTGTTTCGATAAGAGTGGTACGCACGTAGTGAGCCTTCAAGATACCGATCCTTTTCCACTATAAGTCCACTGTGAGTCGAGGAGGCGTGGAAAAATGGGCAATACAACAGATGTGTATAGTAATGGCAGCATAAACTTTACTCTTGTCACTACAATTAACGTTTAAGGCGCATGCCTTGAACGTATATCTCCTTCAAAGGTGTCCATGAGTGACTGTGGCGTCAGCATAAGAGGTGCATTGTGAGGTACCAAAAATATCAGATGATCCAAGGAAGGGCAGGAGCGAACGAAAAAAACGTATTCCATGTGCAATAGATGATTAATGATTCCCAAGTTACATATTCACTAAAAAATTATTAATAGTAATTGCTGAGTAATAATTAAAATAAGAGCAATATAAAGCATGAATCTTTGTAAATATGATTGATATCATGATTATCAATTGCCCAAGCAAAGGAAAAACACTTATTAGTGAACATACGGCCTACTAAAATACGAATCCACGACCTTTTTTAGTGGAAGAACGTCTGGATTAGAGCAGTATAAATTGTGCAATCTGCGGAATAAGGCTAGCAAAGAATGGATTAAGGCCTGGATTAAGGGAATTATAAAGCTCATGCCTCCGCATCTCTTAGGTAATAGATACCTAAGGACACTTGGAAGTTTCAGGCTGTTTACTTAGTCTGATGTCGATCAAAACGTACGTATGTTTTCTTGGTAACTTTACGAATCGCACATTATCAGCGCGCCTGCACAAGCGATGAATCTAGGTCGCTCAAGGAAAACACCGTCGAATTTTACGTGAGCTCGGAAATACCAAAGCATTTCCTAACATTACCGCTACTTTAAATCCATTCATGCAAAGCTACATGTCGGTTATGCTGCTCATGCTCCTGGGAGCGGTGTGTCTGACAATCCAGCACCTCCACATTGGGTACCATACCGAAGGATGCGGGAAACCCGCGCACTTTGTGTAGCAGGATTTTGATTAGGGCAACATGTTCATGGTTAACTTAGGAAAACGGTGTAAATGAAGTGAGACGAAGAAAACACAGAACACAGGAGAAGCGCCAACATACAGCTGATTTTTATTGCCAGAACCATGACCATTTTTACTGCGCACAACGCCACACCACATTTTGATATGCACCACAATCTGCCTCGTGGCCGTGTCCGCAAACTCATTCTCGCTCATGATTCCAATTACCAAGTGTAATGCGCGCGCAACCACTACGTATTTCTTGCAGAATGCATTCGCCTGTGTACCTCGCCAAATGTCTCTGCCGGCTGATAGTCACCTTTAGACCAATATGCTAACACTGTCGGCTGTTTCCACGACAACGGGAGGCTGCGAACGCGGGCTTACATATGACTAATTTTGCAGCCGAATGTGGACAAAGTATAATTCAGTAACACAACAGTAAAATAGTCGCTGCAGACCTGGTTCGTTCCATACAAAACTGCCTCAGTGTGCAAAATTCTTGTGACTGCTCCTTGGAAGTGCGAAAAGAGTCGAATCACGCGATCACGAGCTCCCGTGCGCTATCTAAGAAGTCCTCTAGAGACATTGGCGGGGCACGGGAAGCCACTCATGCTTTGTTGATCGATGGACCATCAGACCGCTGTGTTCTCTTTATGGAGGAAGGAAAAAGGTAGGAGAGGGTGTCGCGTGCAATCTTCAAGCCTTCGTCGAACGACGCTTATGATAGCACATCAACGCATCCTACAGTTTATTTTTCTTCGACAAAACAGACCTTTGGGTTTGGAATAACGATAGTGGCAACGTTGCATCGTCCCATGCGTCGTAATTCAGTCGTCACGTTCGAGTCGGCGTTTCTGGTTAGCCGACGTTAACGTGCTCGAAAGTGGGTGCTCATACGCTTTGCACAAAACCTTGACCCTAATCGTCGCAGTTTGCTCCATTCGAAACAAGTCGTCGTAAGCAGTAACTTGGCTGGCTGCTTCGCGTGACGAAGATTTCCATAAGGCCTAGCATCTGCCGGATTTTTCTCCCTTGGTCTCTTAGGTGGTGTGGTGGTTCGTGGGCCCAGGACTCAGACACAGACAGCTCAATCACAGACAAGGAAACATTTATCGACAGGACGAGACAGCACATACACTTCCACCGACAAACAACGCGACACAAGCAACACAGTCCGAACGCTACGTTCAAGAACTAACGGCGCGTCCTGTCTAACTGATGTCGGATGTTCGCTCGCACCACTCACACGACTGATGTTCTAGCAGCGGTGGCGCACGCTGACATCAGTAGACGAGGCACGATGAGTCGTGTCCGAGCTCACAAGCAGACCCTGAACTGCTCGTTCAGGAAAACGTCGAGGTGCGATGCCTCTCACGTGGCACCGAGGCCACTCCCTCAGCAAACGGTTGCGTCGAACTGCAGCATACGTGGCACCGTGGCCACGCTCTCAGCAGGCGGCTCGATCGGAACTTGCGCGGCACCGGGGCCACGCGTACATCAGGCGGTTGTGCCGGGCAGGGACCGGCGCGGCACCGTGACCACGCCCTCAGCAGATGGTTGTGCCGGACTCCAACCTGCGTGGCACCGTGACCACGAGTCCGTAGATGGTCCCGGCCACACCACTGCTCCAGCCGCTCGCCCTGGCCCGCTCGCTCATCCACCCCGGAACAGCCAGCCCGATCCAGGACACCAGGAACACGCCCAGTACGTCCCGGCTGGCACCGAGCTGGTGCGTCTGCTTGCCGAGTCGACGTGCCGCTCTCAGTCGCTTCTGACGCTCGATCGCCGTCGGCGTTCCGGAGCACCGAAGCCACGCGGATCACGTGCCGCGTGCTCAAGCGCGCACTCTTCGTCGTCGTCTTTGTTCGTTTTTGCGCGCCGAAACAGACATTCACTACATTTTCCCCCCACCTTCAGTACGTTGTACACACGAAATATGACGGTCACCAATACAACACACGAGTTGAAAGGAAGGTCCACAAAGGTTCAAAACAGAGGTCCACAAATGCAAAACGAAACATTACACTATGTTGGAACATGATAGAAAGTGTGTGTACAACGGCAATAAGGCACCTCTCAAAACGGCGCGACCCATATTGTCCGTACCAACATTGTCCAAAATACCCGTAAGTACATCACGAGGTACCCTGTGCCTTGTCCCAAAAAGATTTAAACACAGTCATAGTTAGAAAACTATGTACAAAATAATGTCCATGAGACAGTCCAAAAGTCAAGATCGAAATAGCGTCCAGTTATTAAAACGATTTCAAGTAATCGCGTCCCACACAAGACGCAGGACACTTCTCATATGCTTTGCGACGAGCCAACGCCTCCTAGAAAAACGTTGGACGAGCAAATGGGACGCTTCGAGCTTAATACAAAGATACGCGTCGCGACTGTTAATCAGCAAATCACTGGCGCACAGAGCGACACCCGTTCGTAAGCTCCTTCCTGCTATATCAAAGCATAGCAAAAGTCGATCGGGTGGTAATCCCTGCGACACCTCAACAAGACTATTCTGTAGCCAGATAAATGCCCCAGATTGTGCATGAACACTCGTGCTTAGAAAGCCCCGTAGAAACACTGAGGCACCGTTTGAGGTGTCACTTATCGGCCACAGCTCAGGCGTGTTAGCCTCTGGCTCAGGGATCTCTCTCGCGAGTGTTGGCACAATCGCCTGTTGCTGTTCCTCTGGAACACCGCACACTTTCAGCTTCCCTTCAACGGGCCTCATAGTGCATTCATGGAGGCTGTTCACCTTTCCATTAAAATCATCCTGCCAGCTTATGCGATCGCGTGCTGCTGGCCCAACTTCGACTTCTATTGTCCCTGTCTTGATGAGGTCTTGTTCATTCTCTTGGCATATTCTGTTGTCCTGAGTATTCAAGCCCTCTCCATTTTCGAGAGGGTCCCTCACATGGTCATGGACCGTGCCTATGACTTTAAACGCGTCCAGCGGCACATCTGAACAGTGGGTAACAGACGCCTCTGAGTCTTTTTCACGGCATTCGCCGCCATATTTTAGGGGTTCTTTAACCTCCTCAAACGTGTTTGGCCACCCAGAGGCTCTGCAGGTAAACTGATCTTGTGTGGAACGTCTATGTTCCTCTGTCTCGGACTTACAATCTGCTCCATCGAGCACATGCGAACTCCAGTTGGTTCCTCGGCTGCCTGCCAGCCTACCATCATGTGTATTAGCACTTAATTGCAGCTCTGGCGAAATGCCACGGCGATGTACATGATCGCCACTCAAGAAAGGTTCATTTATATACGGAATGCCCTTAGATAAAACCTTCAGCACCGGCTCATTAGAGCTCTCCTCCGACGACTGTTCGCGTCTCTGTATTTCCACGTTTATGTTTTCAGCCTCTGCCACCTTAACCTTTAATCCAAGCGTTATCGTCTTCAGTTCTTCTAGTTCCTCATCTTTCTTTATCGTTCCATTTCCTTTCTTTCTCATTTCCCTTTCATAATCTATCTCCTCTTGTTCCTTCGCTAACTCTGCCGCCAAGTGTTCTTCCACCCAAACCTTCAGTTCTGCTCCCTCAAAACCAATGCGCCTTGCCAACTTTTCTAAAACACGCCGGGATTCCCATGCCCTCCCGTTAGATCCTTCTCCTTCACCAGTAGCAGTGGGCTGTAGCCTCCTTGAGCTCTCATCAAGACGAAGCTTCAGCTCAAGGATTTTCCGTTCTTGTTCTTTCAGTTTCTGCTGCTGTTCTGCATATTCTCTCGCGAATTCGCGTTCTTTCGCCTGTTCTTCGCGAGCTTGAGCGCATTCTCGCTCCACCCAATCTCTAAGCGCATCATTTTCCAAACCTAACTCTCGGCCAAGTTCGATAAGTCTCTCCTTCTCCATGACTCAGGCTGTGTCCGAGTATGGCTTCAGGTCTTAATAAGCCATCCTGGCAGTAGGCTCGCCAATTGTGGTGGTTCGTGGGCCCAGGACTCAGACACAGACAGCTCAATCACAGACAAGGAAACATTTATCGACAGGACGAGACAGCACATACACTTCCACCGACAAACAACGCGACACAAGCAACACAGTCCGAACGCTACGTTCAAGAACTAACGGCGCGTCCTGTCTAACTGATGTCGGATGTTCGCTCGCACCACTCACACGACTGATGTTCTAGCAGCGGTGGCGCACGCTGACATCAGTAGACGAGGCACGATGAGTCGTGTCCGAGCTCACAAGCAGACCCTGAACTGCTCGTTCAGGAAAACGTCGAGGTGCGATGCCTCTCACGTGGCACCGAGGCCACTCCCTCAGCAAACGGTTGCGTCGAACTGCAGCATACGTGGCACCGTGGCCACGCTCTCAGCAGGCGGCTCGATCGGAACTTGCGCGGCACCGGGGCCACGCGTACATCAGGCGGTTGTGCCGGGCAGGGACCGGCGCGGCACCGTGACCACGCCCTCAGCAGATGGTTGTGCCGGACTCCAACCTGCGTGGCACCGTGACCACGAGTCCGTAGATGGTCCCGGCCACACCACTGCTCCAGCCGCTCGCCCTGGCCCGCTCGCTCATCCACCCCGGAACAGCCAGCCCGATCCAGGACACCAGGAACACGCCCAGTACGTCCCGGCTGGCACCGAGCTGGTGCGTCTGCTTGCCGAGTCGACGTGCCGCTCTCAGTCGCTTCTGACGCTCGATCGCCGTCGGCGTTCCGGAGCACAGAAGCCACGCGGATCACGTGCCGCGTGCTCAAGCGCGCACTCTTCGTCGTCGTCTTTGTTCGTTTTTGCGCGCCGAAACATTCACTACAGGTGGCTAGCTCCTCCACATACCTCCGCTGACCCTTCCTATGCCCTTTCACCCTCTATCTCTCTTCCCCACCACCCGCGTTCAGACTTCGCTGCCCTCAGGAAATGCTCTTTTTTTATGATGACCTGCGTCAAGTTCAGTAGGTTACGAAGAGAATGATGAGAAATTTACTAACGAATGCTTCGCCTAGGAGCTGCGTAGTTGGGTGCGAATACCAGCCTCAGAAGCACAGTAACGCACTGCGCCAACCATCATAACAAACATTCTAGCCTGGTCGTACGAATTGTCACTGCTATTCACACCTGTACGTAACGCGTTACACGGAATTAATTGTTTGTAATCGTTGTATTATACTTTAATTCTTGAAGGTCGAAATTACATCCTTTATGGTGCAATGAACCCCGTAATTCAATTACATTTCCGTAATCGAATAGAAAAATACGAACAACTATTGACTCATTGACTTGAAGACATGCATCGAAGTCCTGAGCAGGCACAAGCAGCTGCTCAAAGCGTTCGTAAGGTACAGCAGCGCCCTTACCTCTAGCGCTTGCTTGGACAGTGGCTTCAGCTGTGCAGCGGACGTATTCACGAGCAAACGTGGAAGAATCGTCGACACAAACTTGAGATACAACTGCTGCTATGAAACTGAAGAAAGTGTGTCGGACCAAAAAATCCCTGCAGATGCCACGGTTTGTGGGAATGCGTGTCATGCGAAGCAGCCATCCAGAAAATTGCCTGCGCCCAATTTCTTACCATTTAGCCAAGTGTTACGAGTAGGATGAATTCGTTAGTTCAAGTTGACTGGTTGTGTGCGTGACATGAGTTTACCGGGCACTTCGATAGCACAGTCTACTTGCTACGTATACAGTAAGCGGTAGCTCTTCCTTCTGCTTAACTATCGGCGATTTAGCTCTGACTACATTTTATAGTGTGTATTTTTGTTGGTACTTGACTGGCATGGGCTGCAGTGTTAACATGCCATCATCTGTGGCGTATACCCGCATTCCCCTGGCCTAGCACTGCGTGTATGGGTCAGATTTATTTCTTTTATTGCGATAGCAATTATATGAACACTCTCGACGGGTTGTCCCGTCACCGTCATGTCCCGTACAGAGGCCACACTGATAACCCCACGCATCGCACTTGCTAGCCCCGGGTAAAAGCACGCGAGCGCCAGCGACGAGCGCGGTGGTACCAGGAATCAAAGGAGTCCGGCCCATCTCCGTCGCTCGGAGGCGCATGCGGTAACATCACCCCGCCCGGGAGGCCTGCGTCTAAGCGGAGAGGAAGCACCCGGCCCGTCTTTAACGAGCATGAAAACCCACGAGGGTCGAGATGGTGGAGGGAAGGGGGTAGTATTTTCGCTCAAGCGCCAACTGTGCACTTCGCGCGGTAGCCATCGCTGGCGCACGTGCTATCTCGGCAGCCATCAGACGTCCTCCGTACCGCGTAGCACCGCCTTCATCGCCTCCTCCTTTCGAGGAATCTCGCATATAGCAGCGGCACCGGCGACGCCCTTGCACATAGTGATCTAGCGAATGCGTCTACGAGTGCCAGAAGGAGCGCGTTCGGTTGATGCCGCTGTGCTGGGCCAAGTTTCTCGATGGTGCGATGTACACGCTCATTATCGCGGTCGCGCTGTGGGAAGCACGTACCAGGAAACATCCAAACGACATTACTTAGCTCGCTGCTCTGCTGGGCCCCTGTCTGTGCCGCTTCGCCGTCACATGGTAACTTAACCACCTGCACCCTTACTTAATAAGCCACGTTGACTACAATACGGATTGTACTGAACATGGTTTAATGTAGTCTACGTGTAGAAATCCCTGAAAGCTGGTAGTTTTATTTCGTATATATCATGCATTGCTACCGCATTCATTGCTTCGCCTTCTGGCGAAAGTGATTTTCATTACTTCCGTGTCACCGCTAATCGTGGCCTGTATGTGAAGTAGCTCATGTTAGTGATGCGAATATTAATCATTCGCCGTTGGAATACGTTCTTGCCTTACCATGTTGATTCTCATATGCACAAACGGCAGAAGACCACGTCAGCAACGAGATGTAGGTGATAGATGGATTGATTTATCCACTGATTGATTCATTGGTTGATTGATTTATAAATTAAATGCTGCTGAAGTTCACCACAGCATGCTTCACACTTAAATCTTGTAGCCATTTTGGGTATCTGTTAGTGACACTCGTACCTAGCTGGTAGTTGCGAAATCTTTGTGACTTTGTGTGTACTACCTAGGTATAAAATCTTTCTTTCTTTCTTTCTTTCTTTATTGCTTGCTTCCGTGTGTCTCATGGCCGCATATGCAATGCGGATATGAACCACACGCGAAATTATTTTCACTAGATAATGTTCATTCAATATGCTAATAGTTTTAATATATCTTTAGTGTAAGGAACCTATGACTTGATATTATGTCTACCCATGAAACGCAACCTTGACCATTCCCTCTCGCTGGGTTGTTTTTCACATTTAATGATTAGAGTTGTTGATTACCGATGCCCGAGGTCAACCGAAAATCCTACGCAGGTAACAATAGTGCCGTTCGGGGATTCGGGAATAGTGGCGTTCGGGGATATGCAGAGCAGTGATTTAAAATTGAGCAAGATATTAATAACGAGGATGCCTGTAAAATCTAGTCGAAAAAAATCCTGCTGATCCCACGACCATGGCAATCGGTGTCATGCAAAGCAGCCAATGTGATAAGGGCGTATGACGAATTGGCATTCAGTCCAGCTGTTACGAGTAGGATCAAGGCTTATGTGCGAAGCGCATGTACACACTCATGAGCATGCTTAACACCGGCTAACCAAGAACGTCGAAAGCATCCTTGCCACTGAGTGGTACCTCATGGTGCGATGTGGGGTTTGGAGGTCACGTTAGTGGAAAGAACAGGCATCTGTTTTTCGAAAAAGAATGCACTCAGTTGTGCGTTAATATAATATTATAAGCGTAGATCGCTCAAGTATTTCCACAGGGTTGAGCAAAGTTGCTCAAAAACAGCGAATGGTAACAGAACATGTGTATTGCCATATAGTGCTTATAAACATCAGAAGCTGAATGCACGTTATACAAGCACTATCGTTAAAAATACTGGTGCAGTAGGTTTACTAATATACCGAAGAGAGAAGCAGCCATAGCCTAGTGGTACCGTGCTAGCTCTGTGCCTCGAGGACCCGAGTTCGACAGCACCCTAAAGCTTGGTATGTTGCATGTGTGTCTGTGTGCTTGTTATCTCTGCATTCAAACCGCAACCTGCTATAAAGAGTGTTCCTTTCTTGTCTTAAGAGAGGCGCTCTTTAAGCCGGCCGTCGTGTCCCAAACGCGAACTCAGAAATGGGCCCCGATCCTGTAGGCAGCGCACTAGGATGTGCTGCAGAAATATTCAGGCGGCGCTCAAAGTTGTTACATCGATACGCGCAGTCACAGCTTTCATGTCTCTTTACCGCCGTCTCGACGTTTTGTACGTCCATTTAAGTTCGTAAATCTCTTACACAGGTTCTATAGGATCCAAACATCTGTGGCAGTACACGCATACCGTGGGCAGACCACTACTGGTATGAGGCAGAAGTGGTTGCAGTGTCGTTAATCATGACGTTTTTGACGAGTGTATCACTTCACTTGTGTACATATCACTGATTCGCATTCGTCATACCAAACCATGGAAATATTCGGGTATGTCAGGTGAACGAGACGACCAGGGGAGCACCGAGGCTTAGGAAGATAGATAGATAGATAGATAGATAGATAGATAGATAGATAGATAGATAGATAGATAGATAGATAGATAGATAGATACCGTCAAATTCACTCAAGGTCGCCAAGGAATGATTCGAATTTAAAAAGGTCGCTCGACGTACATACCTCGGAATTTCAGGCCAAATTTGAAGCTGCGTTTTGAGATTTGTCACTTGAGCGTGCGTAAGCTTTGATGAAAATTTGATGTACCGGTGTCCACGACTTCTGCCATGCAATATGCTCTTCTATGCGCTGCCCTAATAAAGAGTAGTATAATAGGCGATGCAGAAAAGTATTCGATTGCTCTAGAACAATTTCTATATTACATTATTGAGACTGTGATTTCAATTATAATGGGCAACCTTTTTTCAGTAACACGCACTACCCTTCTAATGTTACAGCATATCGCAATGCCAACCACATCTCCCAGCGCCACCGAGTCTCTTGTGACGCTATCCAAGGATACCAGAAGCACGGATGACTTGCATTTAACGCGACCAACACGAAATGCAGACGCCAGCGCCTTGCAACAGCAGCTGGGAGCTATGGTCACCACCGAGCCAAAGGGAAACGCCGTATACGACACAGCACAGGCTCAAGGAAAGTCAGGAAAGTGCTCCGCCATGTCGAAGCCAGTCTCCTGGCACCCCAGTACGCTTTCTACAGAGACTGGCCCGCCGATGGCATCCGCGCCGGTAGGGGCGCCAACATCCGACCAAAGAGACACGCATGTCGCAGAGCCGGGACTCTCGGTCATGTCTTCACCCCAGAGTGAGGGCGCGAACGACGTCGACACTGTGCCGATAATCGACGTCCTAGTAGGGAACCTGAGGAACATCACCAGCGACTTCGCCGGAGAAGGGCCCTCGCAGACAGCACTTGACGACACCCAAATCCCGAGGCTGCCTTTTCGATCAAATCCCATGACAGGTAAAATATTGTAGACTATTCACGGGAGCCTTTATGTCGAAATCATTTGCATGCGGCGTGACGTATGATATCACTCATACAAGTGGCCAACCGGAATGATTTAATACATGCGCATGCTCACAAATCAATTACCATAGAGTACGTATTGTAAGTTTAAGTAATAAATATGATGCACGTTCTGCTAGTCACACCCTTGGTATTAAAATATGCCAGCCCCAAAATTCCAATACCAAAATGGCGAACCTTCCTGTAGTTCGAATATCATCTGCTACAGCATTTATTTATTATTTTTATTTATTTATGTTGTGGTCTCCAGTGTAGCGCGCACCCCAATCTAGCTTCCGATGACACCCTTCTAAGCTACTGCTTTATAGCTCAGCCTAACGTTCGTAATAACTAGGCACTAATATGCCTCAGCTTGCTGTTAGATACATTCCCTAGAGAATTCGCGATATATCTGTAGCATTTTGTGCACAAATATATCGCAGGATTCCTTTTGACCAGCGGAGAAATAATATAAATTTGCTGCGAGTTCTCCGTCGACGTTACTTTATATCAGGACTGAACAAAGGCTGTCTGCACACTCCGTAATCTGCGCAATTCTAAGAAAGACCAAAACATGTGCAATATCATGGCTACAAGATCGGCATGTGTGCCACCACGGGACAATCTTACATGCTACAAATGCATGTGCGCAAATCTTATTTCCCTGACGGGAAAGTTCCACGCGACATATTGGGAGAATACAATTAGCTGCTTTCCACATATCTCGTCGTAAATACGCGTTTAGGAAGAAGGGTATACTTACGAATATTTTTTTCTGGAGCATGTCGTATTAATTACGAAAATGGAAATGTTCCACGACAATGACGTTCCTTACATTGCACGCCTGAATATAGAGCTTGGGCAACTTTCCATAACGGCCGCATGATTTGCTTTGAGCTCAGCCCATCTTATGTAATCAAATAAACGACGCCTGAGAGCACGAACCGACGCCATTGATCGGCAAGCGAGTAACAGTGTCCCTAGAGCAAAAGAACATATGTAGCCGACAAAAGTTGCGTTGATTTGCATATAAAGATGAAGCTATATCTCGCTTAATTTATTTTCGTGTACTAAGAGTTATGCGAACGCCGCTGCAGCAAGTCTCCTAGATGGAATGATGCACGCGCACTCCATTGCGTCACACCACCTGGAGCAGTAATTCTTCACAACAAGGAGCTCCGGCCGCCCTGGTGGTATAGTGGCTATGGTACTCGGCTGCAGATCCGAAGGTCGTGGGTTCGGACACCGGCCTCGGCGGCTGCATTTCTCTGCAGGCGAAATGTTTAGGCCCATGTTTTGTACGATGTTAGTGCATATTAACGAATCCCAGGTGGTCGAAATTTTCGGAGCCCTCAACTACGGCGTCTCTCATGATCAGAGCCGGTTTTGGGACGTTAAACCTCCCAATCAATCAAACAATCTTCATATCAAAGGAGATCATAAAATATTATCAAGCAGGTCGATTTACTGTGCAAGCTATCCTGTATTACGCGTCAGCAAATACGAAGAGGAAGAGGCTTAGAAAAATAATTTGGTGCATTACAAAGTATTTTCTTGGACAAGTTCGTTGATTACTCCTGAAAATAAAATTGAAGCGCAAAACGACACAAGGACTTGTGTCGTCTACTGCGACATAGGGACCTTCTTTAGAGAGAGACAGCCGCTAGACAGCGTCGGTGGCGGAACCTGTGGCCGAAGTATCAGCAGCGCCACCTATGTTGAGGAGGCGTGGGCCCGGGAAGTCTAGCTGCTTACGCAGCTAGCCTTCCGGGCCCATGCCTCCTCAGATATATATATATATATATATATATAATATATATATATATATATATATATATAGAGAGAGAGAGAGAGAGAGAGGAGAGAGAAAGAGAGAGTATTATAGATTTGGTGCAGCGTTTAATGAATACGGAAATTTAGCGTGTCCGGTAAGCCGCTGTAGGCATAAAACATTGGGTATAGCTGAATATTGGGCGCGAGAAGTTCATGCGCCAATATGACCGACCATCCAAAGTGTATGCCGTCCGCTTCTAACCTATGAATTCGTCGTCGGGGGTTCGGTGGGCACCAGGTTATTCATGACGGTTGTATCTGCCTCCACACTATACGTTAAAGTTCGACATCGTTTCTGATATTCAGACTCAAATTATCGATGCTGTAGGCTAACTAGGGGCTACTAGAATTTTGGAGCACATCGACGGCGCGATCATTTGCGAGTTAGCTGGCGCCGCTTGACGGTGACAGACAACGCTGTACCCTATACCGTATCCGCTCAACCTTTCCGTACAGCGGAATACCGGACACGCTGAAATTCCCTAGTGTTTCCTGGGCGTTTTAACACGATTGAATTGTGAAGAAAAAGGGGCCTCATTACGCTATCACGCTTCGCTCTTAAAGGCGATGCTTGAGAGTCCTATGTTTTTGTCGTCATTTCCTAATTGTGCAGGGGCTCTTATTTAGGTGCTCATTTAACGATGAGCGTGGTTACTGTTGCAGCTGCAGCAGAAGCGCCACTCTCCCCAACGACCACCCGAGAGAGCGCCCCGAGCTCCGCTGCAGCCAACGAAAGGCCGCCAGAGAGGGGTTTGGATGTGCTCTCGTTCACACTGGGCACGACGACCTGTTCGATGATCTTGATCGCGATTCTCTATTTCCTCAAAGGATTTCGAACCCGTGCTCTCGCTTGCGGTGACCACAACTGCAGCACCTCGAGCGCCGCCACCTATCCCCCGAACATTTGACTGCTCACTACCGCCCACGGCGTCATGCATCGCTGCTGCGACATAAAGGAAAGCCTAATACGCAGTACAGATGCCACCAGCTCCTTACGAAAGTGTCTGTTCTGCTTCTGCAGCATATCCTTGGCCAGCTATCATGCAATTGTGTATTCTTAACAGCAGCAAGCTGAGCTGTTGGTAGCCATTGTCGCAGAAGTCGCGGTGTGCGCCGATACGGGCACAGCAGGTACGACAGACACTGCTAGGAGAACAGCACGAATTGGCGTGGTCTGTGTGTGTCTTGCGTCCATGAACTTTCTTCTGCAAGAAAACTTTACCAATAGGGCAAGATCTGAGTGACACCACCTACATTCAAGGGAAGCTGCATGTCATTAGCTCACCCTTGTTGGGTTGGGAAGCGAAACCACAACTGTCCCGTGAACGGGACTAGTTTTTACCCCGTGGCTGAGACTGAAGGATCTGTACAGTACGGCATCACCAATGGAAACGTGCCCAGAGCAACCGTAGGTGTGACCTTCCACAAAAAGGAGCCGCTTGAAAATCTGCTTCTGGAAGTTATGGAAAGGAACGTGTAATGGCCGCCACTTGTCGCATAGCCCTTCGATGTGCTGCAGTACGTAGATATATTAAATAATAAATGTTAATTCAAAATGTAGAAGCGCCATTTGTTTACATTCCGGTAAGCATCCTCAGCCATGG
>CM023481.1:67457565-67736435 GCA_013339685.2 Hyalomma asiaticum | reverse complement strand
CCAATGCGCAGAAGGCAAGAGTTGGTCAGGTGGCACTTCCAGATTGTGCCTCCAATCTTTGCAGCTCCGATGCCAAAAAACGGATAGCTCTGTTGGCCACTGCGTCAGCACAGCCACGGCAATTCGCAGTTTGTACTGCATCTGTAAAGAATGACAGACGGAAAGTTATACTGGTACTAGTGCCACATTTTCCCTGCCTATTGAGCAATCAGCGGCATGTGCGAGACTTACAGTGAATTTCTTCTTCGGCCGCATTGTCGGGTCCGCAGCTGCGAGTGGCGCATTTTCGGTTGCCGGGCGTTCTGAAGAATGTTCACACGGCCCTTAGGCAGGTGAGTGCCGAGTTTGGGCACGTGAACGCAGCTTAGGCTGCGTTAAGTAGGAAGGCAAGTCTTTGAAACTTCTCGATACGGCGTCTTCCACCAGTTCATGGCGATCGCGAGGCGACACAACGCTCCCATTCACTGTGAACACGTCCGCACGAATGTCTCCTAGGCGTAGAAATGTTTTTCACACACGTACGCGAACGTACTTGGAGTCGAACAATAATCCTGCCATCTCTTGTCGCGGGATTGCTCGCTCTTCTAGCCACTGTACTCGCGTTGTCCTGCGTAGGCTCGTAAACAGAACAAGGATACTAGAGAGTTAACAGCGGCAGCTCAAGTATGGTAATGCCGTACTGTCGTGGTTGGCACGTAGAAAATTGAGCTTCTGAGGCTTTACCAGCAAGTTTTACCATTTGACGACGTTTCCGTACTGACTGAGCAACTAGTGTAGGTTTTTCCGACTAAAGTAGCCGCGTGCCGACCATGACGGTACGGTATTACCGTCACTGCCGCACTGTAAACCAGCGCTGCTAAAGCTCTGTACATTTTCGTCGATGCACTTGTATCCCGACCTACAGCCTGGCACGCAGTATGTGTTAGACATCGCTGTCACCACGTGGAGAAGTACGTCGAGGTGACAGGGAAGAAAAAAAAAAACAACAAACACAAACGCCACCACGCCGGGCCTACACTCCGCTGATAGCGACTACTCTTCCGACAGCCCCCGCCGGCCTCCTTGTCACCCTCCTTGCTACGCCAGCGCCGCAAGCGGCGGTTGTGGGGGGTATCTGAAGCTTTGCCATAGAGTGACGTCGGAGTTTCATGACCAGAAAAAGTACTGAGGGACTCTGGTATAAATGTGCAGGTTCAACGAATGCGACACAAGGCATTTTTCAGCAAAGTGAAGATTTAAATTACGTGGCAGTGGCCGAAGGAGTGTTGTCGAGGCCAAATGTTTTTACGTGGCAATTTTATTTCCCGAGCCACCGATTCAGATATGTCTTTTATAAACTTTGGCTTACAGACTGAGCATTCCTTTGTTAGGGCACTTTACTCCCCTCTTGAACATTACGCCAGCAGGGTGGTCAGGAGTAATTTACAGATGGACGTTAAGCACGAATTGAGGGCTAGATTGCCATCCTGATGGTCATGTCTTCGAGCAGCGCGAAAGAACCACAATATGCATGTACATAAAGAGTGGTGAGCAACCTCATCTGTTCGTTGTGCTAGTGTTCCGTGTTTCGCCTCGTGCCATGGGATGCCTGTATGTACAAAAGAAGAACTAAGCATCAGCATCCGTGCGTTTCAGCCGCCCACGATTGTTTTCGTTAGGAGCTGCGTTTACATGTCGTCGCTCGTGCGTAAACGCCTTATCTTCCATTCTAGGAAATTTCCCGCACGCTTCAAAACCAGATGCTACGTGACTCTCCAACCGAGTTGGTTGAATTTTGTGTGATGTCAGCGCGCGGTAAAGAATTCCAGGTGCTCGAAATTTCCGCAGCCATCCACAATGACGTACATCGTATTTCTATCGTGGTTCTAAGACCTCAACGCGCGTAGATATTTATTATTATTAAGCCCGACCCCACACACCTCGATGACTCACTCTTTGCTTCCGAGGTCATGATTGCAAACGCTAGTTCCGCGACTTTCCAGAATAATTGCGAAATCACTTGACGTTTTTTTTTTCCTAGCAGTATTGGACTTCACAACCTCTCGTTGTCTAAACAAACAAATTTACCAAAGCTTGCGCACTAGTCTATTTGTGCGGCTTTGAAAGGTATGAGAAAGGGCTGCATTGCACCAATGATGCTTCCCCATGTTTTGAAATCCTCAGCTGAGGCATTTCACCTGATGCACTCTGCCTTTTGCCATAGCCTCGTTAGTTAATGCGACGCTCAGTAAATCTAAATGTTTTAGTTTCTCCTTAATTGCCAATAACTGCGACGTCCGCGCCCTCAGTCGTTAATTGTCACACTAGCGCATTTCGCGAGAGTGGTAAGGCTTTATCCAGCATCTCTTGGTCGTACCTTACATAGCCCCTTGGTGTTACGCCCTAAAGCGCCCTCTTTCTGATGTACTTCGTAATAATTGATGGTTTGTAGGTTTTCATGTCCCAAAACCAGCTATGGTTACGAGAAACGTCGTAGTACAGGTATCCGGAAATTTCGACTACCTGGCATTATTTAACGTGCACTACCGTACTCAGTACACGGGCGTCAACATTTCGCCGCCATCGAAATGCTGCAGCCGCGGCCGGCGTTCAATTCCCCGACCTTCGGATCAACAGCCGAGTGCGATAATCACTACACCACCGAGGTGGGGCGGTGTACTTTACAAGGCTAGACAACACGCGAAATCTGAATTGAAGGACGTCGTTCGTATTAACTCGTGCCGTCAGGTAGTGCTACGCCATTTTTTGCAACAAAGCGAACAGAGCTAATTTTCTGTCTACGAGGAAGCGATGCTCATTAACGAACCTGTGAATAGTCCTGAAAATACGGCTGTACTCCCCTGTCAATTGTTTACTTAATATTTCCGCAATTATTATGTGTGTGAAATCTGTGCTCGCAATTTGTAGTTAAGAGACTCGCTAATTTAAAGCAAACGTTATTCCTCGGCGTCGACTGTACCACATTGCGTGCGCATACAAGGGTGCTGTTCACTGCGGTGTAAACTGCGCTAGCGACTCGCTTCGCTTTGTAGGCCGACATCTGGCGGCGACCGCTGGTCCCTAGCTTGTGCAACTAGGAGCATGCGCAGCTTATTAGGAGTGCAACACTGCGCCCTTTTTTTTTAATTACAACCATTTTGAGCGGCTTCTGCAGAGGTTGATGCACTTTTGGTCTGATGGTGCTCTGGGTCTCTCTGTCACTGATTAGGACACGTCATTATCAGGTGATTCGCACCTAAATTAAGCGAAGCACTTTCATCGAGGCAGCTGTGGGCTTGTTTTCGTCTCATTCTTCCTTACAGCTGTTTTTACTCCTCAAATCACTTAGATGCAGTGTGCACGTTACTGATGGTAGCGTTTCCCACGGCAGCCGTTGTGCCGAGACCTCAGTAGCGACATAATGCACTAACATCCGTACTGAGGCTGCCGGCCGCAGTAGGGATAGCCTCTGTAGTAATGCGCTGGCGACGCAAGTCTGTATCTATAGGTACCGTGACCATACCGTTGAGTGGCCCTTCGGTCCTCAGGACGTCGGCCTTGAAAGAGAACTGCGTGCCAATCGTACGGTCCATGGGCAAGGGCGATTGAATACTCTTCAGGTCAGAAGGACTTCAGCAATGGGCCGAATGCATTTGCACAAACTCAGCAAAACTCAGCACTGTCCCTCTACGGAAGCACTCCAGTCTGTGACAGGGCAGGGGGATCAAAGATGACGCGATATAAGTGATACACGTTGAATGACGATACGACCCGCTCGTTCCGCAATGAAGGGCACGCACGTATTGAGCCTTCAAGATACCGATCCTGTTCCACTGTCATTCGAGGACGCATGGAAAAATGGGCAATTCAACAGATGTGCTTAGTGTTGGTACCGCAACCGTTACTTTTATAGCTCAAGCCTTGAACGTGTCTCACCGCAAAGTGTCCATGAGTGGCTTTGGCGTCGGCATAAGCGGAATAAAATGAGTTACAAAAATATAACGTGATCCGTGGAAGGGCAGAAGCAAACCAAAGCACGCTGTCCACGTGCAAGAGATGATTATTGATTGCCGAAGTTAAATAATCACTGAAGAATGATTAATAGTAGTGGCTGGTGAATAATAATATAATTAACAATATAGAGTATGAAATTGTCTAAATATGATTTATATGCTTTTAAATTGCCCCACCAAAAGAAAAATACCTACTACTGATTGCAGATGGCTTAAATATCTCATTATTCAAGAACCTACCGCCTTCTATATCTCGAATTCACGAACATATTACGTGGAATGAGGTATGCATTAGAGCAATATGAATTCTGCAATAGGTGGAATAATGTTGGCAAAATCTGGATTAAAGCTTAGATTAAGAAAACTATAAGGCTTTCGCCTTCCCTTCTCTTGGGTAACAGATAGCTCAGAAAACTTGGAAGTTTTAAGCTGCTTACAGAATCTTAGGTCGATGAAAACGCATGCGTACGTTTTCATAGTGACTTTACGAATCGCGGATTATCAGTGCGCCTGCACAAGCGATGAATCTAGGTCGCTGAAAGACAGCGCCCTTGAATGATGCGCAAGCTCGGAAATACCAAAGCATTTCCTAACATCACCGCTAGTTTAAATCCATTTATGCAAAGCTACATGTCGGTTATGCTGCTCATGCACCTGGGAGCAGTGTGTCTGAGAAAGCAATGGCTCCACGTGGGGTACCTTGCTGAGGGATGCGGGAATCTCCCGCTCTCCGTATAGCAGCATTAGGGCAACTTGGTTCATGGTTCATTTAGGGAGAACGGTGTAAATGGAGTGAGACGAAGAAAACACAGAACACAGGAGAAGCGCCGACTTACAGAAGATTTTTATTGTAAGAACCTAACCATTCTTGCTGCGCACAACGCCACAACACATTTTGATATACCACAATCTGCCTCGTCGCCATTCCCGCAAACCCATTCTCCTTATTCGCGTATCGATCGCTCATGATTCCAATTAGCAAGTGTAATGCGCACGCAACCACTACGCATTTCTTGCACAATTTATGCGCCTGTGTACCTCGTCAAATGTCTCTGCCAGCTGGTAGTCACCTTTAGACCGATACCCCTACACTGTTGGCTGTTTCCACGATAACGGGAGGCCGCGAACGCGGGCGTAGATGTAACGAATTTAGCAGCCGAATGTAGGCAAAGTACAATTCAGCAACACACCAGTCAGATAGTGTTGGCGCTGCAGACATTCGCCTGGTTCGTGCCATGTAAATCTGCCTGAGTGCGTAACATTCCGGTGACTACGCCTTGGAAGTACGAAAAAGGTGAGCGGGCAAGCAGGCAGTACTTGCAGCGTGCAAAGGGTCGAAAACACATCAGCTGTCGCGTACATGAGCTTCCGTGCGCCATCTGCAAGGTCCTCTAGAGACGGCGGCGGCACACGGGAAACAAAGCCGCTGGTGGGAACACCATCAGACCGCTTTGTTTCCTCTATGGAGGAAGGAAAAAGGTAGGAGACGGTGTCACATGGCACTGATGTTGAGACATCTGCGTAAGGCGTCACAAGGAATTATTTATTTGTAATCTTTTGTGCTTGACTTTATATATTGAACGTTTAAGTTATATCCTTTACGGAGTAATGATCATTGTCGTTCAATTACATTTTTGGTAATGGTTTAGAAAATCACGAACTACAATCGACTCATTGACTTGGGGGCATGCATCGAGGTACTGCGCAGGCAAGAACAGCTGCGCACAGTGTTCGTACAGTACAGCAGCGCCCTTCCCTCTAGCACTTCCGTGGACAGGATCTTCAGGTGTCCAGCGGACGTATTCACGAGGAAACGCGGAAGAATGACCGAAGCCAACTTTGAGATACAACTGCTGCTGAAACTGAGCAAAGTGTGTAAGACCAAAAATTCCTGTAAATTCCATGCATCGTGGGAATGGGTATCATGACAAGCAGCCATCGAGAAAATAGCCAGCTCTAACTGCTTGGCATTCTTCAAAGTGTGACAAGTATGATGAAGTCGTTAGTGCAAATTGACTGGTTGTGTGCGTGACATGTGTTCACTCGGCATTTCGACCACAATGTGGCGAACTATGGTGTTTGTGCGCGTTAGTGCATGGACTTTTGGCTTGTCGAAGAGGCATCTACGCTGCGATGGGATGATGTGCATTTTATAAGCGTCTGTCATCGAAGCAATAAATTCGACTGAAGCTGGACAAAAGAACACTGGGTATAGTAGTACATATGTGCTGTCCCTTACATACTTATCAAAGGGCTCACACAAACCACAGCAGTCCACGTTACACAAGCACCACCAACGCTGCGGATGGAGTATATTCACAATATAAACCGCGTAGGAACAACCGCGGTGGACGAGTGGCAGCGTGCTTGCTTGTCCCCTCGATTCCTGGCTTCGGTCATTACAGCATGATTGACTCTATGTGTCTACTTTCTACGTATACAACAAGCGGTATCTCTTCCTTCAGCTTAACTATCGGCAATTTGCTCTCATTACATTTTATGTTCATTTTTGTTGCTACTTGACTGACATGGGCGGCAATGTTAACATTCCATCAGCTGTGGCGCATACCGCATTCCCTGGTGTAGCACTGCGTGTATGGGTCCGATTTACTTATTTGGTTGCAATAGCAATTATGTGAATAGTCTCGACGATTTGTTGCCGTCGCTGTCGCCGCCACGTCCCGTACACAGTCCAAACTGATAACCCTCCTCGAGGCCCGTGTACTGTGCGATGTCAGTGTACGTTAAAGAACCCCAGGTGGTCGAATTTCCGGAGACCTCCACTACGGCATCTCTCATAATCAGAGCTGGTTTTGGGACGTTAAACCCCACAAATAATAAAAATAATGATTGCCCTCCTCGCATCGTACTTTCTACGCGCGGGTAAAAGCACGCGAGCGGCGGCGACATGCGCGGCTAAACCAGTGATCAAATGAGCCCGCCACATCTAAATCGCTGGGAGGGCAGGGCGCATGCGATAACATCACCTCGTTCGGGAGGCCTGCGTCGAAGCGGAGAGGAAGTGGCCCGACCGTCTTTAACGGGCACGAAAAGTCACGAGGGACGAGGGGGTGGGGGTTGTGCTTTCGCTCGAACGGCAACTGCGCACTTCGTGCGGTCGCCATCGCTGCCGCGCGTGCTCCATTAGACGTCCAGCGTATTGCGTAGCAGCGCCTTGACCGTCTCCTCCGTTCGAAACGGCTCGCATATAGCAGCAACACCGGCGATGCACTCGACACATAGCGCTCACACGAATGCGTCAACGAGTGCCAGAAGGAGCGCGCTCGCTTGACGCCGCTGCGCTGCGCCAAGTTTCTGGATGGTGCAAAGTGCACGCAGCGCGGTCGCGCGGTGTGAAGCCTGTACCAGAAGACATCAAAACAACATGGCTTAGCTCGCTGCTCTGCTGGACCGTTATCTCTGCAGCTCGACGGTCACATGGTAGCTCAAGCACCTGTATGCTTACTTAATAAGCCCAGGTTCACTACAATTTGGACTGTAGTGAACGTGTTGTAGTGTAGTGACCGCGTAGAAATGCTGTAAAGCTGGTACTCTGAATTATTACATTATATCATGCATTGCTATCGTATTCATTCCTTCGCCCTTCTGAAGAAACTGTGCTTTTATTATTTCCGTGACACCACTGATCGTGAACTGTATGTCAAGTACCCCATGCAAGCGATGTGAATATTAATCATTCGTCTTTGCAATACGTTCATGCCTTACCCTGTCGATTCTCTTATATTCAAATGGCAGAAGATCAGCTCAGCACTGAGATGTAGGCGCTAGATACATTGATCCATTGACTGACTGATTAATTGGTTGAGTGATTTATACAAACAATGCTGAAGTTCACCACAAAATGCTTCGCATTTATGACTTCTAGCCATCCCTGATCCTTGTCTCGAGTGTGTGTTAGTGACTCTCATAACTTGCTTGTATTTGCGTAATCTTTTTGAGTTTGTGTCCACTGCCCAGATATGAAATGTGGGTATGAGCTACACATGCTTTCTTTCTTTCTTTCTTTCTTTCTTTCTTTCTTTCTTTCTTTCTTTCTTTCTTTCTTTCTTTCTTTCTTTCTTTCTTGCTTGTTTGCTTGCTTGCTTGCTTGCTTGCCTGCCTGCCTGCTTGCTTGCTTCCTTCCTTGCTTGCTTGCTTCCGTGTGGCTCATGGCCCCATATGCAATGCGAATATCAGCCACACGCGACATTATTTTCACTAGATAAATCTTATTCGTTATGGCAATGGTTAAATGTATCTTTAGTGCAAGAAGCCTATTATGTGATATCATGTGTAGCCATGAAACGCAACTGTAACAATTCTTTCTCGCTGGGTTCTTTTTCACATTTAATGATTAGGAGTCGCTTTTGGGAGTCGATTAAGCAGAAATTCAAGGGAAGGAAGAAGCCTCGGAGACAAGAACGCAGCGACGCCAAACCTGTGGTGATACCCTACATGCATAGGGTGTCTCATAACCTGAAAAGGGTTGGCAACAAGTACGGTGTCCCGATTGTCTTCTCTGCCCCACAAAAATTAGCCAAACTGTGCCCTAGGGTCTGCGGTGGCGGCAATTCCTCACGGCTGTGGAAAAATGCAAATGGAGCCGTTTAGACGATGTTCCACCGGCGCGGTTTAATAAAACCGCTATCGGCGTGGAAAAGTATACGTGGGTCAGACGGGCCGCTGTATTAACCAGGGCCCGTATTCACAAAAACAACTTACGACGAAAATGTTTGAAAGAGAAAATTTCAGCCAATCCTGATGCTGGACATATCATTAGCGAAGCCCGTTGGCCAATAGCATAAAGCACTTACGAAAGAGAACTTTTGTGAATTCGGCCCCAGAGCACCAAGGAACATGAGCGCTCATCACAGGATGAATCAGCGAGAGGCCTAAACCTGCCCGCCCATTGCAGCACTTGCCCGCATTGTGAGCCACAACTTGATGGAATAAAAATTTGAAGTCGCAGTTAAGACCAATTGGCCCGCAAAATATCAGAAGCACACTTCATCAAGCAAAAGGGCGGCACATGCATCAGCATCATATCTATTTGCTTGTGTGACTGCGATATTGGATTCCTAAATAAGAGCTGATAGATTTATTCCAAGCACCTTAATCTACGTTTTTCTGTGTGAACCGAAAATTCTACGCAGGTAACAATAATGACATTCTGGCACTTTGTCCCTAAACCCTATAAAATGTTAATATTCGAAGCACTAGTTTAAAATATAGCAAGGTAATAATATCGACGATTCCGGTAAAATCTGAGTCGGAAAAAAAATTCTGCTGATCACAAGACCATGAGAATCGGTGCCATGCCAAGCACCCTACGAGGTAATGACCTATGGCCAATTGTTTGGCATTCAGTCCAACTGTTACGAGTAGGATCAAGGTTTTTGTACAAACCGCATGCACCCACTCATGAGCATGCTTAGTACGGGCTAACCAGGAACGTCGACACCACCCTGGCGACCGAGTACTACCTCATCGTACGATGTAATGCTGGAAGTCATGTTAGTCCAAAGCACAGACATTTACTTTGTCAAAGAAATATGCACTAAAGGTGCGTTGATATGCTATCATAAGCGTGGTTCGTTGAAGAATTTCGATGGGATCGAGCAAAATTGCTCAAAAGCATACCGAATGTTAGCAGAACATATGTAATGCCATACTTGTGCTCATAAGACAGTAGCAGCGGAATGCACGTTGTACAAGCACCATCGTTAAAAATGCTGGTGCAGTAGGTTTACTATATATACCTTAAGGGAGAAGCACCCGCAGCATAGTGTTAGCGTGCTAGTTTGGTACCTCGAGAACCCGTGTTTCATACCACCCTAAAGCTTGGTAGATTGCATGTGTGTCTGTGTACTTGTTATGTCTGCATTTCCATCGCAACCTGCGATAGAGTGTTCTTTTCTTTTCTTAAGAGCGGCACTCTTTAAGCCGGCCGTCGTGTCCCAACCGCAAACACAAAAATAGGGTCCGATCCTGGAGGTAGTGCCCTAAGGTGAGGCGCAGAAAACGTGAGGCGCCGCTCAACGTTGCGGCTTCGATCCCCGCAGTCACAGCTTTTGATAGTGGAAGACCGAGGATGACCGGAATAGATAGATAGATAGATAGATAGATAGATAGATAGATAGATAGATAGATAGATAGATAGATAGATAGATAGATAGATAGATAGATAGATACGGTCAAATCAATCAAGCTCGCCAAGAAATGCTTCGCCTTTAAAGAGGTCGCTCGACGTACATACCTCGAAATTTCAGGCCAAATTTCAAGCTGCGTTTTGAGATTTGTCACTTCAGCGTACGTAAGCGTTGCTGAAAATTTGATGTACCGGTGGCCACGCAACTCCTGCCATGCAATATGCGTGTCTATGCGCTGCCCTAATAAAGAGTTGTATGGAAGGCGATGCAGAGAAGTAATTGATTGCTCAAGAATAATTTCTATACTACATTTTTGAGATGATACTTTCAATTATAATGTTCTACTTTCTTTCAGTAACACGCAGTACCCTTCTAATGTTACAGGATATCGGAATGCCAACCATGTCTCCCAGCGCCACCGAGTCTCTCGTGGCGCTATCCAAGGATACCGGCAGCGCGGATGACCTGCAGCCCACGCGACCAACACGAACTGCGGACGCCAGCGCCTTACAACAGCAGCTGGGAGCTCTGGTCACAACCGAGCCAAAGAGAAACGCTGGACAGGATACGAAGCAGGATGAGAAAAAGAAACGAAAGTGTTCTGGCATGTCGAAGCTAGTCTCGTGGCACCCCAGTACACTTCCTGCTGAGACTGGTCGGCGGATGACATCCGTCAAGGTAGCGGCACTAACATCAGATCAAGGAGACACGCTTGTCGGCGATCCGGGCCTCTCGGTCATGTCTTCACCCCAGACGGAGGGCGCGAACAACGTAGACACTGTGCCGATGATGGCTGCTCTAGTAGGGAACCTGAGGGACCTCGCCAGTGACTTCCCCGAAAAAGGGCCCTCGCATACAGCGCTAGACCGCATCCAAGTCCCGAGGCTGCCTTGTCCCACGGCAGGTAAAGAATATGCAGACCATTTACGGGAACGTTTATGTCAAGATCATTTGCATGCGGTGTGACGTGTGATATCACTCATACAAGTGGGCAACAGATGTTTTAATACATGGGCATGCTCGCGAGTCAATTAGAGTAGAGTAGGTATTGCAAGTTTAAGTAACATAAGCGTGATGCACGTTGTGATAGTGACACCGTAGGTGTGAAATTATGCCAGCGCCCTAATTCCAATAACAAAATCCCGAACCCTCCTGCAGTTGGAATGTCGTCTGCTACGACATTTATTTATTTATTTGTTTGTTTCTTTGTTTGTTTTCTGGTCCCTAGTGTGGCACGCACCCCAATCTGGCTTCGATGACCCCCTACTTTTAATCCGTGCTTTACAGCTGATCCTAATGTTCGTAATAGCTAGGCGTTCATATGCCTCAGCTTGCAGTTGGTTCCATCCCGTAGAGAATTCGCAATATATTTGTTGCATTTTGTGTTAGAGTATATCTGAGATTTCGTTTTTACCAGCGGAGAACTAATGTAAATTTTCTGCGAGTTCTCAGTCGGGAATACTTTTACCTCAGAACTGAACAAAGCCTGTCTTCATAACCCGCTGTCTACATTATTCTAAGAGCCATGCAAGTTGAGCAGTACCATAGCTACAAGCCGGGCATGTGCGCCACTAAGAGAGCATTTTAGACGCTACAAATACATATACGGAAATTTTGTTTCCCTGACGGCAAAGCCCAAGCGAGATATCAAGAGGATACAACTGGCTACTTTCTGCATAGTTCGTGGTCAATACGCGTTTAGGAAGTGGGGTATTATTACCCATATTTTTTCTGCAGAATTTTGTTTTGCTTACAAAAGTAGAAATGTTCTACACACACGACAATGAAGTTCCTTTTAATGCACGCTAAAGATAGGGCTTGGGCAACTTTAAATAACGGCTCCATGATTAGCTTTGAGGTCAACCCTTGTTATGCATTCAAATAAACGACGCCTGAGCGCACGCACCGAAGCCAGTGATCTCAAGCGAGGAACTGCGTCGCTAGAGGAAAAGAACATAAGTAGCCGACAAAACCGACGTTTATTTGTCATATAAATGTGAAGCTATATGTCAGGTAATTTTTTTCTATGTATTAAGAGTTATGCGAACGCCGCTAAAGCAAGTCCACTAAGCGGATGATGTACGCGCACTTCATTCTCTAACACCACCTGGAACAGCAATTTTTATTAACAAACAAGATCGTAAATATTAGCAATTATACCAATTTACTGTGCAAGCTCTCCTCTATTACGCGTCAGCGAAAACGAAAGGGGATGAGGCCGACAAAAATAATTTAGGGCATTACAAAACATTTTGTTAGAATAGTTCGTTGAATACTTCCGAAGTTAAAAGTGGAGCGTAAATCGACACAAGGACTTGTGTCGTCTACTGCGACGAAGGCACTTTCCTAGAGAGACACAGCCGCTAGACAGCCCTAGCACCAGACACGTATACTTGTCTGTCGTTGGGTCGTTTCGCGCTACGAATTTTCTTCAGAAATGTTTTAGAGCATGGTGACTTTTTCAACAACTTTTAAACCATTGATTAGAAAGCTAGATTCACAGATAATGCGGCATCGGCATCTCTGGCGGAAAAATATCCGCCGCGCCGCCTATGCTGAGGAGGCATGGGCCCGTGAAGGCTAGCTGTGAAAGCATGATTCAGATGACGCTCTCGCTTCGGTAGCACCATGCTGAGAAATATATAGAGTATTATAGAGGTAGCGTGTCCGCTAAGCCGCTGTACGCAAAGCACAATGGGTATAGCTGATTATGGGGTGTGAGAAGTACATGCGCCAATGTGACCGACCACCCAAAGTGTGTGTGCCGTCTGCTTCGAATCTTTTCATTGGTCGTCGGGGGCTTTGTGGCCACCAAGTTATTCACGACGGTTGTATCTGCTTTACATTATACGTTACAGCTGCACATCGTTTCGGCTGTTTAGACTAAAATTGTAGATGCTGTAGGCTAACGAGCGGCTACTAGAATTACGCAGGACATCGAGGGCGAGATCATTTGCGAGTTTACCCATACCCCTTTGCGAGCCTATTTGCGAGTTTACCCATAGCTGGCGCCGCTTGACGGTGACAAACAACGCTATACGCTATACGGTATCCGCTACAACTTTCCGTAGAGCGGAATACCCGACACGCTGAAATTCCCTAGTGTTTCCTAGGCGTTTTAACACGTTTGAATTGCGATGCACAAGGGGCCTCATTGCGCCATCATGCATCACTCGTAAAGGCGAAGTTTGAGAGTCCTCTATTTTTTGTCGTCATTTCGTAATTGCGCAGGGGCTCTCAAGTTAGCCGCTCATTTAACGATCGGTGTGGTTACTGTTCCAGTTAGAGGAGAGGCGCCACTCTCACCAACGACAACACGAGAGCGCCTCCCGAGCTCCACTGTAGCCAACGAAAGGCCGCCAGAGAGGGGCATGGATGCGCTCACGTACACGCTGGCCACGGCGGCCGGTTCGATGATCTTGCTCGTGATTCTCTACATCCTCAAAGGATTTCGAGCCCATGCTCTCGCGTGCGGTGACCACAACTGCAGCAGCTCGAGCGCCGCCACCTATTCCCCGAACATTTGACTGCTCACTACCGCCCATGACGTCATGCATCAGTGCTGCAACACAAAGAGAAACCTAATACGCAGTACTGATGTCACCAACTGCGGTCGGAAGGCGTCTTTTTTTTGCTTCTGCAGCCTATACTTCGCCAGCTTTCATCCAATAACGTATTTTGAACAGGAGAAAGCTGAGCTGTTGGTAAGCATTCTCGGAGAAGCGCCGAGCACAGACACGGGCATAGCCGGTACGACAGCCGCTCCTAGCAGAAGAGCACGGATGCAAGTGTTCTTTGTATGTGTTCCGTCCGTGAACTTTCTTCTGCGAGAAAACTTCAACAATAGGGGTTACATCTGAGTGGCACCACCTCCATTCAAGGAAAGCTGGATGTCGTTAGGTCGGCCTTGTTGTGAGCCAAGCCAAAACTCTCCTCCCAGTCGAAAAACCCACCAGCCCGAGTCTGGTGTGTTTTACCCGTTCACACCAGAGCGGAAATTCAGACACGGGTTCCGGCGTGTCTGGTGTACCCGGCCGGTTTGGCGTGTTTTGGTGTATCCGGCTAGTTTTGTGTAATCTGGCACCAAGCGATCTGGTGCCACATACCATAATTTCGCACAGTTACACAATGTTGCCAAAACAGCAGATGTTACTAATCTTAATATCATTGTGCCACGATTAAACATACTGTGGATCAAAATGTGCACGCTTTTTCATGCCTGAGAAATAATGGCAGGCTGCATGACACAGTTGTTTTGATAGCAAAAAGAACGGCCGAAACGGCCGACTTGTTTATTTCATTCTCGATCTTCTCGGCTTGCTAGTTTTCTGTGGCAGCCATTCAAGCCTTTTGTGGCCTGCTTTGACTCTTCTTCAGAGTGGCCTCGGACAGCAGTGTGGCACCTGGAAAAGACAAAAACAGTATGTTATAGGACTTCCCTCATTTAAAGGGTCACTAAGGGCACCTATTAGGTTGAGCAAGACTGAGAGATTGGGTTTGTGTGATAGCCACTTCGCTATTCCTGGTGAGAATGGAGTAGTTGTAAGAAAATGACAAAACTAAAAAATTGCGAGTTTGTTTTTTTTTTTAAATGTGGGAACATGTGAATGTAGGATACGTAAGAGCCGGCTATCCCATAAAAATTGAAGGAGCCACTCCAAAAATCGGAGTGGTGCCTTCTATCCCACTTGCGTTTATATCTGTCCGATGTCAGCTCATCTATTTTGAGTACTTAACTGCTCCTGGTTTTAAATAATGAATTGGATAAACTCCGACAATAACTAAACGTGCCGTAGCCACACTTATTGCTCAATACTAAGGCCATGGAGCTCACTGCATCATAGCGTTCGCAGCCAAAATCATGACGTCAGGCCTACTTTCCGGCGTGGACGATTGAAACTGAGCTGCGATGTCGGAGATTGTGAGTGCATGTTTCAGGATGTTAATCCCCAGAAATAAATCAACCATGTGACCTGATTACAGGGCCCTTAAGTAACGTTAGCTATACCATTGTGCAGAATATGCAACATGATTTCCATACAGCCTAATATTGTGGAACGAAAAAATATTTTAAGTTTCTTTTTACTCGTGATGAAGCCAAGAAAGGCATAGGGGAAATCGTAGTTTTTTATGTACAGTACTGTAGTAATTATGGAATACATGGAAAGTAATTAAAGTGGACAAGAAAAGCACACACACCTGCGTTTGGTAAAGGCCAAACCTACAACCTTCGGATAACGCGTGCGATGCTCTACCGACTGAGCTGCAAAGGCAGTCATTCTCCCGTCCACATTATTGGGTATTTGTATGCGTATAATCCCGGGAGTTCTAGGCAGCGCTTCGTAGCCATGGCGATGAGTATGGGACACTTTGTGCCAGATGGTGTCACGTAGAACATATTTTTCACAAGCTGGGTGCTGCCCAGCTTGGCCTATGCTTTCCTTGGCATCATTAGGCTGTTTTTAGCAAAGAAATGTGCCGTGCTGCTGTGGTCTAGTGGTTATGGCACTCAGATGCATACACGAAGGTCGCGGTATCGAATCCTGGCAGGTATGGCTGAACTGCAATGGAGGCGAAATGTTGAAGCCCGTGTATTGGGCGATATCACTCCACATCAAAGAATCCCAGGTGGTAAAAATTTCCGGAGCCCTCCACTACAATGTCTCTCAAAATAAAGGTGTGATTTTGGAATCTAAAATCCCAGAAATGAATTAATGAATAAACAAGCCCTTAACACCTTCCCTTCTTTCATTTTATCTTTTGTATAATGTACGATCCCCCATCACTGACATTTAACTTTTCTGGAAAAAGAAAGGTGGTTCCACTACATGAATACAGTATACACGTCTAACATATATCTGACTTATACTCTATACATCCTACTTATACTGGTTTATAACTTAAGCTGTAGTAGCTCATATGCCTAATGACTAGAGAATTCACTATTTCAGAGAAGCTTACCACACAGAACATGGAGTTTTTGGTGATGCTTTCATTATTAAGCATAAGAAATGCGAGGTGGTGGTTAAGCAGCCACAATATATATTATGGCCACAGAGGGTTTATACATATGTGTAGTAATTTTGGCCATCCTCTCCAGTGCATTGTGCAGTGAAGAGTAATGTTGAAAGTGCTTACTGCATGGTTTTAACAGTGCACACATACCCCCTCCTGAAACTCTGCCGGCCAAGCGAGCAGGTGTCAACAAGGTACATCCAGGAAATAAACATGAAAAGCCATCAGCCAGCTTCAGAAAATACACCGATATGACCTCGCGGTGTGTGCATGCGAGCATCCGGAAGCAGCACCGCCACCACATTAGTTCGAGTACTCAGAGCATAGCTGGCGTGGCTGCTCACTCCCTATTCCGAAAAAACCAGCTTATTAGTTGCGCAAATCTTTGCCATGAATGACAATACCTTGCGGTGTAAAACTGTCCATGTGTGTGTTTTAGTTCAGTTGGCTCAGCATTCTAGAGTTGCTTAGGAAACGGAATGCTGATAGTGCTAGCATGTGGCCTGGACGCCTCGTCATTAGCTTGTGCGCTCGCGTCTTTTCTCATTCCTGTTACATCTACTAAATGAACAGTAATGAAAAAAAAAAAACTCCCAGGCTGTCATAGAAGGTGCAGCGCAGCAGCGGCGTATAAGCTAGATTTTCCTCTGTGCTCTGTTAACCGTTTCTTCCAATCTTACTTCATTCCTGCTAGGCTCAAGTCCGCACAAGAACCAAGCACTTTTTCTACATTGCAGCTGTTAGCAGTTGCTTAAACTGGTGGTGGCAGCGACCAGACACCATCGTGAGGTGTCCATAATGGCCGACGCTGTAAAATGCATCAGCACATTAGCGATGTCACTTGAAAGCAGTTCGCTTCATGTGATAGAGGCTGTAGTGCACAGAAAGCAACTTGGACAAAATCCGCAGAGATTTTCGCGAATTTCAAAGTTGCATGATGGACAAGAAAAAAAAACGGGGGCTCGTTTTTTGTTTACTACTACGAATGTTCACATGCATTCACAGAAGCTAGGCAGGTGTTGGATGATACGCACAGATGTTTACAACCTCTTGTCAGAACCTTATATGTCGCGTACGTGCCATAGAAATCCTAAAACTTTATGTCTGTTTCAAAGATCCGTGACAAAAGGCTGCGGTCACCTTCTGACTGGTTTGTTCTATTATATCTTGCTTACAACATTCCGGAACATTTAATACTGCCGCCCACTCCCTTTAGCAATAAGCACACGTGAATAATTGGATAAACCATTGCATAGTTGCATTTGTGTTCTTCAGCATAGGGTGCACACACTGAGAATACGAGCAACGGATAAGTGGCTGCTCAGTTTGGCTGCCTGCAGCGGTCAGCTGTTTGTTATGCGCCGATATCGTCACTAAGCCTTCACCGCTTCGAAAGCAGCGGGCGGTTCATTACTAAAAGAAGCCAACACCCATAAAACTCTAAGTTTTGTTACCGTTATTGCCACTGAACCTTCTGCTCATAATTATGTGAAAGGCTGAAAGGAACAGCAAAATATTGGAAGCCCCGCTAGCTACGACGTAGGTATATACGGATGAGCTTTCGCCACGCACCGTGCACTGTGCATGCGCATGTGCTTGGTTTGTATCACAGGTTCATAATAGAAAATATAAGAGCCACAGTCCTGACGGAAACAAGTCCACTTGTCGAAATGTTGGCTCCTGCGTCCGACATCCTTTTTAGAGATATGTTCATAGGTTCGCAATAAGCGATTCGCAGTCATCAGTGATTTTTTTATGCGGTAAGTTTAAGCATCACTGCACTCTGTCAGCCTCCTTAAAGAAAAAGAAGAAAAAACAAGCACTGTCCAATCTGCCACCTCGGGTGGGAACGTACTGAGCTCGCGTGGTAGAGCATCACAGTTGCTTAATGGCATGCCGATCATGCCACCACTCTGTTTTGAGGCAGTCACAGGACTGCTAAAGTGGCATACATTAAACACGCGGAACTCGCTAACTTCCACTAGAAGTGTGCCGTACATGCTGCTGTGTCGAATTCTGCCAACTTGTCCAACCGATTCCAGTCAGAGCATGATATTCTTAGGAAATAGTAGAAAACTTGAGGTCATTTTGCTGCGAGTGGTTGTGAAATGTCGACACATAGCCAACCATCCAGCTGCCACATTATAAAAAAGCTGCCTCTAAGTAGGTCTTATGTGGCAGATACTTGAATAAGAACACTCAACAAGAGTGTAACAAGTCATGTGAGGCATAACAGGGAGCACTGCAACATAGCAGGCAAACTGCGAAGGCTTATTCCAGTTGAGATTCCAATACCATACTGGACAGTAATTTAGGCTTAATGTTCGAATAACTGCTGTTGGCAGTGAAGGACATAGTGGCAGATGTATTTTAGCCATATTTAACCCTTGGTATGCACACACTCGTATAGGCAAGAATTTCAGCCTTTCACAGACTTGTACCAGGTTACTGTGGCTTTGAGTGAGCTAACTGGTCTTAGTAGCAGCCAGGGAACCACAGTCACCAAATTTGTAACAGGTAATACGTAAACATCTATGACAGGTGGCTGACAAGCTTACCAATATGTGCTGCAACCGTGCAGACTGACCTCTCAGTGCTTCCACTTCGTGAGGTGATAATGCCCGATGCCCCAGCTTCTTGCCACCTTCTGCCACAAAGGAGTTCGACAGTGTCCCGTAGACCCTCATCGTGCAAGTGCTTCTGTGAACCAGATGGCTGCCGCAGACCTTTCCACAATGTGGGGATCCTTCTGCACCCACATCAGGTGGTAGTATGAGGGCTTCGGTACTAAAACCCCATTTTCCATATGAACCTGGAGACACAAATGAGAAATTGTTACATGAAACACCAATCAACCCATCCCAATGACACAAATGAACAGATGGGAGTGCACAACCAAAAGGTTTTTCAACGTTAACAGAAAGTACCAAGAAAAGTGTTGTTTTGCATCCTAAATGGCCAGTCGCAAGAAAAGAATGGTACTTCTGTATGAACATTGCAAGCTTCAATTAATAGAAATATTATTCCCCACCTACTCAGGACAGAGGTGAGAAAATAATTTCAGGGACCTGGCATACCAATGTCCTGGTCAGTTCAAATGCACAGAAAGACAGCTATGCCCCTTTCGTGCAAGATGTGGCAGTTAAAGTATTTTGCATCTCCACACCTATCGCAGCGTTAATTGATGAACAGATCGCCAAAAAGTATGGGGAACAGAAAATGTCTCTGGAGCCAACATTTCAACAAGTGGACTTGTTTTCGTAAGGACGGCAACCGCATTCTCGAGTGTTTGTTTCTGCACGCCTTGCACATTCTCCCTCGTCCACAGAAAGAGAAGACGGCCGTCTTCTCTTTCTGTGGACGACTAGACTGCGCGTGACAGGATCTGGGTAGTGAACGTATGTGTTAATTCTGCCAAACAAAACAAGTACCCTTCATCTGTGCTATGTTTATACCTGGCGCATTACGGTGTTTCGAATGTGTTCGCGAAATCTCAGCATAATTTGTGCGACCCCTTTTTGCAGCTCTAAAATCACGAAAATGAGTGTGCAAATTATGCAAGTAAATAAGGTAGTTAGGCTGGTTGATACATTGACAATGAATGCGTGCGTTTGCACGAGAATTGATCTGTTTACGAGTGGGACCAAGGTTTGGAATTCTGATATACGCGCGACTGCTCACAGATATTCTTGGGCGGCATTAGACTTTAGTGTCGGCTAGACACGTTCCAGGAATACGCATTGAAATTGTAGACAGTGATGTCCAAGGCATTGAAAGTGTTTCGTGGTACATGCATTATGCTACAATTCAAACCTGAAATCGCCATTTTCATGCCGTGACACAGCTGGCTCCGAGTCCTTGCACTGCTTTTAGTTACTCGGTAAACCACATCGAACATGAGTTGGTGCTCGGCCTGTTGGTACTGTACATACCTGAACAAAACAAAGACCCAGCATTAATAGACACATACACAAGAGACCATGTGTGTAGATGAGGGTACTTGCAACAGTTTAATGGAAAATAAAAACGTACAGAATTCGAAGAGAAACTGATGCATGCATGTGCCATACAAAAAAAGTGAGAAAGACAAGAAACAAAAAGAAAGAAAGAAACACAATTGCCCATGGGTAAGTTAGCTTGCTCAGAAAAGTGTTATTACTGCAATTTGTCCTTCTCTGCCTTTTTTATATTGATTCAGTTTTTGCATGATGCATGTGTGCATTGCTTTCCCTTCAAATTCAGTGCTTTTTTTTCTTTAAACTGTCGCATATTGTCGTTCATGCACCTAAATTCTTTTGTCGCATATGCGTCTAAAGAGGCTGTTCAAAAAGGGGTTGTTCAAATGCAGCCAGAACCATGCACGAATTGGAATGAAAGAGAGTGCAAGGTGCCACTTCTGGAGCCCCCGTGTAAGCACCAAGCAACAATACTGTCACGAAAACGCTACATGTGTGCTTGCACTTCCTAGAGTAGGCTGCTTTCTCTGGTTTCCTCTTAGATACTAGTTCAGGATGAACATACTTTGTCTTTTTTTTTCAAGTCATCTTCGGAACAAAAGGCACGGCCCAATGGCACGCTCTTGGCTGTAGTGTATAAAGATTAAATGAAATCTGTTGCGCATGCCGAGCGATCATGGCCGCACCGTACAGATCAATGCCGGTCTGATCACGAACTCAAAACAGTGACCACCTTGTATCTCACATTTTTCCTAGCGCAAGTAAAAATAAACAAGCCACGTGTGCTAATAGTTCTCTTGCTCTCAGGCTGCATTATACTTAGTGGTTTAACACAAATGAATATGAGCATAGCATTTGGATGAATGGTGCTCAAAAGTGCGCGAGCCTTCGGCACGTCCATCCTTGAGCTCTATTTGGTCGATAGTTTTAAAATTATGAAGAAAAGGAGTGAAATAGTGCTATTTACCTTGGATGTTCATAAAGCCAAATTTTCGAGCCAGGTTGGGTGGGAATGTTAAGAGAAATCCAAGCATTCAGTATCAAAGTAAAATTGGATATTAGGTTTCGTACAGTCTGTTGGCAACAAAATTCCTTATGTAAAATGACACACGTGCACCATGTCAAGGCTGCATGTGGTGTATAATCAAGTTGAAACCAGTGGTGAAAAAGAAAAGCTATGCATTACGAATGCACCTAGTGTGAAGTGCACTGCTTCTTGTGTATGTATGTGTGCATCACTGCTAACACATACATGTTGACAACAGTAAAATAATAAAATGCTTCGTCTAAATCGAAACAGTGGATTCATCATAGGCAGCATAAACATGACACGTGCCACACTTTCTCATTTTTGAGATCTTGCACTCCCTTTGAGAATTGATGGCCTTCACTTATAGTGAAAACTGCCATCCATATGAGAGAACTAAGTGCCCAACAAATGAAGGTGACATAATGCAGACGTCTTTTACTCCCAATGAACCTTAACGAGAAGAGTGGAGTGTCTACTTAATGACCAAGGCCACCCGCATGGAACACACAAGCACAGCACAAAGGTACCCGCAGTGTGTATTGCCAAACCAACTTGGGACACGTACGGGCATGAAGGCCCACATTAGCAAGCAACATCACCTTCTCTAGGTGTGATGTGCACTGGTATGCATGGTTGCGAAGAAACGTTAGAGCCTTGTTCATTGAATAAGTTTATAATCATTACATTCTTCTTTATTCTTTCCTTTCTCTTGAAAGTATCTGCTTCTAATTCAACATACAATTATCAAAAATATGCTTGCTCTTAAGTTTATTGAACGCAGTACTCTAACATCCGGGAATTATACAGCAAGGGTAGTCCTTATTTCAAGTAATTGGAAGGCCTTGGTCATTAGCACACATACATTCTGTGCTTTCTGATGTCAATTTTGCAATTTTAACACGATATCTCATAGGTATATTCGGAAACAGTCTTGCTGGCCATATGTATAAATTCCCATTTGCTGTGAAAATATCTACACCTCGGTGCTTCACTTCAGCTGCCCGTTTTGCGCAGCGTTTCAAAAAAAAACACACACACAACACACACGCGCGCACACACACACATTCCTCAGCAGAGGAATGTATCACGTAAATAAATAAAGGACAAAATAAATCATGCGGCCGATCGCAGGGACGATGCGCTGCCGGCAGATCACGCACTGTAGCTATATATGGAACCGTTTTGTTCCGAACAGATGACTGATATTCTAGCGGGTTTGGTCCAGCACTGACGAAATTTCGGTTCGGATCCGCTTTGGCGCCCTAGTAAACAGCAAGCACGGCTAATTGAACTTTAAAGCAACCGACAAGGCGCGGTTGATTTTGCACAATTACTAGGCGGCATCCGTTGCAAGCAGTTGTGCCTTCACAAGGGCGCGAGAAAAGGGAAGATAGAAGCCATTACGGCGGATCCTACGGTGGAGAAACATCAACTACAGCAAAATAGAGGCTCATCGCATGCGGGGCCCAACTAGCGCTGCTTACGTTGAAGGCGAAGCCAACTCGGCTCAAACCAGCCGCCTGACCGCACAGGCCATCGAAAGAGAGCTGTGGGGCTACGCGATATGGTTACGATACCTACGCGTTCGACGTGCGCAAACGACGCATACAAGCATGCTTGCCGCACAAACAAAAGTTTATTTTCGCGCTTTAGAAAGTAACTTTTCTAGCGCACGATGAGTACGCAGGAGTTCTGGGCCTCTTGCGTTGTTTTTATGGAGCCCTTCATATCGCGACTCACGATCGCCCGTTGGACAAAGGTTCAAATGACTGACGGTGATACGTACCTGTTTCCGTTCGATGGTTGCTCCCCGGCACGAAACACTACATCTTCGTCATCCGTTTCACCGGTAAAACATAAGAGACGTGTGCACAGAGCAGAAGAATGCTTGAAACGAGAAAAAAAAATGCGACTTGACCATGGCGAGACCGGCGCGAACAGCTTGTTGACATTCCAGATGCACACAGTTGCCACACTGCATGGCCCCGTATGGCCGCACCCGCTATACACGCTTTACGTGCAAAATTGTTTCGCACACCTAAATCAAAATGCGCCTTCATCAATTTTCATAACACACAAATAAAACAAATGCGACGTATGCACAAATATAATGCTAACGAAGGTCCTTTTAAAACCAGGAATGACAATGCTCACTCATGATAGGCACGGACCAATGAGCGCGAAATTCAAAACATTCTGCATGGAAGAATACTGGATCCAGGCGTTCTTTCTAGTGAATGGATTTTTAAACAAATGAACAATTATGAAAGTATTATTAGGCTTTCTAAAATATTTTGAACGTGAGTAATTTAATCATTAAATGTAATTAATGTCCTCAATAATAATAATAATAATAATAATAATAATAATAATAATATAGTTTAATGTAGGCAGCTTTTACAGGCAAGCTAGCTTACGGTATAATTAACGATGTTGCCCATATGTCAAAACAAACAGATGCAAAATATATTGGCGGTATTTCAGACGCCTTTTATAACACGAGATTTTTAACACCTTTATAACAATTTAGAACGCTTTTCATAACATGGGTAACATGGAATTAGCTATAAAACAGACCAGGGGCAGAATTCACAAAACTTCTCTTTCGTAAGTCCTTTTTGCCATTGGCCAGCGGGCTTCGCTAATGATATGTCCAGCATCAGGATTGGCTGAAATTTTCTCTTGCGAACATTTTTGTCGTAAGTCGTTTTTGTGAATACGGGCCCTGAACAATATTTTCCAGGAACTAAGAATAACTTGGTGTTTTTCATGTCCACTCGGATATTTTATTCACCTGGGCCCGTATTCACGAAAAAAACTTACGACAAAAAAGCTCTTAAGAGAAAATTTTAGCCAATGCCGCTGCTGGACATATCATTAGAGACGCTTCCCGACCAATGGCAAAAAGCACTTACGAAAGAGAAGTTTTGTGAATTCGGCCCCTGAATTTTTATGCAACAACACAACCATGCCGAACTGGTGTTTCGTACTCACAGACTAAGCGAGCGCACTACAATACACACCACGCCAGGTTGGCGTGTACGCCACAGCTCATCACACCAGGGGGCCGAATACGCCAGAACACACCACACCATGAGGCGTGTACACCAGAACACACCACACCAGACTAGTTTGTTTTCCAAACACATCGCTCGAAGAGGAACTAAGAATAACTTGGTGTTCTTCATGTCCACTCGGATATTTTATTCACCTGACTTTTTATGCAACACAACCATGCCGAACTGGTGTTTCGTACTCACAGACTAAGCGACCGCGCTACAATACACACCACGCCAGGTTGGCGTGTACGCCACAGCTCATCACACCAGGGTGCCGAATACGCCAGAACACACCACACCACGAGGCGTCTACACCAGAACACACCACACCAGACTGGTGTGTTTACCAAACACATCGGTCGAGGTTGGCGTGTACACCAGAACACAATACACCATTCTGGTGGGTACGCCACAACATATCACACCAGGCTGGTGTGTACGCCAGAACACACCACCCCATGCTGGTGTGTACACGAGAACACACCAGTGCATTCTGGTGTTAACACCAAAACACACCACAACACACCAAACCCACTCTGGTGGGATGTTTAACTGGGCTGTGAACGACGCGACTTTCCCCGATCTCTGAGACTGAGGGATCTGCAAAATTCGGCTTCAACAAAGGAAGCGTGGCCATTGCAACTGTAGGTGTGACCTTCCACAACAAGGTGCCGCCTGAAAACCTGCTTTGGGAAGTTATAGAAAGAAATATGCAACATCGCCTCTTCTTGCCTAGCCCATGAATGGGCTGCATTATGTGGAATTATTAAATAATAAATAATAATTCAAAATGTAGAGCGCCATTTTTTGACATCCCTGTAAGCATCGCCAGTCACGTTCTTCAGGGCGCCGGCAACTGAAACTTGTGGTATCGCGGCCTGTATCTGCTACGTCCTGTTCCATTTACGACGTCGCTGCGTGATATTTTCTCACTGCTACCTGCCGCTGTACAAGCAGCATATATCCTTGGTTGCCCGGGAATAACGTAACACCGTTTTTCATTATTTCAACGACAAAACACTGCCAAAGCCGCGCCGGTGCTGCCATCAAGGATATTAGCATTACGCTAGTTCAGAACTGTGGTCGACGTGCATTATCGGCATTTGGCCTCGGTTGTATTTGCATCAGTAATACACGTTATGAGGGCTACTTGGTTCATAATTTGAGCAGATGAAAAAAGTCCGACAGGAACTGGAACAACAAAAGAAACGAACGCCACATATGTTTGTTTCTTTCGATATCCCCGTTACTGTCGCGCTGTTCTTCTTTTGCTCCTTATATTTTCCCCATCAGTTGCTTTCCCAGCAACAAAACAACTGGCAGATTTGAGATACGCCATTTGTAAAGGAGTGACTGATATCGCTGTTTTCTAATAGTGTTCATAGCCCTGAAGCAGTCAAGGTCATTCCATTTGCTCAGAAACTCGCTAATAATCCTAAATAACCGAATGAACGACGTGTCACGCCGACACCGAAACAGGTAGACGCCTCGTGCAGCCCATGCGATGACGTCACAGCTTCTCCGCCACGAAAAATATGAAGCTGGTGCGAGAAAAATGAAAGTTGCGATGTCCTCCAACGATCCGTTGAGCTCTTCTGAAATTGACAGCGACGATTTGAGCACTGGAGTATTGCCGTTTTCTTTTATACGGCCCGCCTGCTCAGCTAAGCAGCGTTGCAGGTTATGACGTCAAAAACAAGGGTTGGCTGGCGTGGGAATCCGCTAAAAATTTTTAAATTCATTTTTGGGGTAAGTACATAACATGCACCCGCCTTGTATTGACATAGACTACCGCAGTACGGAGGAGAACATATACTGTAAATTTGATAAAGATCAGTGGGCAATGAAAACTCGCCGGAGATGCACTTTAAGCTCACCTGGCCTCCTAGATTCCCGCCAATCTCGTAGGTCTAGTATTCTAGCGCTGCATCTGCTGCCCCACTAGGCGGTCCATTTTGACTTAATCGCGAGCTGCTCTATTGCTCAAGGCTCCTCGACTTGGCAGCGACCGCGTCAAGACGGCGCTGTCGCTGGTGTCAGCGGTAGACGAAGTTGCAATAATGAACCGCACGTGGCAGGCGGCCCTCAGAAAGAGTGGTACTGACTCGTGGCGACTCACGAAAACAAAGCAGGTAATAATATTCAGCATTGCGCACATGCGCACAAGTAAGGTAGAATTGAGGTGTAGAGTCAAAGGAAGGCGCGTTCACGAGTGCGCTGTGCAAGGAAGGTGCCAGCTCGTGCAGGTGAGCGCACAAGTGCAATCACAAGCATGCGGGGAGAACAAGAGAGGCTAGGCAGCACGCGCGCGCTAAAGTAATGGGTATGTGCCATAACTTCAGGAGCTAGAAATGTAGAAAAACGGTCGATATTCACTTTTTGGTAAAATAGATTCCCCGAATATATGGTTTTTTTAACATAACTATGTGTAGTTTTAACAGCTCTGATATTTTTCATCGGGTATTTGACTGCACACTCGTCCAGTATTTTTCTTTCTGTAAACATTTAGCTTGTTTTGATGGTCTCTTCCTCCACTCTACTTTAAAATCTTGTTCATAGATACCCACGAATACCAATTATAGATCCATCTACCTGAGTGGGCATGCACCACGAATGCGATTTAATCAGGGCAAAGTTTTATATGCCTTATAAATATAGCCAACAAATGTTTTTCTCTCCCCTTACCCCTCTAGCACTCTAGAAGCATTCCCCACAGATCTTCGATCGACATAATATCCGCGCGTATAACATAGAGACGCTCCTATTCCCCCAAATCTATCGCGCACTTGCTTCAGAATGCATTCCTTTTAATACACGATTGGCTTTTCCCCTAAAATTCCTTTTGGGCCACGGCACTCCTCTTTTATATTTCATTGGCTTCAAGCACAATATACCTCCTGCTCGTGCGGGTTTCCCCCATGTTTCATTTAGATTTTTTTCACTTTCAGTGGGCATGCGTAGCCTTAGAGTGACAAGTGACTGGCATAACCAGAAACGAATGCTGCCAAAAGTCAGATAACGTCGAACAAGGCGGTCCAGTTCACCAAACATATACATGCCAAAAATTGTCCCGACAGGGTAGAAATGTATGAGAAGCTCGGCTGCAGGAAATCAAATCAATGATATGACACGCTTGTCATTTACGTACTCAGTAACGATAATACCTTCAAGGATAGCGGACGCCTACATACCGGTACCAGGTAAATGCAGGTATGTGTGAAGCGTCAATGAATTTTACCCTTTACTGGCTTTGTCAGATTGCATAGGCACGACCTCACAAATTTAGGGAGCATGCGAAATTAGATTGGTGGAATGTCAAATGAATTTCGAAGCAGAATCAAGCAAGCGACGTCAAAGAATCCCTACAAAAATGCGGATTCCCTATCGCCATCAAGCTCTCCTAGCAGGCGACATGGAACCGTTTCTTTTATTATCACCATCATCAACGAACAACCATTCCTGGACGAAGTGACGCCGCCATGAAGCCGAGGGACAGCACAGACCCTGCGCTGACGGAGAGCGGCACAACTGCCAACGTGCCCCATGACACTGCAGTAGGAACGAGGACTGCAAGTGCGAACACGGCGCAGTCGCACGTCGTCGTAACAAAGTCGTCGAGCAATAGCAAAGCACGCAAGAAGAAGCGCTCCTCCAAGAGTGAGAGGCGTGGCGCTGTGACAAAGAAGGCATCGACGACCAAGGCCAACGTGTCAAAGATAAGCGGATCTCCAAGCCTCGACAACAAGAAAGTGAAATCGCCGCCAGGTCCTGCAGTTCCTACTCCAGCACCTCCGCCAGCTCCCCAATCTCAGCCGCCACCGCTTCCCCCGCCTCCTCCGCCACCACCGCCGCCTCCGTCCAGGCCATGTAAATCAGAAGCGGTAAGCTTACGCCAGTCATTGCGGCGCTCTCTTCGCATGCGCTTTTCTTAATATAACTCTGCAGCTTCAGCAAAGTTACTCAAGAAATTTTTCGGTAAAGTGGAGCCTTAATATATGTGTCATTGGCCGAAGGAGCGATGTCGTAAGGAGGTCAAATGTTTTTTACACGACAATTTTGTTTCTAGAGGCACCGATGAAGATACATTTTTATAAAGCTTGGCTTCCAGACTGAGCCTTCCTTTCGTAAGCCGATTAGCTTCCCTCCTGGACAACACGGCAGCAGGGTGGTCAGGAGTAATTTTTCAGAGAAGCATCTTGAATGATAACGTAGAATCGCGGGCTCGATTGTCATCTTAGTGGTGATGCATGAGGGCAGCGCGGAAGAAACACGATATGCATGTATCTAAAGAAAGGAGAGCAACCTAACCTGTCCGTTGTGCAAGTGTTCCGTGTTTCGCTCGTGCCACGGCGATGCCGGGATGTACAAAAGGAGAGCTAAGCATCAGCATCTATGCGCCACTACCCCGATTGTTTTCATTTGGAACTGCGTTTACGCGGCCATGCCCGTGCGTAAAAAGCCTTGTCTATCCATTCTAGAAAATATCGCGCACGCATCAAAGCCAGATGCGGCGTGACTCCCCAACCGAGTTGCTTGAATTTTTCTGCGATGTCAGTGCGCGGTAAATAATCCCAGGTGCTCGAAATTTCCGCAGCCGTCCACAATGATGTACAGTACGGTGCACTCTTGGAGGGAACACGCCAACGCGTGGCCGGCGGCCCGCGTGGCGCAAACTGGCGACGAGATTTGTAAACGCAGCGCATGCGCATAGACGCGGAAGGGTGGGGCTTGCCGCTTTTCGCTGTTCGCTGTTTGTTTCGCTGTTTGCCGCAAACGCTGTTCAAACCAGCCAGCCGCTTTTGATAACAGACATGGAAATTAATGGTCGATGCAGCGAGCATAGCAAGCTTGTCGCTAGCGCGCGCCGAGCGTAGGGCGGGGAAGTAGCAGACGATGCGGGCAAGTACCGCCCTTGCGATTCTGCGCGCATGCTCCGCGTTTCCAAATCTCGGCAGCAGTTAGCGCCCCGCGGACCGCCGGCCGCGCGCTCACGTATTCCCCCTAACAATGGACCGTACTGTACATCGTATTTATATCGCAGTTCTGAGACGTAAGCGCGCGTAGATTATTTCTTATTATTACGCTAGTTCCGCGATTTTCCAGAATAATTGCGAAATCACTTAACGTTTTTTTTTCTTAACAGTATTGGACTTCACAACCTTTCGTTGTCTAAACAAACAAATTTACCAAAGCTTGCGCACTAGTCTATTTGTGCGGCTTTGCAAGGTATGAGAACAAGCTGCATTGCACCAATGATTCTTGCTCATTTTTGCCATTGTCTGTGTGCTTCGTTCTGTCCGAGCGCATTTCAGCTGAAGTGTCATACGCTGTATGCCGACTAGAAAACTGTGTGCTGACTAGAAGTCTGACTAGAAACGAAACCACCCATATATTGTTGCCCTGGAAAGAAGTAGACATGAAGGCGACATCTTTCCAAACCCCCCCCTTGTATTTTTATGAAGGAACCCACTCCAGCTTAGTTTGCAATACTTTTGGATTGTAATGAGAAAATGTCTGTAGACCAGAGACGGATGAAGGACATGCGCAAGGTGTGTGCTTCCATACAGTCGACGTACTTTTGTTGCGTATAGCTGTCACAAATTATTATTATATTCACATTGTGTCTTCGGTAAGTTTTACAGACGGCGTGGTTCCTTTCGAAAAGTACGACACAATTTTTGTGTCGTACCTTACTGTAATAGTAATGCTGCGTAGCCACATCTGTCGCTTGTACTTATTAAAGAATTAGCGATAAATACCCCTCCCCCCTCAGCTCCCACCCGTACCTATGCAGGCGGAAACCGTCATTCCTGGGTAACTGTCATGGTCTCATATTCATCCGTGTGCTGTGCGATGTCAGCGGACGTAACGAACCCCTACACTACGGCGTCTCTCAAATCAGAGCTGGTTTTGGTACGTTAAACCCCCCAAATCAAAATCAGTCAAACTTCATATTCATCTAGACCCGAGGGATGACCCATAGACTCTTTGCGGATGTCGTGTCCGCAACCGGACACGTTCGATGTTCGTTCAGCCCCTCCAGGTCTACACGAAATGCATTGCCGGTACACATATGAACTGCGGCTTCAAATGCCCTTTCGAACGTTGCTTGCAGCCAGTGTACAGAAATGTGCGATGATTCCAGAGATCATCATCATCATCATCATCATCAGCCTGTTTAGGTCCACTGCAGGATCAAGGCCTCTCCCAACGATTTCAATCCACCCTATCCTGAGCGAGTTGGTTCCACTTTATGCCTGCAAACTTTTTAATTTCATCGTTCCATCTAATCTTTTGCCTGCCTCTGTTACGTTTTCCCTCTCTTGGTATCCATTCCGTTGCCCACCTGGCTTCACGCAATTGTTGGCCACATTGTGTGTGACCTCATCGTGGGCAAAGCAAGTGAAGGGATGAAAGTGCGTTGGTAACAATACATGGCCTTCGAGACCTGCACATGCCACCTACCGGCACACCAAAGTGCTTCACAAACCTATACTGCAAGGAGTAGGGTGCATGCGCCGTTGCACCGTGCAGAAGGTGGATGACTCATTTGATGTCATGCAAAGACAGCCCTTTGGCAAAATTATGGCTTTAGTTTTGTGCTTTTCATGGTCCCTTTAAAGACAGTTTTAACAGTCCCTTTAATCTACATTCTGTACTATCAGAGACCGCGTCACTGGAGGGATCGACATGCTCGTGGTTTCTGAAGGCGAGCGGAATTGGAGCGATGCGCTAACGGAGGAGCCCGAGGAGCGGCACTGCAGAAACAGTGGTACGAATTTTCGAACGGCGCGTCCAGGGTTTTTGTGGCGTAGCGCCACTGATTATGGTACTTCATCTTCTCTTCCAGGAGTCATGGGATGTCGTTCCAGGCTACAGAACGCCTTGGACCCATTAATGACGAAGCGCTGTGGGTCAGGCCACTGCATGTCGGTTTTCATGGTCGCTCACGGTGAGATGTACGTGCAAATTAGCGATAGTAACTTCAGCGGCAGCTGTCTAGCCCGACTTGTCAAATGGTTTTATCGATAGCCCGCGCATCTCCAGCGGCCCCAGTCTGATACCTCGGTTCGAAAGAAAAGTGCCTCCTTATATAGTGATTCTGGAAGAGAGGAATTAAGAGACGCTAATTTCTGTCTCGTATGCTGGGGACACGGCGAAGCGTCAGTGGCTCCTTTATTTTTCAGTGCCCGGCAGTTGGCTCTCTGAACCAACGTATTCTAGTAACGTTGCTCCTAACACTGTCGTAGTCCCTCCTCTCCCACCGCTCGCGGCTGCGCCGAGGGGCCACGTAAGGAGGGTAGCAGCTGGTTACCTCAAGGCGCCCGCTTGAGCGCGTCAAGGCCTCCGATGGGTAGCTCCCGCCGCTGCTAAGATATTCTTGCTCATTTTTGCCATTGTCTGTGTGCTTCGTTCTGTCCGAGCGCATTTCAGCTGAACTGTCATACGCTGTATGCCGACTAGAAAACTGTGTGCTGACTAGAAAGTCTGACTAGAAACGAAACCACCCATATATTGTTGCCCTGGAAAGAAGTAGACATGAAGCGCAGTCTGTTAGGAGTGCAACACTGCGCTCCTTGCCTCTGTTTTTAATAGCAACCTTGATAAGACCCTTCTATGTAGTTTGATACATTATGGTCTCATGGTGCTCTGCTTCTGGCCGTGACTGAATAGCACACGTCATCATAAAATGATTCGCACCATGAATTAAGTCAAGCACTTTCCAACAAGGCAGCTGTGGTTTGTTTTTGTCCTCCTCCTCCTCACATCTGTTTTACTCCTCAAATCACTTAGTTGCGGTGTGTACGTTGCTGATGTGGCGCCTCCCACTGCAGCCACTGTGCCGAGATCTCTGTAGCGACATATTGCAGCAACGTCCTTAGAGAGGCCGCCTGCTGTAGCAGTGCTGGCCTCTGTAGTAATGCGCTGGAGACGCGAGTCTGCATCTATAGGTGCCGTAATCACAGCGTTGGGTGGCCCTTTGGTCGTCACGACGTCGGCCGGGAAAGAGAATTGTTGCGTGCCAATAATACGGCACTTGGTAAGGGTGGTTGAAAGCCCTTCAGTTCAGGACTTGAACTATCGGCCCAGTGCATTTGTACAAACTCAAGAAAACCTGTTCACTGTCCCTTTAAGGAAGCACTGCGGTCTGTGCCAGCCACCGATAGCGAGCTGTGAGGAACGAGACGCAGTTTCCGGTAAAGATCGCGAGGACCGACGTAAATATACCCCGGAAATGATCCCACGAAAGCTTGGACAATTAGGTTTTAGTCCCCTTCAGCGCACTATCAAAACGCCAGAAGTGGTTCAAAGACGGAGTCAGAGCCAGGGGTAATCAAAGAAAACTAATATTTTCTCGTCAAATAGGCAGTTACACAAAACGTGAACAAAATCGGCTCTTCATAATACAAACGCAGATGGTTACAACATTACACGATACCATCAAACACGGACAAGCTCACGCACGGTAACAAAGAATAAAACACAAAACAGTCTTGTTCAGCAAAGTCACTCGAGGTGCCTTCCTAACTTGAAGCTTGCAGGCAGGGCTCGTCAGCCTGCTAACGGAGCAGCGTCGATTCACGTGTTCTTACTTATTCTTGCTGAGTGACATACGACTACAACTGTTACGACTGCTACGACTGCTCCCCACTGCCAGAATTGGACTATTTATGTTGCCTTAGGAATCCGCTCTAGAAGTTTTAGTGCGGACCACGTGAATCGAGCGCGCGTAAGGTTCAAAATCTCCTGGCCCTTTCTCTATCCTTCGCCTCATGAATCCTTCGCCTCTTTCTCCCTATCAGGGCGCAAGGAGTGTCGGTACGTACTCTCAGCCTCCTGTCTTTCCCTCCATCTAGCTCGCGCGCTTGCTCGCCGCGAATAAGCTGACTCACGGACGCATTCTACAAAATTGTCTCTTTTTTTATATTTAGCCAGTTGCGGCGTGACCTCCGGCGCCTCTTCCGTGGGCGCCACTTTTCTTGTTTTTATTTCGCCTTTCCCTTCAGCTCGACGCTGGGTTTTCTGAAGAAATGAGGACTATTTCGTGACACTGACTGGGTGGGGAAGCTGGGGGATCAAAGATAACGCCACGTAAGTGATGCACATTCAATGCCCATGCACGCCCGCTTGTTTCGATAAGAGTGGTACGCACGTAGTGAGCCTTCAAGATACCGATCCTTTTCCACTATAAGTCCACTGTGAGTCGAGGAGGCGTGGAAAAATGGGCAATACAACAGATGTGTATAGTAATGGCAGCATAAACTTTACTCTTGTCACTACAATTAACGTTTAAGGCGCATGCCTTGAACGTATATCTCCTTCAAAGGTGTCCATGAGTGACTGTGGCGTCAGCATAAGAGGTGCATTGTGAGGTACCAAAAATATCAGATGATCCAAGGAAGGGCAGGAGCGAACGAAAAAAACGTATTCCATGTGCAATAGATGATTAATGATTCCCAAGTTACATATTCACTAAAAAATTATTAATAGTAATTGCTGAGTAATAATTAAAATAAGAGCAATATAAAGCATGAATCTTTGTAAATATGATTGATATCATGATTATCAATTGCCCAAGCAAAGGAAAAACACTTATTAGTGAACATACGGCCTACTAAAATACGAATCCACGACCTTTTTAGTGGAAGAACGTCTGGATTAGAGCAGTATAAATTGTGCAATCTGCGGAATAAGGCTAGCAAAGAATGGATTAAGGCCTGGATTAAGGGAATTATAAAGCTCATGCCTCCGCATCTCTTAGGTAATAGATACCTAAGGACACTTGGAAGTTTCAGGCTGTTTACTTAGTCTGATGTCGATCAAACGTACGTATGTTTTCTTGGTAACTTTACGAATCGCACATTATCAGCGCGCCTGCACAAGCGATGAATCTAGGTCGCTCAAGGAAAACACCGTCGAATTTTACGTGAGCTCGGAAATACCAAAGCATTTCCTAACATTACCGCTACTTTAAATCCATTCATGCAAAGCTACATGTCGGTTATGCTGCTCATGCTCCTGGGAGCGGTGTGTCTGACAATCCAGCACCTCCACATTGGGTACCATACCGAAGGATGCGGGAAACCCGCGCACTTTGTGTAGCAGGATTTTGATTAGGGCAACATGTTCATGGTTAACTTAGGAAAACGGTGTAAATGAAGTGAGACGAAGAAAACACAGAACACAGGAGAAGCGCCAACATACAGCTGATTTTTATTGCCAGAACCATGACCATTTTTACTGCGCACAACGCCACACCACATTTTGATATGCACCACAATCTGCCTCGTGGCCGTGTCCGCAAACTCATTCTCGCTCATGATTCCAATTACCAAGTGTAATGCGCGCGCAACCACTACGTATTTCTTGCAGAATGCATTCGCCTGTGTACCTCGCCAAATGTCTCTGCCGGCTGATAGTCACCTTTAGACCAATATGCTAACACTGTCGGCTGTTTCCACGACAACGGGAGGCTGCGAACGCGGGCTTACATATGACTAATTTTGCAGCCGAATGTGGACAAAGTATAATTCAGTAACACAACAGTAAAATAGTCGCTGCAGACCTGGTTCGTTCCATACAAAACTGCCTCAGTGTGCAAATTCTTGTGACTGCTCCTTGGAAGTGCGAAAAGAGTCGAATCACGCGATCACGAGCTCCCGTGCGCTATCTAAGAAGTCCTCTAGAGACATTGGCGGGGCACGGGAAGCCACTCATGCTTTGTTGATCGATGGACCATCAGACCGCTGTGTTCTCTTTATGGAGGAAGGAAAAAGGTAGGAGAGGGTGTCGCGTGCAATCTTCAAGCCTTCGTCGAACGACGCTTATGATAGCACATCAACGCATCCTACAGTTTATTTTTCTTCGACAAAACAGACCTTTGGGTTTGGAATAACGATAGTGGCAACGTTGCATCGTCCCATGCGTCGTAATTCAGTCGTCACGTTCGAGTCGGCGTTTCTGGTTAGCCGACGTTAAGCGTGCTCGAGAGTGGGTGCTCATACGCTTTGCACAAAACCTTGACCCTAATCGTCGCAGTTTGCTCCATTCGAAACAAGTCGTCGTAAGCAGTAACTTGGCTGGCTGCTTCGCGTGACGAAGATTTCCATAAGGCCTAGCATCTGCCGGATTTTTCTCCCTTGGTCTCTTAGGTGGTGTGGTGGTTCGTGGGCCCAGGACTCAGACACAGACAGCTCAATCACAGACAAGGAAACATTTATCGACAGGACGAGACAGCACATACACTTCCACCGACAAACAACGCGACACAAGCAACACAGTCCGAACGCTACGTTCAAGAACTAACGGCGCGTCCTGTCTAACTGATGTCGGATGTTCGCTCGCACCACTCACACGACTGATGTTCTAGCAGCGGTGGCGCACGCTGACATCAGTAGACGAGGCACGATGAGTCGTGTCCGAGCTCACAAGCAGACCCTGAACTGCTCGTTCAGGAAAACGTCGAGGTGCGATGCCTCTCACGTGGCACCGAGGCCACTCCCTCAGCAAACGGTTGCGTCGAACTGCAGCATACGTGGCACCGTGGCCACGCTCTCAGCAGGCGGCTCGATCGGAACTTGCGCGGCACCGGGGCCACGCGTACATCAGGCGGTTGTGCCGGGCAGGGACCGGCGCGGCACCGTGACCACGCCCTCAGCAGATGGTTGTGCCGGACTCCAACCTGCGTGGCACCGTGACCACGAGTCCGTAGATGGTCCCGGCCACACCACTGCTCCAGCCGCTCGCCCTGGCCCGCTCGCTCATCCACCCCGGAACAGCCAGCCCGATCCAGGACACCAGGAACACGCCCAGTACGTCCCGGCTGGCACCGAGCTGGTGCGTCTGCTTGCCGAGTCGACGTGCCGCTCTCAGTCGCTTCTGACGCTCGATCGCCGTCGGCGTTCCGGAGCACCGAAGCCACGCGGATCACGTGCCGCGTGCTCAAGCGCGCACTCTTCGTCGTCGTCTTTGTTCGTTTTTGCGCGCCGAAACAGACATTCACTACATTTTCCCCCCACCTTCAGTACGTTGTACACACGAAATATGACGGTCACCAATACAACACACGAGTTGAAAGGAAGGTCCACAAAGGTTCAAAACAGAGGTCCACAAATGCAAAACGAAACATTACACTATGTTGGAACATGATAGAAAGTGTGTGTACAACGGCAATAAGGCACCTCTCAAAACGGCGCGACCCATATTGTCCGTACCAACATTGTCCAAAATACCCGTAAGTACATCACGAGGTACCCTGTGCCTTGTCCCAAAAAGATTTAAACACAGTCATAGTTAGAAAACTATGTACAAAATAATGTCCATGAGACAGTCCAAAAGTCAAGATCGAAATAGCGTCCAGTTATTAAAACGATTTCAAGTAATCGCGTCCCACACAAGACGCAGGACACTTCTCATATGCTTTGCGACGAGCCAACGCCTCCTAGAAAAACGTTGGACGAGCAAATGGGACGCTTCGAGCTTAATACAAAGATACGCGTCGCGACTGTTAATCAGCAAATCACTGGCGCACAGAGCGACACCCGTTCGTAAGCTCCTTCCTGCTATATCAAAGCATAGCAAAAGTCGATCGGGTGGTAATCCCTGCGACACCTCAACAAGACTATTCTGTAGCCAGATAAATGCCCCAGATTGTGCATGAACACTCGTGCTTAGAAAGCCCCGTAGAAACACTGAGGCACCGTTTGAGGTGTCACTTATCGGCCACAGCTCAGGCGTGTTAGCATCTGGCTCAGGGATCTCTCTCGCGAGTGTTGGCACAATCGCCTGTTGCTGTTCCTCTGGAACACCGCACACTTTCAGCTTCCCTTCAACGGGCCTCATAGTGCATTCATGGAGGCTGTTCACCTTTCCATTAAAATCATCCTGCCAGCTTATGCGATCGCGTGCTGCTGGCCCAACTTCGACTTCTATTGTCCCTGTCTTGATGAGGTCTTGTTCATTCTCTTGGCATATTCTGTTGTCCTGAGTATTCAAGCCCTCTCCATTTTCGAGAGGGTCCCTCACATGGTCATGGACCGTGCCTATGACTTTAAACGCGTCCAGCGGCACATCTGAACAGTGGGTAACAGACGCCTCTGAGTCTTTTTCACGGCATTCGCCGCCATATTTTAGGGGTTCTTTAACCTCCTCAAACGTGTTTGGCCACCCAGAGGCTCTGCAGGTAAACTGATCTTGTGTGGAACGTCTATGTTCCTCTGTCTCGGACTTACAATCTGCTCCATCGAGCACATGCGAACTCCAGTTGGTTCCTCGGCTGCCTGCCAGCCTACCATCATGTGTATTAGCACTTAATTGCAGCTCTGGCGAAATGCCACGGCGATGTACATGATCGCCACTCAAGAAAGGTTCATTTATATACGGAATGCCCTTAGATAAAACCTTCAGCACCGGCTCATTAGAGCTCTCCTCCGACGACTGTTCGCGTCTCTGTATTTCCACGTTTATGTTTTCAGCCTCTGCCACCTTAACCTTTAATCCAAGCGTTATCGTCTTCAGTTCTTCTAGTTCCTCATCTTTCTTTATCGTTCCATTTCCTTTCTTTCTCATTTCCCTTTCATAATCTATCTCCTCTTGTTCCTTCGCTAACTCTGCCGCCAAGTGTTCTTCCACCCAAACCTTCAGTTCTGCTCCCTCAAAACCAATGCGCCTTGCCAACTTTTCTAAAACACGCCGGGATTCCCATGCCCTCCCGTTAGATCCTTCTCCTTCACCAGTAGCAGTGGGCTGTAGCCTCCTTGAGCTCTCATCAAGACGAAGCTTCAGCTCAAGGATTTTCCGTTCTTGTTCTTTCAGTTTCTGCTGCTGTTCTGCATATTCTCTCGCGAATTCGCGTTCTTTCGCCTGTTCTTCGCGAGCTTGAGCGCATTCTCGCTCCACCCAATCTCTAAGCGCATCATTTTCCAAACCTAACTCTCGGCCAAGTTCGATAAGTCTCTCCTTCTCCATGACTCAGGCTGTGTCCGAGTATGGCTTTAGATGTTAATAAGCCATCCTGGCAGAAGGCTCGCCAATTGTGGTGGTTCGTGGGCCCAGGACTCAGACACAGACAGCTCAATCACAGACAAGGAAACATTTATCGACAGGACGAGACAGCACATACACTTCCACCGACAAACAACGCGACACAAGCAACACAGTCCGAACGCTACGTTCAAGAACTAACGGCGCGTCCTGTCTAACTGATGTCGGATGTTCGCTCGCACCACTCACACGACTGATGTTCTAGCAGCGGTGGCGCACGCTGACATCAGTAGACGAGGCACGATGAGTCGTGTCCGAGCTCACAAGCAGACCCTGAACTGCTCGTTCAGGAAAACGTCGAGGTGCGATGCCTCTCACGTGGCACCGAGGCCACTCCCTCAGCAAACGGTTGCGTCGAACTGCAGCATACGTGGCACCGTGGCCACGCTCTCAGCAGGCGGCTCGATCGGAACTTGCGCGGCACCGGGGCCACGCGTACATCAGGCGGTTGTGCCGGGCAGGGACCGGCGCGGCACCGTGACCACGCCCTCAGCAGATGGTTGTGCCGGACTCCAACCTGCGTGGCACCGTGACCACGAGTCCGTAGATGGTCCCGGCCACACCACTGCTCCAGCCGCTCGCCCTGGCCCGCTCGCTCATCCACCCCGGAACAGCCAGCCCGATCCAGGACACCAGGAACACGCCCAGTACGTCCCGGCTGGCACCGAGCTGGTGCGTCTGCTTGCCGAGTCGACGTGCCGCTCTCAGTCGCTTCTGACGCTCGATCGCCGTCGGCGTTCCGGAGCACAGAAGCCACGCGGATCACGTGCCGCGTGCTCAAGCGCGCACTCTTCGTCGTCGTCTTTGTTCGTTTTTGCGCGCCGAAACATTCACTACAGGTGGCTAGCTCCTCCACATACCTCCGCTGACCCTTCCTATGCCCTTTCACCCTCTATCTCTCTTCCCCACCACCCGCGTTCAGACTTCGCTGCCCTCAGGAAATGCTCTTTTTTTATGATGACCTGCGTCAAGTTCAGTAGGTTACGAAGAGAATGATGAGAAATTTACTAACGAATGCTTCGCCTAGGAGCTGCGTAGTTGGGTGCGAATACCAGCCTCAGAAGCACAGTAACGCACTGCGCCAACCATCATAACAAACATTCTAGCCTGGTCGTACGAATTGTCACTGCTATTCACACCTGTACGTAACGCGTTACACGGAATTAATTGTTTGTAATCTGTTGTATTATACTTTAATTCTTGAAGGTCGAAATTACATCCTTTATGGTGCAATGAACCCCGTAATTCAATTACATTTCCGTAATCGAATAGAAAAATACGAACAACTATTGACTCATTGACTTGAAGACATGCATCGAAGTCCTGAGCAGGCACAAACAGCTGATCAAAGCGTTCGTAAGGTACAGCAGCGCCCTAACCTCTAGCGCTTGCTTGGACAGTGGCTTCAGCTGTGCAGCGGACGTATTCACGAGCAAACGTGGAAGAATCGCCGACACAAACCTGAGATACAACTGCTGCTATGAAACTGAAGAAAGTGTGTCAGACAAAAAATTCCTGCAGATCCCACGGATTGTGGGAATACGTGTCATGCGAAGCAGCCATCCAGAAAATTGCCTGCGCCCAATTGCTTACTATTTAGCCAAGTGTTACGAGTAGGATGAATTCGTTAGTTCAAGTTGACTGGTTGTGTGCGTGACATGAGTATACCGGGCACTTCGATAGCACAGTCTACTTGCTACGTATACAGTAAGCGGTAGCTCTTCCTTCTGCTTAACTACCGGCGATTTAGCTCTGACTACATTTTATAGTGTGTATTTTCGTTGGTACTTGACTGGCATGGGCTGCAGTGTTAACATGCCATCATCTGTGGCTTATACCCGCATTCCCCTGGCCTAGCACTGCGTGTATGGGCCAGATTTATTTCTTTTATTGCGATAGCAATTATATGAACACTCTCGACGGGTTGTCCCGTCACCGTCACGTCCCGTACAGAGGCCACACTGATAACCCCCCACGCATCGCACTTGCTAGCCCCGCGTAAAAGCACGCGAGCGCCAGCGACGAGCGCGGTGGTACCAGGAATCAAAGGAGTCCGGCCCATCTCCGTCGCTCGTAGGCGCATGCGGTAACATCACCCCGCCCGGGAGGCCTGCGTCTAAGCGGAGAGGAAGCACCCGGCCCGTCTTTAACGAGCATGAAAACACACGAGGGTCGAGATGGTGGAGGGAAGGGGGTAGTATTTTCGCTCAAGCGCCAACTGTGCACTTCGCGCGGTAGCCATCGCTGGCGCACGTGCTATCTCGGCAGCCATCAGACGTCCTCCGTACCGCGTAGCACCGCCTTCATCGCCTCCTCCGTTCGAGGAATCTCGCATATAGCAGCGGCACCGGCGACGCCCTTGCACATAGTGATCAAGCGAATGCGTCTACGAGTGCCAGAAGGAGCGCGTTCGCTTGGCGCCGCTGTGCTGGGCCAAGTTTCTGGATGGTGCGATGTACACGCTCGTTAGCGCGGTCGCGCTGTGGGAAGCACGTACCAGGAAACATCCAAACGACATTACTTAGCTCGCTGCTCTGCTGGGCCCCTGTCTCTGCCGCTTCGCCGTCACACGGTAACCTAACCACCTGCACCCTTACTTAATAAGCCACGTTGACTACAATACGGATTGTACTGAACATGGTTTAACGTAGTCTACGTGTAGAAATCCCTCAAAGCTGGTAGTTTTAATTCGTATGTATCATGCATTGCTACCGCATTCATTGCTTCGCCTTTCTGGCGAAAGTGATTTTCATTACTTCCGTGTCACCGCTAATCGTGGCCTGTATGTGAAGTAGCTCATGTTAGTGATGCGAATATTAATCATTCGCCTTTGGAATACGTTCTTGCCTTACCATGTTGATTCTCATATGCACAAACGGCAGAAGACCACGTCAGCAACGAGATGTAGGTGATAGATAGATTGATTTATCGACTGATTGATTCATTGGTTGATTGATTTATAAATTAAATGCTGCTGAAGTTCACCACAGAATGCTTCACGCTTAAAACTTGTAGCCATTTTGGGTGTCTGTTAGTGACACTCGTACCTAGCTGGTAGTTGCGATATCTTTGTGACTTTGTGTGTACTACCTAGATATAAAATCTTTCTTTCTTTCTTTCTTTCTTTCTTTCTTTCTTTCTTTCTTTATTACTTGCTTCCGTGTGTCTCATGGCCGCATATGCAATGCGGATATGAGCCACACGCGAAATTATTTTCACTAGATAATGTTCATTCAATATGCTAATAGTTTTAATATATCGTTAGTGTAAGGAACCTATGACTTGATATTATGTCTACCCATGTAACGCAACCTTGACAATTCCCTCTCGCTGGGTTGTTTTTCACATTTAATGATTAGAGTGGTTGATGACCGATGCCCGAGGTCAACCGAAAATCCTACGCAGGTAACAATAGTGCCGTTCGGGGATTCGGGAATAGTGGCGTTCGGGGATATGCAGAGCACTGATTTAAAATTGAGCAAGATAATAATAGCGAGGATGCCTGTAAAATCTTGTCGAAAAAATCCTGCTGATTCCAGGACCATGGCAATCGGTGTCATGCGAAGCAGCCAATGTGGTAAGGGCGTATGACGAATTGGCATTCAGTCCAGCTGTTACGAGTAGGATCAAGGCTTATGTGCGAAGCGCATGTACACACTCATGAGCATGCTTAACACCGGCTAACCAAGAACGTCGAAAGCATCCTTGCCACTGAGTGGTACCTCATGGTGCGATGTGGGTTTGGAGGTCACGTTAGTGGAAAGAACAGGCATCTGTTTTTTCGAAAAAGAATGCACTCAGTTGTGCGTTAATATAATATTATAAGCGTAGATCGCTCAAGTATTTCCACAGGGTTGAGCAAAGTTGCTCAAAAACAGCGAATGGTAACAGAACATGTGTATTGCCATAATAGTGCTTATAAAACATCAGAAGCTGAATGCACGTTATACAAGCACTATCGTTAAAAATACTGGTGCAGTAGGTTTACTAATATACCGAAAGAGAGAAGCAGCCGTAGCCTAGTGGTACCGTACTAGCTCTGTGCCTCGAGGACCCGAGTTCGACAGCACCCTAAAGCTTGGTATGTTGCATGTGTGTCTGTGTGCTTGTTATCTCTGCATTCAAACCGCAACCTGCTATAAAGAGTGTTCCTTTCTTGTCTTAAGAGAGGCGCTCTTTAAGCCGGCCGTCGTGTCCCAAACGCGAACTCAGAAATGGGCCCCGATCCTGTAGGCAGCGCACTAGGATGTGGTGCAGAAATCTTCAGGCGGCGCTCAAAGTTGTTACATCGATACGCGCAGTCACAACTTTCATGTCTCTTTACGCCGTCTCGACGTTTTGTACGTCTATTTCAGTTCGTAAATCTCTTACACAGGTTCTATAGGATCCAAACATCTGTGGCAGTACACGCATACCGTGGGCAGACCACTACTGGTATGAGGCAGAAGTGGTTGCAGTGTCGTTAATCATGACGTTTTTGACGAGTATATCACTTCAGTTGTGTACATATCACTGATTCGCATTCGTCATACCAAACCATGGAAATATTCGGGTATGTCAGGTGAACGAGACGACCAGGGGAGCACCGAGGCTTAGGAAGATAGATAGATAGATAGATAGATAGATAGATAGATAGATAGATAGATAGATAGATAGATAGATAGATACCGTCAAATTCACTCAAGGTCGCCAAGGAATGATTCGAATTTAAAAAGGTCGCTCGACGTACATACCTCGGAATTTCAGGCCAAATTTGAAGCTGCGTTTTGAGATTTGTCACTTGAGCGTGCGTAAGCTTTGATGAAAATTTGATGTACCGGTGTCCACGACTTCTGCCATGCAATATGCTCTTCTATGCGCTGCCCTAATAAAGAGTAGTATAATAGGCGATGCAGAAAAGTATTCGATTGCTCTAGAACAATTTCTATATTACATTATTGAGACTGTGATTTCAATTATAATGGGCAACCTTTTTTCAGTAACACGCACTACCCTTCTAATGTTACAGCATATCGCAATGCCAACCACATCTCCCAGCGCCACCGAGTCTCTTGTGACGCTATCCAAGGATACCAGAAGCACGGATGACTTGCATTTAACGCGACCAACACGAAATGCAGACGCCAGCGCCTTGCAACAGCAGCTGGGAGCTATGGTCACCACCGAGCCAAAGGGAAACGCCGTATACGACACAGCACAGGCTCAAGGAAAGTCAGGAAAGTGCTCCGCCATGTCGAAGCCAGTCTCCTGGCACCCCAGTACGCTTTCTACAGAGACTGGCCCGCCGATGGCATCCGCGCCGGTAGGGGCGCCAACATCCGACCAAAGAGACACGCATGTCGCAGAGCCGGGACTCTCGGTCATGTCTTCACCCCAGAGTGAGGGCGCGAACGACGTCGACACTGTGCCGATAATCGACGTCCTAGTAGGGAACCTGAGGAACATCACCAGCGACTTCGCCGGAGAAGGGCCCTCGCAGACAGCACTTGACGACACCCAAATCCCGAGGCTGCCTTTTCGATCAAATCCCATGACAGGTAAAATATTTGTAGACTATTCACGGGAGCCTTTATGTCGAAATCATTTGCATGCGGCGTGACGTATGATATCACTCATACAAGTGGCCAACCGGAATGATTTAATACATGCGCATGCTCACAAATCAATTACCATAGAGTACGTATTGTAAGTTTAAGTAATAAATATGATGCACGTTCTGCTAGTCACACCCTTGGTATTAAAATATGCCAGCCCCAAAATTCCAATACCAAAATGGCGAACCTTCCTGTAGTTCGAATATCATCTGCTACAGCATTTATTTATTATTTTTATTTATTTATGTTGTGGTCTCCAGTGTAGCGCGCACCCCAATCTAGCTTCCGATGACACCCTTCTAAGCTACTGCTTTATAGCTCAGCCTAACGTTCGTAATAACTAGGCACTAATATGCCTCAGCTTGCTGTTAGATACATTCCCTAGAGAATTCGCGATATATCTGTAGCATTTTGTGCACAAATATATCGCAGGATTCCTTTTGACCAGCGGAGAAATAATATAAATTTGCTGCGAGTTCTCCGTCGACGTTACTTTTATATCAGGACTGAACAAAGGCTGTCTGCACACTCCGTAATCTGCGCAATTCTAAGAAAGACCAAAACATGTGCAATATCATAGCTACAAGATCGGCATGTGTGCCAGCACGGGACAATCTTACATGCTACAAATGCATGTGCGCAAATCTTATTTCCCTGACGGGAAAGTTCCACGCGACATATTGGGAGAATACAATTAGCTGCTTTCCACATATCTCGTGGTAAATACGCGTTTAGGAAGAAGGGTATACTTACGAATATTTTTTTCTGGAGCATGTCGTATTAATTACGAAAATGGAAATGTTCCACGACAATGACGTTCCTTACATTGCACTCCTGAATATAGAGCTTGGGCAACTTTCCATAACGGCCGCATGATTTGCTTTGAGCTCAGCCCATCTTATGTAATCAAATAAACGACGCCTGAGAGCACGAACCGACGCCATTGATCGGCAAGCGAGTAACAGTGTCCCTAGAGCAAAAGAACATATGTAGCCGACAAAAGTGGCGTTGATTTGCATATAAAGATGAAGCTATATCTCGCTTAATTTATTTTTCGTGTACTAAGAGTTATGCGAACGCCGCTGCAGCAAGTCTCCTAGATGGAAGATGCACGCGCACTCCATTGCGTCACACCACCTGGAGCAGTAATTCTTCACAACAAGGAGCTCCGGCCGCCCTGGTGGTATAGTGGCTATGGTACTCGGCTGCAGATCCGAAGGTCGTGGGTTCGGACACCGGCCTCGGCGGCTGCATTTCTCTGCAGGCGAAATGTTTAGGCCCATGTTTTGTACGATGTTAGTGCATATTAACGAATCCCAGGTGGTCGAAATTTTCGGAGCCCTCAACTACGGCGTCTCTCATGATCAGAGCCGGTTTTGGGACGTTAAACCTCCCAAATCAATCAAACAATCTTCATATCAAAGGAGATCATAAAATATTATCAAGCAGGTCGATTTACTGTGCAAGCTATCCTGTATTACGCGTCAGCAAATACGAAAGAGGAAGAGGCTTAGAAAAATAATTTGGTGCATTACAAAGTATTTTCTTGGACAAGTTCGTTGATTACTCCTGAAAATAAAATTGAAGCGCAAAACGACACAAGGACTTGTGTCGTCTACTGCGACATAGGGACCTCTTTAGAGAGAGACAGCCGCTAGACAGCGTCGGTGGCGGAACCTGTGGCCGAAGTATCAGCAGCGCCACCTATGTTGAGGAGGCGTGGGCCCGGGAAGTCTAGCTGCTTACGCAGCTAGCCTTCCCGGGCCCATGCCTCCTCATATATATATATATATATATATATATATATATATATATATATATATATATATATATATATATATATATATAGAGAGAGAGAGAGAGAGAGAGAGAGGGAGAAAGAGAGAGAGTATTATAGATTTGGTGCAGCGTTTAATGAATACGGAAATTTAGCGTGTCCGGTAAGCCGCTGTAGGCAAAGCACATTGGGTATAGCTGAATATTGGGCGCGAGAAGTTCATGCGCCAATATGACCGACCATCCAAAGTGTATGCCGTCCGCTTCTAACCTATTAATTCGTCGTCGGGGGTTCGGTGGGCACCAGGTTATTCATGACGGTTGTATCTGCCTCCACACTATACGTTAAAGTTCGACATCGTTTCTGTTATTCAGACTCAAATTATCGATGCTGTAGGCTAACTAGGGGCTACTAGAATTTTGGAGGACATCGACGGCGCGATCATTTGCGAGTTAGCTGGCGCCGCTTGACGGTGACAGACAACGCTGTACCCTATACCGTATCCGCTCAACCTTTCCGTACAGCGGAATACCGGACACGCTGAAATTCCCTAGTGTTTCCTGGGCGTTTTAACACGATTGAATTGTGAAGAAAAAGGGGCCTCATTACGCTATCACGCTTCGCTCTTAAAGGCGATGCTTGAGAGTCCTATGTTTTTGTCGTCATTTCCTAATTGTGCAGGGGCTCTTATTTAGGTGCTCATTTAACGATGAGCGTGGTTACTGTTGCAGCTGCAGCAGAAGCGCCACTCTCCCCAACGACCACCCGAGAGAGCGCCCCGAGCTCCGCTGCAGCCAACGAAAGGCCGCCAGAGAGGGGTTTGGATGTGCTCTCGTTCACACTGGGCACGACGACCTGTTCGATGATCTTGATCGCGATTCTCTATTTCCTCAAAGGATTTCGAACCCGTGCTCTCGCTTGCGGTGACCACAACTGCAGCACCTCGAGCGCCGCCACCTATCCCCCGAACATTTGACTGCTCACTACCGCCCACGGCGTCATGCATCGCTGCTGCGACATAAAGGAAAGCCTAATACGCAGTACAGATGCCACCAGCTCCTTACGAAAGTGTCTGTTCTGCTTCTGCAGCATATCCTTGGCCAGCTATCATGCAATTGTGTATTCTTAACAGCAGCAAGCTGAGCTGTTGGTAGCCATTGTCGCAGAAGTCGCGGTGTGCGCCGATACGGGCACAGCAGGTACGACAGACACTGCTAGGAGAACAGCACGAATTGGCGTGGTCTGTGTGTGTCTTGCGTCCATGAACTTTCTTCTGCAAGAAAACTTTACCAATAGGGGCAAGATCTGAGTGACACCACCTACATTCAAGGGAAGCTGCATGTCATTAGCTCACCCTTGTTGGGTTGGGAAGCCAAACCACAACTGTCCCGTGAACGGGACTAGTTTTTACCCCGTGGCTGAGACTGAAGGATCTGTACAGTACGGCATCACCAATGGAAACGTGCCCAGAGCAACCGTAGGTGTGACCTTCCACAAAAAGGAGCCGCTTGAAAATCTGCTTCTGGAAGTTATGGAAAGGAACGTGTAATGGCCGCCACTTGTCGCATAGCCCTTCGATGTGCTGCAGTACGTAGATATATTAAATAATAAATGTTAATTCAAAATGTAGAAGCGCCATTTGTTTACATTCCGGTAAGCATCCTCAGCCATGTTTTTTAGGGCGCCGGCAGCCGAAACTTAAAGTATCTCGGCCTATATCGGCTTCGTCCTGCTGTTTTAACGCGATAGCGTTAGAGAGCTCGTTCCGCAGAAATACCGCCGTCGGTGTCGGCGTCTCTCCGTGAGCGAAAAATCGCCCGTGGGCGAAAAATAACAGCTCCGAAAATGGACAACTATGTCCAGCGGAACACACATCAAGCAATGACTCGACTACCATGGCCTCCGAGACGGCGAGCGCGCCCGCCATCTCGGAGACCGTGCGGCTACAGCAGAGCCTTTATGCGGTATCGTCGGATGCTCTGCATCCACATTTTTAGCATTTCATTCTCACGACACCATTAAAGAAGTGAAGTACTGCAGTTACCATTTCACCGACCATAAGGCGATGCTTACATGTTGCGGTTGGCCGGAAGAGGTCTCCAGAAGAACAAATCGAACAGCTGCCAGGTAGTTAACGCACGAAGGACGACAGAATGTGATCATTTACGAATAAAAGTGTCACGCCTACGCGCAGTTCATAATACTGGACCATGTGACTACATCACTGTACAAAATTTTCATGAAGTTGATATAGAAGTGCTGTTAAATAGATTGAAAACCTCTACCATTGCTATAGCTACGTCGCGCGCGCGCGCGCGTGTGTGTGTGTGTGTGTGTGTGTGTGTGTGTGTGTGTGTGTAACAACACACATTAATAAGTATGCACTGAGTGGTTGAAGTGCACACTATGGGTCCGGATTTCGCTAACGCGCTCAACTCTTAAAGGCGAAGCTTAAGGGTCCCCAAATTTTTTTGACGTAGCTCCGCAATATTTTCGCACTGCTCCCTGCCACTGTCCGAGTACCATGTATCTCAAAAGGACAGAAAGTTGAGCGAGTTGGTAACATTCCATAATCAAAAGAAGAGGCGTGCAGGACACGGACACAAGAAGAGAAGTGAACACCACGAACGCCGACTAGCAACTGATGCACCGCAACAGAGGCGAAAAAGAAAGAAGACACACAGCTTATCTGCGCATGCTCGGAATGGTAGCGCCACCTGTCAATCGGTTACACGTGCCCGCCTACGCGATAGACAACTCCCAAGGCATTCTATCTCCTCCCTGTTTAAGCTAATCGACGGTTGACTCACGCATGCACTTCCACTAATACTGATATACCAGGCCTCAACCAATAAAAGCGTATCTTCGTTCTTATGCCTGTACAGGATCTCGGTATTATCTAACTCGGGCATGCAGCTACAGACCTGGCAGTGCAAGGATAGATTAGACGGCGTCCCACCTGATAGCGACCTCCTGTGTTCAATTAATCTTTGATTAATACAACGCGCAGTTTGCCCTACATAAAACCGTCCGCAGCTAAAAGGAATCTTATAAACTACACCCATGCGGCAGTCGGTGAAATTGTTCTTGGCTAGGTGCTTAACCGGACAGATATCGGTTCGCTTCTTACCTTCCTTCTGCTCAATTCTTCTATGCACTGCAGCACACACCCTTCCTAACTTATTGGGAGCCGTAAACACAACATTAACCCCATATTTACTTCCCACTTTCTTAAGCCGGTGCGAAACTGCGTGGATGTATGGAATACTCACGACCTTTTTCTTGTTAATGTTACTCTCTGCTACCGCTTTTGTTCCGGTCGAAATCGACTTCTTAAGACGCTCAGCTACTGTGGCTATGGCTAGTCTAGGGTAACCTGCATCTAAGAGGCGCTCAACCTGCGCATTAAAGCTAATGGTCAAACGGTGCACGCACGACTTCGATAGGGCTGACTTTAAACAGGACAAGGCTATTCCGTTTTTTACTACTTTCGAATGCTTGGAGTCAAAATTTAGCAACGGCTTAGATGCTCTAGGGGAATACTGCCAACACACGTGATTCCGCTGAAATGACAACGAGATATCTAAAAATTGTATTACGTTTTTCTCCGGTAGTTCTTTCGTAAACGTTAAGCCATCTCCATTAAGTTTAAATTGATCGCTTACATAGGTGACGACGGATTCAAAATCATCCTTACTACAAAGTACCAAGTAATCGTCCGCATACCGAAATACCCTAATGATGCGGTCCCCTAAGGCCTCTTTTAAACGGCAGTCAAACTTACTCAAGTATAGATCACTTAGAATAGGGGCTACCTTTGAACCTATACAAATCCCTGATTTCTGCACATACACGCCTTCCCTGTATCCAACTAATGTTGACGTTAAGTACATGGAAAGAATTTCTAGAAAGGTACCTGTGGAAACTCCGCATCTATCTATGAAACCGGACTCTTGCCCTTGTTCTTGAATACATTCCTTCACGCAATTTAGTAAACCTTCATGCGGCAACGAGTAATACAAATCTTCCACATCCATGCTAAACGCTGTGCAGTCACCAGGATTTTCCTCTGTTAACAACTGAACTAGAGCCTGAGAATTACGTACATGGAAGGGGTCAGAAAAACTTAAGGAAGTTAAGCATTTCTGTAAATACCTAGCTACACAAACTTGCCACGTCCCTGACTCCGATACAATCGAGCGAAACGGAATTTCTGGCTTATGGGTTTTTGCCGAGAAAAATAATTCTAAGGTGAGCAATTTTGCCTTTTTAACACTGGAAGCAACCTTATCTAGATTATGTTTCAAAAGGAGATCGACAGCTCGTTGTTTTACTACAGAAGGTTTCAGTTTCACAGGTCTAAAATTCTTTTCAACAGCTGCTGAGGCTTTATCAGAAAAAGTGCTATTCGGCATTATTACAAAACAACCTTCCTTATCAGATAAAACGGGTCGAAGCTTATGTTCCACACAGTAATTTACAACCGGTCGGATAGGGTCAGAGGCCTTAACGAGATCGTTCGAATGCTTGATGCTGGCGAAACAATCTGAAATACATCGAGACCGTTCAACTTCCGGAATAACCTTAGTTATAGATCGAGGTAAGCTTAAAACGTCAACTTCCTTTAGGTTAGGATGAAAACAGTACTTAGGGCCTAATGCTAAGTGGTGCTCACTTCTCTTCTTGTGTCCGTGTCCTGCACGCCTCTTCTTTTGATTATGGAATGTTACCAACTCGCTCAACTTTCTGTCCTTTTGAGCTTCATTTCTAGTACCCTGAGCCCTTTTCCGTGTTCTCCTACTTATCTGCGCAATCCCGCTTCTTTAGCCTCTTTAATTGCTATATGTATGTTTCGCGCTAGAACTATGTCGTGGTTTAAACGCAATAATATCATTCCGATGGAAATTCAGATGTTGTGCGGTTTTCTTCTTCCTTCTATGGGACATGCGAACAGGATTTGCGCGATTATTTCAGCCGAAGCATGGCGGCAAGTCAGATTTTATCGTCAGTGCTTAGAAGCCAGCTGCGCCACCCGGGGAGACCGTCAAAGGAACCGCACTTGCGCCAATTGGTTGAGAGTTTCTGAGCAGCACGCGGATTTTTTGTGGAGGACGAAGCTACCGGATCTACTGCAAAGTAAGAGGAATTCTTTTTCTAATAAATCGCCGTCGGAAAAGGTAATGATTATCGGAGACGCCGTTTTGGACGATAACCACAAGAAAATTCTAGCATTAGGCCCTAAGTACTGTTTTCATCCTAACCTAAAAGAAGTTGACGTTTTAAGCTTACCTCGATCTATAACTAAGGTTATTCCGGAAGTTGAACGGTCTCGATGTATTTCAGATTGCTTCGCCAGCATCAAGCATTCGAACGATCTCGTTAAGGCCTCTGACCCTATCCGACCGGTTGTAAATTACTGTGTGGAACATAAGCTTCGACCCGTTTTATCTGATGAGGAAGGTTGTTTTGTAATAATGCAGAATAGCACTTTTTCTGATAAAGCCTCAGCAGCTGTTGAAAAGAATTTTAGACCTGTGAAACTGAAACCTTCTGTAGTAAAACAACGAGCTGTCGATCTCCTTTTGAAACATAATCTAGATAAGGTTGCTTCCAGTGTTAAAAAGGCAAAATTGCTCACCTTAGAATTATTTTTCTCGGCAAAAACCCATAAGCCAGAAATTCCGTTTTCGCTCGATTGTATCGGAGTCAGGGACGTGGCAAGTTTGTGTAGCTAGGTATTTACAGAAATGCTTAACTTCCTTAAGTTTTTCTGACCCCTTCCATGTACGTAATTCTCAGGCTCTAGTTCAGTTGTTAACAGAGGAAAATCCTGGTGACTGCACAGCGTTTAGCATGGATGTGGAAGATTTGTATTACTCGTTGCCGCATGAAGGTTTACTAAATTGCGTGAAGGAATGTATTCAAGAACAAGGGCAAGAGTCCGGTTTCATAGATAGATGCGGAGTTTCCACAGGTACCTTTCTAGAAATTCTTTCCATGTACTTAACGTCAACATTAGTTGGATACAGGGAAGGCGTGTATGTGCAGAAATCAGGGATTTGTATAGGTTCAAAGGTAGCCCCTATTCTAAGTGATCTATACTTGAGTAAGTTTGACTGCCGTTTAAAAGAGGCCTTAGGGGACCGCATCATTAGGGTATTTCGGTATGCGGACGATTACTTGGTACTTTGTAGTAAGGATGATTTTGAATCCGTCGTCACCTATGTAAGCGATCAATTTAAACTTAATGGAGATGGCTTAACGTTTACGAAAGAACTACCGGAGAAAAACGTAATACAATTTTTAGATATCTCGTTGTCATTTCAGCGGAATCACGTGTGTTGGCAGTATTCCCCTAGAGCATCTAAGCCGTTGCTAAATTTTGACTCCAAGCATTCGAAAGTAGTAAAAAACGGAATAGCCTTGTCCTGTTTAAAGTCAGCCCTATCGAAGTCGTGCGTGCACCGTTTGACCATTAGCTTTAATGCGCAGGTTGAGCGCCTCTTAGATGCAGGTTACCCTAGACTAGCCATAGCCACAGTAGCTGAGCGTCTTAAGAAGTCGATTTCGACCGGAACAAAAGCGGTAGCAGAGAGTAACATTAACAAGAAAAAGGTCGTGAGTATTCCATACATCCACGCAGTTTCGCACCGGCTTAAGAAAGTGGGAAGTAAATATGGGGTTAATGTTGTGTTTACGGCTCCCAATAAGTTAGGAAGGGTGTGTGCTGCAGTGCATAGAAGAATTGAGCAGAAGGAAGGTAAGAAGCGAACCGATATCTGTCCGGTTAAGCACCTAGCCAAGAACAATTTCACCGACTGCCGCATGGGTGTAGTTTATAAGATTCCTTTTAGCTGCGGACGGTTTTATGTAGGGCAAACTGCGCGTTGTATTAATCAAAGATTAATTGAACACAGGAGGTCGCTATCAGGTGGGACGCCGTCCAATCTATCCTTGCACTGCCAGGTCTGTAGCTGCATGCCCGAGTTAGATAATACCGAGATCCTGTACAGGCATAAGAACGAAGATACGCTTTTATTGGTTGAGGCCTGGTATATCAGTATTAGTGGAAGTGCATGCGTGAGTCAACCGTCGATTAGCTTAAACAGGGAGGAGATAGAATGCCTTGGGAGTTGTCTATCGCGTAGGCGGGCACGTGTAACCGATTGACAGGTGGCGCTACCATTCCGAGCATGCGCAGATAAGCTGTGTGTCTTCTTTCTTTTTCGCCTCTGTTGCGGTGCATCAGTTGCTAGTCGGCGTTCGTGGTGTTCACTTCTCTTCTTGTGTCCGTGTCCTGCACGCCTCTTCTCTTGATTACCATGTATCCTTGTTCGGCCGGGAATAACATAATGCTCTTTTTCACTGAGTACCTTGATGAATTGAATCACAAAAAAACTGTCAACGCCGCGCCGGTGCTGTCACCAAGGATATTAGCATTGCGTAAGTTCGGAGCTGTGATCGACGTGCGCAATATCGCCAATCGGCCTCCTGTGTATTGGCATTAGTAACAATTGATCCGAATAGAAGACTTGATAATAGAGAACTTGATAATTCGAACAGAAGAAAAACAGTGCGACAGGAACTGGAACAACAAAAGATCTGTGGTGTTCGTTAGTTTCGATGTGCCCGTTCCTGTCTTGCTGTTTTTCTTCTGCTCCTTTATATTTTTCCGATGAGTATCAGTTGCTTTCCCAGTGACAAAAGGACTTGCAGATTTAAGACACGACACTTGTAAAGGAGTACTTATGCGAAAATTTTGAGCTTGCGTTTTATTTGGCATCTATTGAAATTCCCAGCCCTCCGAGCCCAGGAAACGTACTCGTAAACGTGAGCGCGCCGTGAAAGCCTATTTATAACATATCTTTAGTACCGTTTCGTAGCATGACGAAACGACGCAGTATTTGCGTAGCAATGAGCGTTTTCGCTTGACCAAGTCCAATTCCAGTACCAGCCTGCCCGGGGATGCCTCGCTGAAAAATATGACGCCATCATCATGTGATTGAAAAGTCCTCTGGCCTGCCGGTGCGCGGTTTCCGGGAAGTCCCCGTGAAGAACCGAGTCCGTCTGGAGCCGTCCGGGATTTGTAAAACGTATACGCTTAACGAGTTCCTGGGTACGTGCTCTACGCAATATGTCGTGGCGCTTTCGCCCAGTCGTCTGCCGCGGGGAGCGTCTGTAAACGCGTGTGCGGAGTCAACAATGTTCGAAGGTGGGAGCAAAGGAGGAAAGACAGGGAGGTTATATAGCCAGTGCTGAAATGATTCATGAATTATCTGCTGTTGTCGAAGTCGCAATGAAAAAATGAGTTCCATCAAACGGGCGAAGCAATGATTGCGATAGCAATGCATGCTATGATATATCATGTAAGAGTAGCCGCTCTAGGGGCAATCTGAATTCAGTGAACGTGGGCTTAAAGGGCAACTGCCGCGGTTTTTTTTTTCGCCACGTTCTGATATCAATATTTTCCAATGGTGTTGATAGTTCTGTAACAGGCGGGGTGGCTGATTTGCTCAGGAACGCACCAATATTCTTAAATAACCGAATAAAGAATTTGTTCAAACTGAAACCGAAACGGGTAGAAGCTCCTTGTTGCGTATGCGGCGACGTCACAACTGTCCCCGCCATGACAAATATGGAGCTATTGCCAGAAAAATGAAAGAGGCGATGTCATCCGACCATATATTGAGTTATATGCCAGCTTCAACTTGACAGCGCCGATCGGAGGACGCAATTATCGCCGTATTGCTGTTGACAGCCCGCTGCTCGGGTACGCAGCGTAGACACTATTGACGTCAAAGACACAGGGTGGCCCGTATGAGAATCGGCTAAAAAGATTTAAAATTTCTTTTCAGGAAAACTAAATGACTTGCAGCTGCCTTGCTTGCCATATATTATCACAGGGATTATGAAAACGTATACCGCAAATTTCATTGAGATTCGTGGACACTGAAAAATCACCGGAGTTCCCCTTTAATAAGCATGCACGTGCTTAAGTTACCATGTGACCATCGAGCGGCAGAGACAACAATCCAGCAGAGCTGCGAGCTAAGTCATGTTGTTTTGATGTCTTTTTGCACGTGCTTCACACCGCGCCACTTCGCTCAACAGTTTGCAGTTCAGACCACCGAGAAACTTGACCCAGCACAACGGCATCAAGCAAGCGCGCTCCTTCCTGCACTCGTAGACGCATTCGTGTGAGCGCTACTTGGCGAGGGCATTGTACGTATGCGAGACGCCTGGAACGGAGCACATTACCAAGGCGCTGCAACGCAGCACGCAGAACGTCTGATGGCTACCAGGATAGCGCGCGCGCCAGCGATGGCTTCTGCGCAAAATCCACAGGGGCTACTCGAGTGAGAACCCCCCACCCCCCACATCCACTCTCCACTTTTCCAATCACGTTGAAGAAGGGTGAGGCGTTTCCCCACCGCTTCGACGCAGCCTTCCCGAGCGGAGTGATTATCGCACGCGCTCTTCGAAGTGTGTAGATTTGGGCTTGTTGGCAAGGCATGACTGAAGTAACTACAGCGCGCACGACACAAGGACCAGAGAAGAGGTCTGTCCTCTTCTCTGGTCCTTGTGTCGTGCGCGCTGTAGTTACTTCAGTCGCGCTCTTCGAGCAACAGAGCAATTACTATAGCAATAAAACGATTGACGAAATTTTCTATAGCGACTTCGACGACAGCAGATACTCCGACACAGTGCAAGATCCAACGTATGGAACGCATGGTGCATGTCGGCGTGGCTCCAGAGCCCGCCATAAGCTCTGCTAGCTCCCTAGATTGCAGCCAAATTTCGGAGGTCTAGTGTTCTCGCGCTGTATCTGCTGCCCCTCTAGGCGATCCATCCCGACCTAGTCGCGAGCTGCTCTTTCGCCCAAAGCTCCTCGACTTCGCAGTAAGGACGTGAAGACGATGCAGTGGCTGGTGTCAGCGGGAGACTCCAGGGCGCCGATGAGCCGCACGTGACAGCCGGCTCTCCGAATGAGTGGAGCTTACTCATGCCGACACGTGAAAGCCAAGCAGGCACAAAGGTCAGCAGTTCGCACACGCGCACAAATACGGTAGAGATGAGAGGCACGGTCGGAGGAAGCGCGCGTGCGCGAGTCCTCTGTGCAAGGTAGGTGCCAGCTCGTGCAGGCGAGCGCACAAGTGCGATCTTAGGCGTGCTGGGAGAACCACAGAGCGTAGGCAGCATGCGCGCGGGCGGAGGGGGGAGGGGGGGGGGTGTAGTAGGTGCCGTACATCAGATGTAGCAGTACGGATGATTAGTCGGCAAGTTAGGGCTGTGTGGTGCGCCGCACTACTGCAGCTCCTGCAGCCAGAGTCCACGGAACGCGGTCAAGGAGAGTCAATGCGCGACTGACGAGAATCCATGAAACGTATGTGCAGCCCCCGTCCTGCTTGAGCAAGATTTCGTGGGCAAAATGCCGCCACCATGGCGACAAAACCTTCCCTTCTCATTATATGCGTAAACAAGCGACCATAGCGGGCGATTCGACTTCGCTCGCTCGCTTCAGGGGCATTTTCAATTAGGGCGACTGAACGGCGAGGGCGGACGATCGAGAGTGACGCGCGAGCGGCTATTATGGATGTTGTTGCATCACAACTCGGCATATTCCTGCGTGAAGTCAGCAAAATTTGTACTGTAGCGTAACGTCAGGCTAGTGTCGATATTAGTAGGTGCACCACGCGAACATTCACTTTGATGTCAAATTAGAATATGTTATCCGTATTTAGTGTGCGTAACACTTGCTCAGAGCTGCCTATGCATACAGAAGATTTCTATGGGGACTAAACTTAGCTTCCAAAGCTGTTGTCAGTACTCCTTTACAAATCTTCAACGAACAGGTACATCACGCGCGCGCGATAGAGAGAACGTCATGGTAGGCTTTTTGCGATAGCAATTATATCGACACTTGAACGGGCTTTCGCCGTCGCCGTCACGTCCCGTATATAAAAGGTGTGAATATATAGATCGAGATCTCTAAGAAAAAAAAAACGCACGCCACTTACGCTGGCAATGATATATAGATCGAAATCTCATGGAAAAAAATACACCATCTGCCGGAAGTGATGCAAAGCAGCACGGGCGAGGTGCACCCTGCGTTTGCATCGGTTTGACTAGGCGGGCGAGAGCGCGTTCTCGTTCCTTGCGAGCTAGTAAAGCGTTCATCGAAGAAAGAGCGTTTCCATAGTCAATGCGCGCCATTCGGAGAGGAAGTGTGTGGAGAGGGTGTGCGCATGCGCAGAAAAGATGGTCACGCCACACACCACCACCACCGGACTGAACTCCGCCATAAGCTGCTTCGCATCTAAAGAGCACGCAGCTTACGCCGGCCAAGCCCTCGCCACATAGCGCTCACGGGAACGCATCTCCGAGTGCCGGAAGGAGGGCGCTCGCTTGATGACGCTCTTGTGGGCAAAGTTTCTCGACGGCTCAAAGTTTACGCCGCTTAGCGCAGTCGCGCGGGGGGGGGGGGGGGGGGGAGAGCGTGTCAGAAGAAATCAAAACAATATATGACTTAGCTGGAAGCTCTGCTGGGCCGTCGTCTCTGCCGCTCGACCTTCACATGATACTTTGGGCCCGTTTCACGACCGTATTGTCAACAAAAGAGACACACTTAATCTCGCCCTCTCTGTCGTTTCTTGCCGATGCGGTCACGAGCTGTGCGGAGGGGGAGGCCGCTGTCATTATGAAACGACCTTTAAGCCATCATGCCACCGCGTCTCAGAACATTTACTCAGAGCTCCAGCAGAAGGCTACTCGCCTTGAAGCAAGGCGCGCTTTACTTTTCACGTAATCATTGCAGCACCGTGATTCAAAGCATATTCGAGACCGCACCTGCAGCTACTGCTCGCAAAGCAGCCTTGGGCTGCGCGTTCATAGTTGCGTGCAACGTGATATACTGTGACCCGCCTCGGGGCCATACGAAGGTGAAAGCGAGCCGTAGCCGCTGCTCCTGCCCTACCTTTACGTATGGGCTACCTTCGCCAGTGGCGTAATGTGAAGGCTTTCTCCTCGGCTCAATTTCCACAGCGTGGAACACACGCAATACTGACCGCATACAGCAGCAACATAGAACGTAAGTAACTTTGACGGCCTGCCCATGGGCGCCCTTTTCATCATTTCCACTCTTCTGCGAGCGACATGTCTTCTTCATTCGTTCGATTCGCGCGAGTCTGGTCATGCCCAAGCACACCTGCGTGCTTACTTAATACGCCCGCGTTCACTGCAATTCAAATTGCCTCTAAAGCTGCTAGTCTCACCGCGTATATTAAATCATGCATTGCTATCCCATTCTTTGCTCCGCCCTTCTGGCAAAACTGTGGCTTTTTAGGAACTTGCTCGGCAAACTTCTTGTGCTCGCGCCTTGTCCGGCGGCGGCGTGTACACGCCGCACAAGGCGCCGGCTTTCCGGTGATTTCAAGAATGTTCACTAAATGGCGGCGCCTCTCAAACCGACGCACACCACTCTCAGCACGTGCGCTTCCTTTCTCTTCGCCGGAAGCGCACGCAGTGAACACACTTCGTTACCGCTCGGCCGCACGAACATCGCACAGGCCAAGGCAGCAGCGCGGCGGGCTCGCAACGCAGCAGCAGCTCGGTCTCCCCGCCAAGACCGTGCGGTGACAGCCCGGAAGGCCGAAGCGAAGAGGACTCGCCATCAAGCAAACCCTGAGCTGCGGGCCAGCGAAGCAGAAGCGAAGAGGGCTCGCCGTCAAGGAAACCCGGTGCTGCGGGCCAGCGGAGAAGCGAAGAGGGCTCGTCGCGTTCAAACACTGTCCCTTCGTACTAGTCGGAAATATGAACGTTCACATCATGCAAAGCGATTTCCTAGTCCAACACATGATGTCACGTTACGCCCTTCGATGCGTGCCGTATGACTGCGAACGTCCCACCACTATCAGGGGCACCTGTATCGATGTTGCCTTCTCGAACTTTCCATTGCGTCCCATCATCGATGATCCATTGGCAGCATACTTTACTGATCGTAAAGTAATAATCTTTAAAAGGAAACGCGTCCCCGAGCACATCGAGGGACGCCCTTCTTGTACTTTGCGAAATATCTTCCGTATATATAATGTATATAGTCCATCAAAATGTATATAGTGCATCTAAATGCAAATTAATAAACATTGCGTATGTAATGTATATATAACAACGTTGTCACGCCTGTACATGATGGTAGGAGAAGTGTACGGGGGATTCGCGCGTTACCCGATCATCGCCCAGAGCTCCTCTAACATCATTCACTTTGTGAATATGATGGTGCTTTTTTTCTTCAGGTTCTCGCATTACTTTGCCAGTGTGGTATAGCCATGGAGAAAGAGAGCGCAAATGCTGCTCAACAGCGCAGAAGAGCGGAGAAGCTTGACTCGTCGGATCCCGAAGTAGTTGCCTGGCAACTAGCGGTTGAGCGTAGGAGGAATGAACAGAAGAAGGCTAAACGTGCTGCGGAGACACTGGAGCAAAGGGATGAACGTCTAGCAAAGCGGCGTCGCCAGGAGGCTGAGCGACGTGCCCGACCACCCCTGCAGCAACAACAAAACGCCGTCGATGACGTCAAGGCTCGCCGATCGACTGAATATACTATGAAACTCAGCGAAAGCGCCAGTGCGATTCGGACCTTCCAGACGGACTTCGTAAGCAATCCGTTTGGATATGTGTGCGACGTGTGCGAAAGACTATGGCACATGAAAGACTTGACGCCGCTGAGTAGTGCCATGCGTGAAACGTTGAGTTTAGCGGCGGCGCCGCAGTGGGCTGAAACCGTGGCGCGGGTTTGTACAACGTGCAAGAACTTTCTCGTTAAGCAGAAGATTCCACTCTTTAGCGTTACCAATGGGTATCGTTACCCGGCCATGACGCCAGGTCTACCCGTTCTGAACGATGTGGCCGAACGTTTACTGTCGCCACGCATTCCCTTCGTTCAGATCCGTCGTCTAATGAACTAGAGAAATGGTCAGTTTGGCACTAAGGGACCCGTGGTGAACGTGCCGGTAGACACGGACGAGATGCTAAAGCAGTTGCCTCGCGGCTTGGCAGACGATAAGTGCATAGTGGTGAACATAAAGAGGAGAATGTTTGCCAAGACTACCTATCTGTCGAACATGGTTTCTCGCAATGTGCTTGGACCATGGGTTGAGGTACTGAGAGACTCGCCGCTGTATAAGCACTACGGCACCAGTTGGAACTGGTGACGTTGAGCAAAAATAAATATACATGTGCCACATAATACGTATACCGCGTGTGTGTCATTGGAGCAGCAGTAAGCATGACAATCAAGCAAATCCTAGACAATCTAGACTTCTCGCATTACTTTGTACCGACAAAAGTGACTGTTCACGAGAATAAATATGCATATGTTGACGGCGTCATTTAAGCGTTAAACATTGCTGCAAATTGCTTCAAAGCAGTGTGTGTGTGCTATGCGTGTGCGGAAAATTGTGCGACATGCACTTCTAAAAAATCACATTATTGGCCCAATAAATATGCCAGGCAGGTTGCAAGTTCCTTAACGCTGACCATGAATCGACGTTTATTAAAACTATATTCTGTATAGGTTATCAAAAATTTCACCTGCGTAGTGCACTCGTCAGTGGTGCGTACTGATTGCATAACTTGAAAGATTGTGAACTCCATTCCTCGCTGTTGTGTTGTTCATTGGTCGTTTCTAATGTGAATGCATGTGATGGCTAGCTCTAAATATTTGCGGCCCAGATTCGGCCTTCCATCGATGCGATCTTGGCTTGCTTGTTGCAACAGGCAGCCGGTGACCATTCGTAGCAGCATCGCATTGCAACCGTCAACTTGGTCCTCTCCGCCCCTCACCGCCTGGGTGGCGGCCATAATATTAAAGCGAAGAAATTGAAGAGCGCTTGGAAAATATATATGCAGCGCAATTGCTAGTAAGGAGACGCAATGAACGTGCTCTTCCACCTAAGTCCCATGTTTTCCTTTCTATACTGCCCTTCCTCGCGGACTCGCGAAAGAAAGCTACGGAGAGAGAGAGAGCGGTTGAGCTGACCTTAACGAGCGTCATTTTCCTTATGTTCTTGAAAACCAACTGAGAACCTTCACTGCTAAGCGACCGTCAACCGTTTACTAAGGAAAAGCAAAATGCGGCGGGCACTGACGTTAAGTTTTCATACTTTGACACACGTATCTGCTACATACACTAATCCTCTCAGCAGACCGCCTGCTCACATCAACGGACGTAGCGGGGCTAAAATACACTAGCGTCTCAACGGTGAAATAACACAGGCCGCATGTGGAAACCTCAAAACGCGCTAGTGTAAATTTTCCGAGACGTTGTTAGCCCGCCGATCAAGTGTCCACGCCATTGCCTCTTTTTAGAAAACATGAAACACGCAAATGGGAAGGCTGCGGCCGGAGAAACGAGAGGTAGAAAATATCACAGCGTCGCTCGCAAACAACGTGGTTGCCTTATCGCGTACGCGTTTCGGATCGCGTCGGTAAATAACATGGGACATTTTATTTCCATACAGGCTTATTTTAGACACTTTACACTGGGACTTTCAGGATCGAAACCCAATAATTTCCTCGAGCGCTTACCTCAGCTTCGGAAAGGAGATATTTCGGCATATTATTTCCGTTGGAAGTAGTACGCCTGTAGTAGCTGCCTTGTGGGTGGGTATTTGAGAGAGCGAGACTTCCTTATTGTGTTTTCGTCTAGTTTTCGTAGCACAGAGAGATCCACTGACCTTTCGTAGCTGGGTGCCGCTGGAAATTGGTGCGTTTTCTAGGCCCGAAAGCACCATCAGTGGCAGCCTCCTAGCTTCTCCTTATGCTAGCGCTAGCAGACGATTGCGTGATTGCACCCCGAAGAACACCGCGCATGCGCCCAATGTTGTCAGAGGACAATGCATTATAAATTTCCGCTTAATTCTGGTCATATTAAGCCTAAATTTATTACGTAGCTCGTCGCACAAGCCTTTGCACGTTAAAGCTTCATTTCTATTAAGTATGTTTCTTACACGAGCCTATGACTTTCTGAGCGTCATTTCTATTGTGTATTCTTATGACAACCCCCTTACACGCTAAGCGTCATTTGCGTTACGTATCGTCACTAACAAGCCATTGAGGTTCTAAACTTCTTTTCTATTAAGTAATTTTGTGACACGAGACCTTGACATTCTATATGTCATTTCTATTACGTACTTTGTCTCACAAGCCTATGACGTTCTAAGCTTCTTCCATATTAAGTAATTCTGTCACATAGCCCCTTGACGATCTAGGCACCGTTTTTATACATATGTTGCACAACCCTTTCACTTGTAAGCGTGTTTTCTATTATGCATTTTGTCACACAAACCTGTGACGTTCTGAGCGTAACTTCAATTATATATTGTCACTCTAGCCTTCGACGTTGTAGGCTTTACTTTTGTGACATATTTTTTCACGGAAGCCTTTGACATTCTAGGCATCATTTTTATTATGGGCTTTTCTAGCACGAGCGGCCCTCCCATTCGCAGCAGTCACCTCGAATAAATGGTGTTGCGTGTTTTTTGGCTGCCTCTACTAGATTTTTTTTTTCCATATTAAAGCCGCTTTTAGTCAGATGCCCCTTAGAAAAACGAGACGTTTCAAAAGCACTGTTATATAGCGCCACTATACTTCGACGGGCGAGTATAGGCGAATAACACCGCCATTCAAATACATGACACTAAAGTAATGTAGTTTTATTTTCTTTGTTCATTGTCAACTTTAGAATCGGAAAATACAACTCTAAATAATGAAGCTACGGAGTTTAGCAACCGTAAAAACACGACTAATATGTCTAGGTTGTAAAGCCGCTTGACGAAGCAATGCATTTATTAAAGACTGATTTCTATTTTCCACTATGCAATACCTATAGCAACGGCTGAATGCCACAAATGTCACCGCTCTTGCCTACCTTTTCACTCGTCGGGAGAGCGTGACATGCGGCGAATAACGAAATTGAAAAATAAGTCTTTGATGTGGAAGATCATAAACACAAAATTCCTCCGAAAAAAAAATGCTTTACAAGATAGTCCTATCCTAGCAAAAATCCGTTTCGAAGTGTAAGTCCAAACGGTCTTACATATCTACTTTGCTAGCACCACAATCTATTACTACAAGATATGTTAAAGCAATTTCACACTACTCCATAACAACATAAAAACCTGAAGCTACTTACATAATAGCATACAATATCAAAACATCTCTACACACCCCCTTATTCGAAAACAATTGGAGAAGCACTACGACAACCGCCCTTTGAGGCCTTTTAGTCGCGGTCAACTTTTTGTGTTCGTTGGGAGGTTATAGACTGAGGACAAAGTTGCCATCCGTTGCTTGTTATACGGCGAACCGCGGTTGAAGCTCGCAAGAATTGCTACGGCAATATTTTTGACGCAATCTCCACAACCAACATTGGGACCACGGAAGGCATTCAAGCGATGGAATTGGGTGCCTGATGGTCTCAGACCGATTTCAATGCCTAAACTGCATCTTAAACGTGTTTTAGTCAGCGTTTAGGCAACACTATTACCAAGTCTTTGCCCCACCACGGAGGTCAAGTGGCTAAGGCAGTCGGTTGCTGATCCGAAGGTCGCGGTATTGAATCCCAGCCCCGGCGGCTGCATTTCGGTGCCGGCGATATGTTGAGGCTTGTGTACCGTGCGATGTCAGTGCACGTTAAGGAGCTCTATATGGTCGCAATTTCCGAAGCCTTCCTGTATGGCGCCTCCAATATATCTTGGATTTAGGACGTTAAAAACAAGGTATTATTATCAATAGATAATTAGCACCATGATCGTTCTTAAAAGAACCGTGTATGAAAAGAGCTACTATGGAAGGCGAGATGAAACGCTACTCTCCTTAGCATTGCTGTTTTTACCAAATAATCGCGCTAAACGGCTCTCTCCACTCAAGGTCAGCAGTAGGGTTAAGCTCCACGTCCATGTCCGCGTCTCAATAGCGTCTGCCCTTACGAAGAATGTAGCATAGGTCCCCCTCCGTGTTTGTGTTGGTGAGCTCTGTTGCCACAAAAAACCCGAGCGTTGGCTCCTCTCGGACATTCTTGTTTTTCCTCCCTAAGTCCTCTAATCGTCAAACGCTTATAACCCGGAGGGCAAGTGAAAACGCTTTGACAACCCTCACCGATTAGCTCATATGCGTAAATCGTGGTGGAACTCTTCTGGCGTGACGCGACAGCCGCTAATACGCGGTTCCGTTTCCTGACGGCGATTCGAAACAACTAGCGCGATGCTCACAGTACCGATGCGCTGCAGCTACTCCACTCGGCCATTGCCTTGCTGCGGCCCACACTCTCTCTAGTTGGCAGGTCATAAAGCACCATAACCTGTAGCCCATAATACACATCAAGTGCTATTCGCGGTTTTAGAGAAAGAAAACATTTAGAATTGTGCTTGGCCTGGGCTCGCTAGTCGCACACAGCGAGGAGTGTTTCGAGCCAGCTACACATTGGCGACTAAACTCTTCATTGCGCTTGGCTAGAAACCCTCGTCGCTGTATCGAGGCTTAAAATCAATGGCGACTGCGCATCTTACGTTAACAAAGAGCAATGCGCATCATACGAGCATTCAAGGCTGGCTCTGGGCCGGCAGTTTTGCAGTTGTAGATTGGCCATTTGCACAAATCTTTAATTTGGCTTACCCGCAAGGATGTTTTCTAACAAAAAAACTCTCGTCCACGAATTGTTTTGCTCCTCCAAGCGCGTTCACATCTGCACATTTGAGATGCAGGAGAATCAAAAACCCCTATAAAATTTTGTGGGGATCTTAGCCGTGTCACAACGAGTTCGACGATTTACAAAGAGAGACAGAAGCGAAAGAAAGGAAAGGAAGTGGCAGGCGCTTATCGGGGTGAGTAGTGTGATGAATGTGCAGATATGCACGCATTTAGAGCAGGAAAGCAATCTGTGGACGACAGTTATCGGTTGGAAAACATGCTGGCAGTTCTGACTTACAGATTTTCGCAAATGATCAATTGCCGTTCTGTGTCTCTTTTGCGTCGCCGTTGCTCTCAAATTTTATGTAATAAAAACTGTTTTTTGTCGATTATAACGGATGAAGTCAATCACATGGTCGGTAGCCCAATTTATGTCGCTCACTGATGCATTACAAAAGCCAGTGCAACTGAAACCACACTCTGGCAGCGCCGCCATGATCTGTGTTGATATAACATTCGCACCTAAATCTCTTCCTAATGATCATAAGGGCTTATACTATCAATAAACAGGTCTTTACATAATAGCGAAAATCATATTGATACGTGCGGATGTTTTGGTTTGCTTAAAGGCAACGCCGTCATCACTTTCCAGCGGCACGCGCGCTTGTTTTCGTTAGGTTGTGGGAAGCGCCGTTATGACTTTCCCTGTTAAGCGCAGCGCAGGAAAGGTCGATGCAGTTGCCTTCGGGAACTATGTAGACTGCTCTAGAATCTTTGCATGCCCGACGCGCACATTTGAGTGCCATCTGTAATCTCAGAGATAATGCGAGAACGCGTTATGACTTGCGCACAAAAGCCGACGCATTTCTTGGCTTGTCAGCCTTTCCGTCAACCGACGACTTTTCACGCCGCTGTAGTCTTGCAGTTTGATTTGCTTTACTTTGCTGTGGCCAGGTTCGTCCAATAAGCAGTTAGGCTGAAAACGTCTTGAGTTCTCCGTGATTAAGCGTCTCGACCGCGTGGCATCTGGTGCAGGTGTTTCTCGGTCCATGTGCTGTACGCCCCCGTCCAGCCGTGAGCCAAACACACGCCGCCAAGAGGACGACTCCAACCCGGTCCTCCGAGCTAGCCACAGACTGTAAGCACTACCGCATGAATACCAGCCGCTTTCCACCAAGGAGAAGAAGACAAGGGCTACGACGTAAACGGCATGCACGATGACGGCAGGGTCTCAGGCTACCGTGATTATGCAGGAACCCAAAGAGCCCTGTACATTCCGCGGATCGTCATAAGGACCCTGAGATCTAGCTCGACACCTACGACAGCTTCGCCGCCTTTGACAAGTGGGACTCCGATGACAAGCTCCGCCTCGTATATTTCTACCTGGAAGACGCCGCAAAGATTTGGTTCGAAAACCGAGAGTCCACGCTTGGAAGCGGGGAGTTCTTCCGATCCGCATTTTTGGACAACTTCGCGAGCGTCATCCATAAGGCAAGAGCAGCATGAATGCTCGAAACACGGGTGCAGCTCCCGAATGAAAACGCCGCGATATTTACCGAGGAGAGGGTGCGACTCTTACGCCACGGCGATGACGAAATAACTGAGGGTAAGAAGGTTCGCCTGCTAATGAGAGAAGTAAAGCAGGAGCTGCTCGCTGGGCTGGTAAGGAACCCACCCGAAACACTTCAAGAATCCCTTTGTGACGCAACGGTGATCGACAAACTGCTGGACATGCGCAACCGCCAATACAAACGCCGTTCGACGTCACACTACGCCGAAGTGCAAGGTCTCTGCTCCGAAGAACTGCGTGAGACTATCAGAGCTACTGTTCGCGAAGAAGTGCGCCGGATGTTCCCGCCATCGCAGCCACAAATAGCCGCCCTCAAAAACATTGTTTGCGAATAAGTACACAGATCGCTGCCAGTTACAGAACCGCCGCAACCCCAACCGGAGGCGATGACCTGCGCCGCTGCTACACGTCGAGTTGCCGCCGCTCTTCGCCCGGGCGAGGACCGTACGCCTCCGCAGTTTCGTCGCCAATCAACACCGCCGTCTCACCCGCTGGTCCATCAGCGCTACAGTTAAAGAAACCGACGTATGGCGCACTCCCAAACCGCTCACTATGCTACAACTGTGGAGAAGTAGGCCATACCTACCGCTATTGCCAGTACTAAAAGATGGGGCAGCGTGGCTTCAACGGGAACGCGCCCTGTCAGCGGCCACGTGAACAACAACGAGATATCGTTGACTACATCGCCGGAGCGAAGTGGCGATGATGAGGACTATCCCGTTCACCTTCGCATGGCTGGTAGTACATCTCGCCGGATCGCCGTCAGTACACTGGCCCAACCCGGGTCCGATCTCCCAGCTTCTATCCCGAAAAAGAAAGGCAGCAACCGATAGAGGCGCGGTTGCTGCAGGACGCAATGCTGAAGACCCTCCGCCGCGGCCACCGTCGACGAGCGCGGCGCGCGAATCCTCCCGACGTAGTTTCAGCACGCCCCTGGCCAGATCCTTCACGACAACACTTCGCCGCGGAAAGATTTGACGACGCGACATAGCAGCAGCAGAGCAAGCCGGCGCAGCCGTGATGAGCCGTCCCGTCGTAGCCCCAACGCCAGATGACGGACCGCCGACTTCGACGTGATTATCGAAGGCCACAGCGTCACCGCCTTAGTCGATACCGGAGCCGACTACTCTGTCATCAGTTGTCTTTTCGCCGCCAAGTAAAGGCTACCTTTAGCATCGCGGCCACGTGACAATGTCACAGTTCCTTTACATCCCCCACAAAGCTGTTCAGCGCACAGCTCACGACGTCAGCGAAAAACGTAGCACTTATGGTTAACTCCTGGCCATGTTACGTAAGCAGTTGCAACCGTGTATTTTGGTATGGCGTTCGGACGTAATTCTGCCTTACGTTTATCTATGAATTTGTTCCTAATAGCGAATTCTTCTCATGAAATTGAATACACTTAAAGGGGACCTCCGTTGCTTTTTTCACCATATTTTGATATCCCTATTTTATAAGTGCACTGATGCCCATGTAGCACGCAGGGTGGTTGAATTTTCTAAGAAGCTTCCCAATTATTTCATTGATTTCTCGGGTTTTACGTCCGGAAACCAGCTATGATTTTGAAAGACGCCAGAGAGTGCACGGTAAAGAACCACAGGCGGTCAAAATTTCCGGAGCCCTCCACTACGGTATCTCTCGTAATCACAGCTGGTTTTGGGACGTAAAACCGCAGAAATCAATCGCCCAAGACGACAGAGAGGAGGGCCTATGAATATTTAACCCCCTGGGGTTATTTAACGTGCACTGACATCGCACAGTACACTGGCCTCAACGTTTCGCCTCCATCGAAATGCAGCCGTGGAAGCCGGAATTCGATCCCGCGACCCTCAGATCAGCCGTCGAATATCATAGCCACTAGACCCGCGTGGCGGGGTCTTACCAATTATTTCAAATAACCGAATGAACGATGTGTTCAAACCGAAAGTGGTAGGTGCATCGTGCATCGTGTGCGATGACGTCATGACGTCACAGCCTCTCCAACATCAGAAATATGGAGCTTGTACCTGAAAAATGAAAGTGGCAAGGTCTTCGGACGTTGTATTCAGTTGTGCCAGCTTTTATGATATTGAGAACGACGATTTTAGTGCTAAAGTATAAACGTTTTGTTTATAGGTAGGCAGCGTTTTAGGCAGTAACATAAAAAACACAGGGTGGAACGCGTGGGAATCCGCTAAAAATTGTTCAAATTAGTTGTGAATAATTTCTGTCTGAGCAGTGTTGAACAATCCTCTGTCTAGATTTGTATATATTATTATTGATCATAGCATATATTCAAAATCTCATTGAGACCAGTGGACACTGAAAATTTGGCGGAGTTGCCCTTTAAACAAAATGCGACCGCAAACTGCAACGTTAGGTAGGCCCTCCTGAATTTTCGCAGAAGTTTGCCGGCACTTGGTTACAAGTGCCGGCCAACTTCTGCGGTTCATGATATTTATAATGGCACGCTGTTCCTTAGATATATTTCTTATTTTGCCCAATTGCAATGCTTGACCTTTATTGTAGAACAAAAAAGCGATAAAATGCTCTCGTAATCTATATACGTGTGATACCAAAAGCCTCCGAGAGCATACAGATCCTTCGAATACAATACTTGGGAGAAATTACGAAATCCGCTTGTGATATTCTTGGGCATGATTTCAACAGAAGATGAACCTATGCAAACGCTTTAACTGGCGAGGCTGAATTTCGGCATCACACTCTCCCCCGTGTATTTTTCGGTCCACACGTATTAGTTTCACAGCATTTGATTCTCTCCCGGTTAGCCGTTCCGCCACTGAGACATGGTGCTAAAATAAAAAAAATGACGAATCTGCATTACTTCAAAACTCACCTTTGTTCTACAAGTGATAAAAAGATTGGCGCTTTCGGCAGCCGCGCATGTCTTACCACAGGGAATTTGGACGAACGAGCGCACAGAGCGCCGCGTATAGGCTGATACGCCGCTTACGCCATGGCTTTCACATGGCTTGAGCTACCTATTTAGTCTTAACTCAATCAAGCATTGCCTAATAAGTCTTAAATTAATTAGACTCAGCCGGATCAGTCAAACCCTAGTTTGTCAACTGAATCATGTATGGCTCAATTAGGCTCAGCTTAGTTGCGTGCAGCTCAATTAGGCTTGGTTAACTAGTCTTAGCCTAATTATTCATGGCATAATTAACCTTAACCTTATCATCTTATGCTTAATTAGAAGGAGAATAATCATTCTTACCTCATTAGGGCTTGGCTTGATTAATCATAAATCAATTAGCCTTAGCCCCACCATGATGGTCTAGTGGCTATGGTACTCGGCTGCTGATCCGAAGGTCGGGGGGATCGAATCTCGGCCACGGCGGCTGCATTTCGATGGAGGTGAAATGAGGCCCGTGCACTGTGCAATATCAGTGCACGTGAAAGAACCCCACGTGGTCGAGATTTCCGGAGCCCATCACTACGGCGTCTCTCATAACCATATCATGGTTTTGGGACGAAAGACCGCAGAATCAAAGCAATTTAATTATGCTTAACTTATTTAGCTGTGTCCTAATTAGCATTCAGTTAATTAGCATTGTCTTAATTGGCCTCACCTTAGTATAATAAACATCATTAGGCTTGACATATTGAGCCTTAATTAGGCTCGTCCTATGAGACTTCCTCTTCCCACTCCCTCACCTAATGTACAAGGCTATGGTATACACTATGAAACGTCCCCCCTTTATGTAGTAGTGGGCAGGGAGCATGAGCCCAAGAGCACAAAGAGTGCGCTTGCAAATTCCGTGCGTTTCATAAAAGTGTTTCCCGACTGGGATAGTTTTTCTGGATGTCGCAAAATTTTAGCCATACCTTAAAAAGCTTCTCTGTTAGAGCAGCATAAACATGAATATGTTCAAGCATCAATGCATTGCATGTGTGCTGATGTCGTTCGCTATACGTGAAGCTTACGTCGCATGCTGTACTATGTACTCTGTGGTAAAATACAACCAAACAGATATGCTGTTCGCAAGGTTACAGCTGTCAACATTCCGGTGATTCCGTACTCCGATCTCCAGCTCGAGCGCTGTTTGTTAGCTTGTTGCTTTAGGCAAACAAGCTTTAGGCAAACAAGCCAGAACGATTCTAGAGTCGACTTATCATGCTACGAAATCGACACGTTATACGGCCGAGATATTTACAATTTTTATGTACGATTGCAATTTCGCCGAGACGTCCTCACTGGCGTCCTGTTGAAGGAGGCAGCTCATTTCCGGATGTGCTTGGGACCGTGCCTCGGGGTAGTAAGCCCGATGTTGACACAAGGACATTGGTTCCTTTTTTCTTTGCCTTTCTTCCTTTTTTTCTTTTTTTTCAGTGATGAAAAGCTAGATGCATTCTAGGTTCACGGCACCATGGGTTGGTATATTCACATTTCGTGCGACCATGACCACCAAGAGCTATCGAACCGTGGTCTGTACTACTATTCCTAAGCAACTACTACGCAGGGAAAGGGGGCGAATGTAGAGCGGAAGGGGGCTCCGCGCATAAGCAAGAGCCCCTAAATCCCCTCCAACACCACCTCTAACCTGGTGAGGGGCGAGGGGAAATTTACTCCAAATTGGTACCTACCATGTACATGGTTTCTCCTAAGCTATCTCAAACGTTTCCCAACTACCGATTTTCATCAATTAGCTGGCATTTTCCTGTGCGACTGATGGCGCGATAGTGGTCGGATTTTAATGAATTCCACTTTTCACGATTGTTTTCACAATCCTGCGCAGGTGCATAAATGGCAAAGCTCTGGTTGATATTGTTACGGGGAAGAAAGACTCTGGTTAATATATATTTACAAGCTTTGTACAGCGAGCAGAAAGCAGGCATACAAGCTGGAACCCCGTCCGCGTGAACATCAGCGAACGTCGTCTTCCTCGGCGCTGTCTCCATCGTCTTCTATCGTAGTGCTTCGTTGCATGACCCCCGGCGGCGAAGGCGCCGTCTCGGCGCTTGGCAGGTTCGAGTGATAGCGTTTCAGGCGCACGACGTGGACGATATCAGAAGTAGGTCGCGCTGAGGTGTCGTCGAGGGGTTGTATCTCGTAGGTCACATCAGTCACTTTTCGTAAGACACGGTAGGGGCCCGAATATGGCGACATCAACTTTTCACAAAGGCCAACTCGCCGTGATGGTTTCCAAAGTAGGACCATGTCACCAGGGCTGAAGTGGGCATCACGGTGGCGAGCGTCGTATGCGCGTCGTTGCTTTTCCTGCGAAGTCTCAAGACGACGACAAGCAATCTCACGTGCCTCTGCAGCTCTAGATATGGCATCACGGGCGTATGCTGACGTCGCGTCGGGTACGGTTGGGAAGAGCGTGTCAAAAGGGAGGATGGGGTCTCGGCCGTACAACAGAAAAAATGGAGAGAAACCAGCCGAATCATGACGGGACGTATTGTAGGCGAATGTGACGAATGGTAGAGCGGCATCCCAGTCACGGTGGTCCGTAGAAACATACATGGCGAGCATTTCTGTTATAGTTCTATTGAGCCGCTCTGTGAGTCCATTTGTCTGGGGATGATACGCCGTTGTGAACTTGTGTTTCGTAGCGCAGGAGTGCAAGATGTCTTGCACAACCTGTGAGAGAAAGGAGCGGCCGCGGTCGGTGAGCAGTTGTCGAGGTGCGCCGTGCTGAAGTATAACATCTTCAAGAAGGAAGTCTGCGACGTCAGTTGCGCAACTGGTAGGGAGAGCCCGTGTGATTGCGTACCGGGTGGTATAATCCGTCGCAACCGCTATCCATTTGTTGCCATTGAGCGATAAAGGGAATGGGCCAAGAAGATCAAGTCCAACCCTGAAGAATGGTTCCGGTGGTATGTCAATGGGCTGGAGGCGGCCAGCTGGAAGGGCGGTTGGTTTTTTGCGGAGCTGACAAGATCTACACGAGGCGACGTAACGGCAAACGGATCGGTAAATACCGGGCCAGAAGAAGCGACGACGAACACGGTCATAAGTCCGTGCAACGCCCAGATGACCCGCGGTAGGAACATCGTGCATCTGAGCGAGGACAGTCTGACGCATTTGTCTAGGGATGACCAGTAGCAGTTCAGGGCCGTCAGGGTGCATGCTATAACGGTATAAGACGCCATCTTGTAGTGCAAACATACGCAAACGGGTCGGAGTGGTCGGGCCTGTGAGTTTGGTAATGACGTCCTTGAGGTAAGGGTCACGGCGCTGCTCATCGGCGATGTTGCTAAACGTGGTAAGAGCTAGCACACAAGTTGACTCGCCGATCTCGGGGATGTCTGGGGGGTCTACCGGATGGCGTGACAAGCAGTCAGCATCTGCATGAAGTCGACCCGTCTTATACACCACTGTGTACGAGTATTCCTGCAGCCGTAGAGCCCACCGACCGAGCCGTCCAGCTGGATCTTTTAAGGACGAAAGCCAGCATAAAGCGTGATGATCGGTGACTACCGTGAAATGCCGTCCATAAAGGTAAGGGCGAAACTTACTCACTGCCCAAACAAGGGCCAGGCATTCCCGTTCTGTGATGGAATAATTGCGTTCAGCCGGGGACAGAAGGCGGCTAGCGTACGCAATGACACGGTCGCATCCATGTTGTCGTTGCGCCAGAACTGCACCGATGCCGTGGCCGCTTGCGTCGGTGCGTACCTCTGTTGGAGCCGACATGTCAAAGTGGCCAAGAACTGGTGGAGAAGTGAGGCACGTCGTGAGCTCAGCGAATGCGCTAGATTGTTCAGGACCCCAGACAAAGGTGACGTCTTTCTTCAGAAGGTCCGTGAGAGGGCGCGCTATGTGAGCGAAATTGCGCACGAATCTGCGGAAGTAGGAGCAAAGGCCCACGAAGCTTCGAACATCGTTTGCGCAGGTGGGCACAGGGAAGTCCTTGACTGCTCGGACTTTTTCCGGATCGGGCCGAACACCCGACGAATCGACAAGGTGTCCGAGCACAGTAAGCTGGCGGCGGCCAAAGTGACATTTCTTGGAATTGAGCTGAAGCCCTGCCTTCCGGAATACTGAAAGAACTGTTGAGAGACGCTCGAGGTGTGTGGCAAACGTCGGTGAAAAGACGATCACGTCGTCGAGGTAGCATAAGCAGATTGACCATTTTAAGCCGTGAAGGAGCGCGTCCATCATTCGTTCGAATGTAGCGGGAGCATTGCATAGTCCGAATGGCATGACTTTAAACTGATAGAGTCCATCAGGCGTGATGAACGCAGTCTTTTCACGATCCATTTCGTCAACTGCAATCTGCCAGTACCCGGAACGAAGGTCGATTGAAGAAAAATATTTGGCACCACTGAGACAGTCAAGAGCGTCATCTATCCGTGGCAAAGGGTACACGTCCTTTTTGGTTACGCGGTTAAGATTCCTGTAGTCAACACAGAATCGCCAGCTGTTGTCCTTCTTTTTGACAAGCACAACAGGAGAAGCCCAAGGACTTGAAGAATGTTCGATGATGTCACGTGCAAGCATCTTGTCAACTTCCTCCTGTATGACTTGGCGTTCAGCAGACGAGACGCGATAGGGCCGTCGGTGGATGGGTTGAGCATCGCCGGTGTGTATTCGATGCTTGACAACAGCTGTTTGAGCCAGTGGTCGACCATTAAGATCAAAAATGTCCTGGTAAGATATGAGCAACGAACGAAGCGCGTCGACGTGATCGTCCGGAAGGTCAGTGGCGATCATTTTCGTCATGCTATCTGTCATTGTGGAGTTCGAATTAGTGGCGGCAGGAGACACTGCAGGATCAGTTAACACAGAAATATCGTGATCGCAAGCTGGAGCTAGTGTTGCAAGAGAGATAGCTGGGGGTAGTACTTGAGGGTATAGTCCGAAATTTACAATAGGGAGACATGCCGCATTGTCTTTTATGTTGATTAGAGAGTGTGGGAACATCACACTGCGCGAGCAGAGCACGGTAGCGTTAGGTGAAACGATGTACTCTCCGTCGTCAACAGGGGGATCAGAAAACACATCGATGTACGTCACGGCTAGATGCGGGAGGCGAACGTAATCCGTGGAACGGAGCCGACTGGACGCTGGATCCGAAGGCTCAGTGGCCTGCGGCAAGGCGAGCTGTATAACACCTGCGGAACAGTCAATAAGCGCCGAATGTGCTGATAAAAAATCAAGCCCCAAGATGATGTCATGTGGGCATCGGTCCAGGACGTAAAATAAAACAGAAATATGGTGTCCAGCAAGAGTGACACGGGCGGTGCACATCCCAGTAACAGCTGGTGTCGCGCCATCGGCTACCCGGACTAGAGCGATAGGAGCAGGGGTGAGAACTTTCTTCAGTCGAGCACGGAGGTTTGAGTTCATGACTGATATGTGGGCGCCTGTGTCAATGAGTGCGATGACAGGTGTACCATCTACGTCGACGTTGATGAGGTTGTGATGTCCAGGTAGTGTGAGCAGAGGAATTTCGGGTCGGGTCGGCGTGGCAGGCTCACCTCTCGGAGCTGCGCCCGTCAGTTTTCCGAAGAGCGGCGTGAGCAGGAAGGAGAAGGAGAGCGACGACGCATTGGTGAGCGGGGCCGGTGCGAGGATGGCGAAGGAGAGCGGTTGGGTCGAGCTGGCCATGACTGCAGAGCGTTGTCGTCTTCATTGTGGAACGGGGCGCGGGGACTGCCAGCTGGACGTCGGGTATACCGATAATTTGACCAGGGCTGCCAGTTGGCAACGTTTCCACAATGACGGGAAATGTGACCCACGCGGCGACAAGAGAAGCAGATGGGCCTATCATCAGAAGTGCGCCATTCTGCGGTGTTTTGAAAACGAGGACGAACGTATGGTCCTCGGGACAGCTCAGGCGCTCGGGGTGGACGGTAGTCGGGCCTGCTAACAGGACAAAGCGTCTGGAGTCCTGCGTTTGCCAGTTCCTGACGCACAACGGTCTGAATAAGGGAAACAGTTGCGCGCGTGTCATCGGAGGAACCTACTTGGAGGGGAACAGGAGAGGCCGCTTCAATCTCGCGGCGCACAATGCGCACAATGTCGTCGGATGCTGCGGGAACAGGTGGGGAACGAAGGTCCTCGCAGGTTGATGTCGCAGCCGTGTTGGGAAGACGGGTAAAGCTCGGAGTAATGCGGCGGCTTTTCGCTTCTTCAAAGCGTCGGCATTCATTGATGACGTCTTGCACCGTGGATGAGCTCTTAAAAACCAGAAGTGTAAATGCGTCATCTGCGATACCTTTGAGGATATGCGCAACTTTTTCCGCTTCTGGCATATTATCGTCGACTTTGCGACAGAGTGCGAGCACATCTTGAATGTACGTCACATACGACTCTGTGCAAGTTTGAACTCGGCATGCAAGTTCTTTCTGGGCAGCACGACGGCGTCCGATGGGCTTGCCGAATAAGTCAATGAGCTTCTGTTTGCATACGTCCCAGCTGGTAATTTCCTGCTCGTGGTTCAAAAACCATACTTGTGCCGTTCCAGTTAGGTAAAATATTATGTTAGCCAGCATGAGGGTCGGGTCCCAATAGTTGCTTGAGCTCACCCGTTCGTAGAGTTGAAGCCAATCTTCAACGTCTTTGCCGTCTGAGCCGGAAAATGTACCAGGGTCACGCGGCTGTGTGACGACGACGGGGCGATTGGGGGCGGCTGGTCGAGGCATGGTTGGTGATCTGCCCGGAGCATCCTCGTTTTCGCCTGCGGTTGGCATTGCAGGTGAAGCCAGTGAACGTCCGCTGCGTAAATCCGTCTTGAGTCTGGGAGAACCCGCACCTTCCACCAAAATGTTACGGGGAAGAAAGACTCTGGTTAATATATATTTACAAGCTTTGTACAGCGAGCAGAAAGCAGGCATACAAGCTGGAACCCCGTCCGCGTGAACATCAGCGAACGTCGTCTTCCTCGGCGCTGTCTCCATCGTCTTCTATCGTAGTGCTTCGTTGCAATATGTACGTGTTTAGAAAGGTAAATATGGGTCCTTCCGCGCAAACTGTGCCAGCCAATATTTCGGCCACCTTTATTATTTCGTCAAAAATTATATAATTTGGGCCTCAAAAAGTCCTTCGACGCAATATCTTCAGCATAAGTACTTTCGAAGTTATCGGACTTCCCGAAACGGCTGCAAACGATGTGGGACAAAAAGTTCCTATTGGTGCCTTCGGTGTCACCGAATTCGCCTTATATTGTTGGCAGACATAATTTCTGTGAAAGTAACTACGGCACTTATCCGCCAAATATTTTCGTTTATCTTAACATTTAAAACATAGGCAGTTTTCAGGCCGCTGTGTAGAGAAAACGGTGCGGTCTGAAAGCGCAATAAAAACATTATACCAATACCCCCAACATCTACTTACCTTAAAGGCTGTAACGCTCTAGACGATGAACCGTTCTCAGTGGATCTCCGGCAAAGACCTCTTGTTAGCGTACCAAGGCGAAGAACTGATAACGCCTGTCGATTTTATTTTCACTGGCATGCCTCCTCCCCGGCATGAAAGCCGGTGACCGTTCGTAACTGCAAAACAGAATGAGTAGATACCACAGCATGCGCATCTAGCACAGTGCACTACTGTACAACTCACTGCTTCCAAGTACTCTGGTAACTCCACGTCACGCACACAGCTACCGAATTTGCCCAAAGACGTTGATGCTACTCGTTACGCTTGGCTGAATGCTAAACAATTCAGAAAAAGGAAATTTGTTCGTGAAAACTTCGCATCGCGTCGATTCGTGAGGTCTGTCGGATTTTGTCTTTTGGTCCTTTCTGCTTAATTCACCAGCAGCAATCCTTCCACCATCTTTCAGTGGTCACTATCGCGGACGTGTTGAGTTTTGCATGATTTCCTTAAAAGGACACTTCTGTAAAACACTAAATTGATTGAGACTGATAAATTATTCTTCGGGAAATCTATTCCCGTTAACGTTATCACTGTATGTTCTGCATTATAAGGGAAAAATCTAGCTCGAAGTTTCATCATCTTTCAATGTCGCTCCAAAACGTTGAGTTTACGATACCAGGTTGACCATCCAACAGCGTTCCTGCTTTCTCGTCTTATATATATATATATTCTCGCCACGTTAAGTCCGTGGCCTCGTTAGAACGCACTACATATCCCCATACAGTTAACTAATGTGCCATTGTTTCCCTGATTTTCTCACGGTAAACGCATCCCATCCTTTCCCAGATAAATGCATCATAAAATGCATTTACCTTCGTCATCACTGTAACCACACGTTCTAAGGGAGACCGACCTTGCTCCACACGGTGAGACGCTTCCAATTTCATTGTGATAAAATGCTTTTGTCCTTACTTAGTCCTTATCGTTTCGGTATTTACTCAGCGCTGGCTTTTTGTTTTCATCCCTGCTATGAAAAAAGTTGTTTTTTCATATCCAAATTTGCGCCTAATGCTCCTTGTTTCCCTACCCCTCATACTGCTGGTCGGATGCATGCTGTCATGCGTATACACCGCACAGATAAACGAACACGACCTGATGTTCACACATCAGTCGTATGCCCTGCTAGCCTTCAGAAACGTCTTGCGTCAACTTAAGCGATATTTTAGGTAGTTTCTTCTACACCTTTCGTGCCATATTTTTCTTCTTTATTGGTTGCACAATACCGAACCTTGATTCCAAGGTTTTTGCGTAAGCTCATGAGCAATTAACAGCGCTCTGGACTTACATACACTCAGTGAGCGACATTTACGGTACACATGGGGCTGTTCGTTTTTGGTTGATTCAGAGTATGGAGGGGAAGAAAGCTGGGAGAGTGCTTGACTTCGGAATGTTGAAGCCAAGTCACAAAAATTTAAGGGAGGAATCATAGGAGACCGGCCTTCGTCACGTGATCGCTAAATGGCATATTCACGTACTGCCAAGCGCCAGTCACCGCGCCTAAACAATCTCGAGCGTTACAGTACCCCTGTGGCCCTAACTTACCCATGAGGCGCCGCGTACATAGCGCCAGAAGGGGTTGGCTTGCCGAGCCTAGCGGAATCACGTCAAGCCGCATCCTAGTTGGTTATCTCTCTCCCCTTCATGATACGAGTATATGTGGCAGTACGCCTTAGCCTGGTGTGGTGCGGTCAAAATCAAGCGCCTTAAATCCATCCCGTTGGCTCTTTCAGAGCGCACAGCGGCGCTGTCTCCACGGACCTCGGAGCTCCACCGAGCTCTTGCGGAAATCCAGTCACGTAGTTCGTTCTTTGATACGGCGTCAGAACCGTTGACATGTGGGACGTCCTTGTTTACAAGAGAAGAAGAGCTGGCGTGTTTTCTTCCTGCTTTGGAATGCTCCGACGAGCGGCTGTACCTTGGGCTCGCGCATGCTTTCTCTTGTTTTCCCATCAATAGTGAAGCGAACGGGTCGAAAGCGGGTCACTGTGTAGCACAAAAACCAATGTGCCGTTATATTACCAATACTGAGTCAGCAATGCCACACCTTAGATAAAGCAAAGGGAGAAAATTGGATTGCAAGAAAGCGGTTGTGAAGGGAGGAGGAGAACAACCGCGCATAGGGGGGTGTTACAGTCACATTCTTCAAACATGCAGAAAATCAGAGCACGCCCATATTTCCAGTCGATTGCACCAAATCCTTAGGATAGTTCCAAGAAAGTGTACTGCGCTTAGTAATAATTCCTTTGCCCACTCAAAGTGCCATAGAGGAAAAGGTCCCAGTTCACAAAACAAGAAGCGCTCCCTGACCCGTAGACCCTCCCATCCCCAATTAAAGGGAGCAGTTTTTGTTCGCGAAAAAAAAAGTGATCCCCCTCCGGCGTTCACAACAGAGACTTCATCGGGAGTTCTTCCTCAAACGGTGCCTTCACATTGAAAGTGGTCAGAAAAGGGAGAAGCGCCCAGTCAAGCTTCGATTGTGTATACTGCATCGGTCGCCATGTCACCAATTCATTTTTGCAGACTAAAGCTGCTTGATCGTGAACCAAAGGCTTTTCACAATCTTGACCATTTTGAAGCGAAGCTGCCACAGGCTCAGCCTACGTCGGTGTGGTTGACACGCATAAACCCACGCCGAGCAAACATAAAATTGCGCTGCGTGGCAGCAGACTGGGACCACCCACCAGCAGGTTGCGAGCGCAGCACGCCAACTGATTCAGCCAGTGTCGGGATTTTTTCTTTATTACATGGAAATGAAAACTGAAGTCACATTACAGGGAGAGAATGACTACACGCTCAAAACTCGGGCAAACACACACACGCGTGCAACAAGTGCATCCAGTCAGGCGGCAGTTCTTGCGCAGCATACACGCTTCTTACATAGGCCACGGTTTTACGCTGGTATCACGAACCGACAGTGGAATCAATCTGCTACTGTCGAAAGAAAGAAAGAAAGAAGGAAAGAAAGAAAGAAAGGAAAAGGCAATCACACGCCAAGCCTCGCTTGCGCAATTTTCCCAATAGGGGAAGATCTCCTCAGTTTCTTGAGACAATACATCACGATTTTTGGCACATTATCGAAAGCGAATAGAGAGCTTACGTTGACCCTTACAGTCAAGAATATTCACGTTTCGCGTCTGTCCCACCCAGATAATGGTGGAAGGTACAAGATAGTCACTCACAAAGAAAAATTGATCGGCAACTTTATCCTACTCGTTCCCCAGCGCGCGTCTACAAGACGCCTTACCGTTCACTGGCTCCGGGATTGGCAGTCCAAAACCTTTCCGTGCGGAGTTGACTATATACAGACTAATTAGAGTATCTGAGACCAGCGTTTTGTGCATATTGCGTCACTTTTTCGTGCTCTGTGTGTAGCGTATCCTTTCTTGTTATTTGAACATTCAGTGCCACTGTTCCTAGGCGTGGGACCAAGCAAGCTTCTCCGGTCCGCGCTAAAGATAATCGATCTGTCGACGAGCAAATTTAATTAAATATGCGTGTTAACGCTAATGCGGCTCCAGCATCTTCGTTCCGACGTCATTCGCCTCACTGAAGCATGTTGTCGGCCGCGTACTATCGTCCAAAGCCCTTACTCGATAATATTAAAAAACTCCTTAACTCTTCTCTCCTCCAATATTCGCACATCATGAACGGGCTGTTGCTGGCTCGCAGCCGGGCAAACTAAACTTGTAAATAACTGTCGTTGGAAATGGCCAAGCCTTATCTGTAGGTATACATCTTTCGAAACCTCTGCGCTTATATGGGCTTTCTTCAGCATTTAATGATGTCGCATAGACGGAAAAAAATAAAGGTGATTTGAAGATCCTGGCGATGCACTTAGGTCACTAATGATGCTCCTGCTTGCGTCGGGGTTGCGAAACATAATTTTTAAAATACTTTCCAGAAGTTGCCTCGTTAGAAAACTTCCAGGACGTGGTTCGGTGGCCGTTAAGCTTGTCATGTTTATCATTTTCTTAATGGTGTGGCTGAACCATCGTGAGTTCCTACATAGTTTTATTTTTTGGTGAATTCCACGAAGTTTCTTTTTGTTCGTTTCGCGACACGACGTCTAAAGTGTCCCATATTCCCTTAACAAATACAAAGATCGCTATAGATTAGCGTTTTTAGTGCAATATTGGCAAGATTTTTATATCTTTTTCATAACACGAAATCTGAGCGACGCTCAAGGCGTCAGGCCTGACTTAGCTTAATCCAAAGCAGTAAATACAGAAAAGAGTAAGCACGAACAATGCGAGTGACAGCACAAAATAAACAAGGAGCATGAAGCTCAGAAAAAGGCACCTTTACTCTTTCTATTAATGAAAAAAATTCAAGCCAGTCCAACGCTGTTAAAGCCACACTCATAAAAAATGTAGTAAAGGGAGAGGTTAGTATCTTTTTGGGCAAATTTATTACATTTCACTGACGGTTTCTCTGACTTTAGAAGTATGCGATAGGTCGTAAATGCTCCGGCTACCGTTGTGTCAGGGGTCGTAGGCATTACTGCTTACTTAAAGGACGGGTTAATAAACGCTACTACCCCCACGGCAGTAGTCTATTATGCTGCAATTGTGACAGCGCCCGTCCTGTCCAGTCTCCCAGCTTCCGTGTTTTTTTTTTTGCGCTGCTTAGTTTGAAAATAAAAGAATGCAAGACCAACTAGCTCCGCAACGTCTCCTGCTAAATTGTGACAGGAGTAAACATTCTTTAGAACGGCTATAATTGATCTGACTATATTGGAATAAAAGTCTCGTGCAACGTCATGACATTGTCACCATCATCGTCATCAGTCTATTTAAGCCCACTGCAGGGCGAAAGTCGCTCCCAACGATTTCCAATTTGCTCTTTCCTGAGAGGGTTGGTTCCACTTTATGCCCGCGAACTTCTTAATTTCATCGCTCCATCTATTGTTTTGCCTGCCTCTGTCACGCTTTTCTTCTCTTGGTTTCCATTCTGTCGCTCTTACTGTACATTTGTTATCTGTCCTCTGCATAGCCAATCCCCTGTATTAGGCATGCGCCAGTCTACACAGGAGAAGAAGGGCGAAGCTCTAGCCTTGTACTGCTTACAAAGAAAGCTGCAAAAGGAATAGCCAGGGATAGAGGGAGGTATGATGAGATGTGACGATGGTATAGTACAATGAGTCACTGTACGCGTAACCGGAAAGCATTCGTGGAACTAATTCCGAAGCACTTGTTGATGTCCGAGCTCAACTGATTATTTACAAACTTTTATTATGTTATTTCATTTAATGTTACCACATATTATGCGTGTATTTGTATGGAAAACGACTGTACTGACTGTTTTAATACTAAGATGAAGAGGTACAAGGGGAAATGTTCGGCCATGCTTGTTAAGAAAAGGCATCTCGCTTATTCGTTCGTTACTTTTTTTTTGTAGTATCGATACGACGGTACAGAGCAAGAGTTTCTTACTTTTGGTTTATTCGTCTATAACATTCGTTCTTCATGGTTTCACAAGTGTTGGCGAGTAATGCGCAAGCGTCTAAGCAATGCTTCGTGAGAAAACCGCTCCGTGTGACAAGATTAGTTAGGAATTCGCATGACAAGATCAGTATTCGAATACTATTCCATATCGCTGTTGGCCAGTGTTCTGTACTCTTCTAGGATTGGGCTGTCAGTAATAAGAACGAAATGTAATAGTACAAAGCGAATTTTCGCAATACACTAGCCAATCTGTGAACAAATATGAAAATTTTTATGTCTTAATAATAATTAAGAGGGCTTTACGCGCCAACACCACGATGTGATTATCAAGCACATCCAGTACCGGAGGACTCCGGGGTAATTTTGAAGTTTCGCAGTCCTTTAACACGAACATACATTGAATGTTTTGTTTCCATATCGTCCTCATTAAAATGCTGCTGCCGTGGCCAGTACTCGAACCCGCGACTTTGTGCTTCGAAAGCCAACACCCTAGCAGCCAACACCTTCGAAAGCCAACACCCTAGCCAACACCCGCAGAGGCAGCTGCTAAGCTGCCTCTGCGGGTCAATTTCGGCGCCCCTACGGGGCAGCGCAAATAAAAGTGAACCTCGGCGAATCCATATGTGCGCGCCTGACCACGAACAACTAGAGTGGCTACAGCTACCACTATTTATAGGCACACGACTTGCAAGATGTCAAGGATATCGAGAACGTTCGGGCCGACACTGTTTATATCGGTGGCGTGAGCATACGTAGCGTGTCGCTTCTCGGTCAGAAGCACGCAACAACACACTCTTGTACACACGTAAATAACGCGAAGATAATGCTGATTTATGCGTTTCCGGTAGTCCAATCTCGCCTGCATTTGTCGCCTGCAGGACCGATCACGCCGAATGAAACCGCGCTCGTTGGGTGCAATAAACATCCGCGCGCCCTTTCCCATACGGGCTAACGACGCAAGAAAATGTATGCGGGGGAGTTGAAACCTCTGCACCACGCATATCAGCGCTTGCCGGCGACAAGCATGGCATAGCCAATGTATTGCACCTCGCTGACTTGTTTTTGGTAGCTTTTTCGTGCGCAAAATAGGTAGGTGCCTACGTCCTGCATTGGTAGACCGTTGCACCAGTGGAGACGCTCGGTCTACCGGCGCTCGAAGAATCTCCGCGACATGTTAACATCGTCAAAATTAAATGAACCTATAATATCTGGTTGTGCACCTTGCAACAAGCCACGCTGCAAGGTATGTCTACATATGCAAACCACCCAGAAAGTCATTAGTACGTCTTCAAACTTCACCCTTAAAGTTCGCGGCTCATTTAATTGTAATAGCTCTAACGTCGTATATATGCTCGAATGCGCCGTCTGCCAAAAACAGTATATTGGCCAAACAGAAACGTCGTTCCGGATACGCTTTAACAACCACAGATCGCATGCCACTGCGTTACCTAACCTACCGCTTTCAAAACCTGTTCGCTTGCCAGGGCATTCATTCGAAAAAATCAGGGCCACTATACTTGAATCAGGCTTTCATTCTCATCACGATCGTGAAATCCGAGAATCTTATCTCATCTATAAATTCAACACCGTATCATCAGGTATAAACGAAAGTACAGGAACTCTTTCTAGCGTGCCCACCAAGCATCATCAACCTTAATTGTGACAATTAACTAATTACGGTCAGTTTGGCACTTGAACCCACGGCCTGTGACGTTATCGGTTGAACTTGTCGAATACCAGTCTGTAATGCCTCTTTGATTGTGTATATTTATGTATGCATGGTTTATTTATTTTTTTAGCTGCGTTGCTTAATCGCCGCTGTCACTTGTCGGATTCTAGTCTGTAATGCCTGTGTGATTGTGTATATCTATGTGTCCATGATTTATATTTAGTTGCGTTCATTAATCGCCACTGTCACCATGCGAATAAGCGCGGGACCGTGTTTCACCACGCACGTGCCAATAAAAAGCCCTGACTACTCATTCCCATCGCAATAACTGAGCTGTGTATATCGTACAAGAGAGCTGTATACATCGTGCATCAAGCTGTGTATGTCCTATAGCGTATAATCTGGCTGCGCTGTCATGCAGCGCTCTGATATGGTCATGTTTCCATTGTAACTATCGATCACGTGTTCTTGCATCGTCACGCTGTGTGCGCGAAGAGTGATGATTTCTGTACTTTTTTTTTCCCCATGATATCTAACTGTACCGTCATGAGCACTGCACGCAATGAATCATGTAATCGCTGGACTACGTCGCCCACACTCTCTCATGTATATAGTATATAAAGAATCGCGTTGACATGTACATGTTACTTTGACAAAGGCTGGTCCACCAGCCGAAACGTCAGTAAATATACTGTGCAAAAACCAACGTGCGTCGTACTCCCTTTTGTTCCTTATTGTACCGGGGCCAACGTGATTTCCTTGCTGCAACTATATATATATATATATATATATATATATATATATATATATATATATATATATATCCAAGATAAATCCTTTGCCGCAGGTTAATTATCAAAGGATCACGTTGAAAAATAGAACGTTTATTTCGACGTTTCGGCCGCCAGACCGGCCGGTCTCACGGCCGAATAGTCGAAATAAATGTTCTATTTTTCAACGTGATCCTCTGACTATATATATATATATATAATTCGGGGAAGAAGTTCTGTGGGTCCGGTTCAAAAGTAGTTTAGAAACGAATTGCGCACTTGCGAAAATCGCAAGTTTATTGTTCAACGTTTCAGCCGTGGCACGGCCTTCGTCAGAATTCTGACGAAGGCCGTGCCACGGCTTAAACGTTGAACAATAAACGTGCGATTTTCGCAAGTGCGCAATTCGTTTCTAAACTATATATATATAAATATATATATATATATATATATATATATATATATATATATATATATATATATATATATATATGTGTGTGTGTGTGTGTGTGTGTGTGTGTGTGTGTGTGTGTGTGTGTGAAAAGGGGTATTTTTTGTCAGCTTCCAGGGGGTGTCACGTACACCCTACCACGTCAAGCGAGCACGAAATGTTGTTTATCGGTAATGGTGTCCACGCGATTGTTCAGTCCTGAGCAGTCTGAAAAGTGTTGCTGCCAACCTTCCTCTTCGCGCACGCGAAAAGCTCATCTTTGTGGCCGCTTTCGTAATCAATCACTAATGCGTCTTCTCCACTTGAAGCTGGAGCAGCAGCCGTATTTCACTTCCAATCGATGCAAAGCCGTCGCTCGACGCTTCGTCGCGTGGCTGCAAGCGGCGGTGCAGGAATCTTGCCTGGCCTTCGTGTGGCCGTTTTACGCAACAGCTCACTCACAAAGAGCCTCGTCTAGAACAGCTTCTCTATTTGGAAACAAAGCGCTTTCGCTATGATAAGGGCGTTGATTGCTTGATGAGTTCGGAGCCAGCTGTCCTTCCTGCCCCTTGAACAAAATTATTATCGAAGTCCTTCTTGGCGGTGCTCACTCGTAGAGTGTACTTTCAAAGTCTAGTCCGAGGGATCCAGTAGTCTAAAGATACATGCACAACGGAAAAGGACAAGCAGTTAAGGATCACTTCCACACTAACTTTCCAATTTCGTGCCGAATTGTTCTTGCTTCTATCAGTCGCGTACCCATAGATATGCAGACCAACTTGTCAATTCGCGAGCAGGCCTGCCTACAGCGGCCATTATACGTTCGTTCAGAAAGCGAACGTAGCTGGAGCGACACGCCAGCCGCCTTTCAGGTACGAAAGTGTGTGTGGCTGTGTATTCGTGCAACGCCGAACATTGCTGGAACGCTCTCGCTAGTGACTTTCCTGAGAAGCACTCTTATTTGTCCGAAGTTATCAGGTCACGCAGAGGCACGCACCGGCTTTTATGAAGCATGCAAGGTGAATGCGCGACATTGTCATCACAGGCCACGTTTCTTTTCTATTATTTAAATGTGAGAAAATGGGAATGTACGCTACGTGATCGCCGGCCATCCCATCATCATAATACTGAAGCTGAGAACGATAAACACATATATGAAGAAAAGAGCGCAAGGAAGGACAAAAGCATTAGAACAGAAAGAAAATGAGGGCGCTCAAACTGCGTACAAGCATGGTGCATGACATATAAAGGACAAATGGCATGCACTGAACTTTGCCCTCTAAGGGCAAAGTTCAGCGCATCAGGAGTGGATACACATATTACCGCTGATACAGTCCCTACAATTGTTTCTCTCTACTGGCCTAGAAAATGTCTATGCGATATGCCAACGCACAATAAGAAAAGGCAATAATGTCATTTACAAACAGTTCATGAGGTTTGTGTCGATTAAAAAGTCTCGAAAAGCGCTAGCGGCTTCTCTGGTTTTCAGGGTGCGGCCATGGTCCCAGCACTTAGTCTGAGAGGTCGTCGATCGAGTCTATGCAACCGATCTCTCAGTTGAATGCGCTGTTCTTTGTACTGCGGGAACTTCGTGATGACATGCTCCACTGATGCGTTCGGAGTATCCCACTCATCGCACTGCGGGGACGTTCTTCGTTTGATTCTGCAAAAGAAGCGAGGCATGCATGCAACGTCCAAGCGTAAACGGTGCAGGAGTGTGCCGAACGTGCGACCGATCTTCCGAGTCGGTGTAAACCGTAGAAGTGCATTCACTTTATAAAACAGTAAATACCTTGTATGGTCATCAAACCATGCGTCCTTGCATAGTTGGTGGCGCAGGATGTAAAGAATGTTTTTTTCACTATGAATAACATACGATCACGGGTGTCGTGGTGCACTTTGTGTGCGCTGCAGTGGCTAATTTGTATGCCATCTCATTTCCCAGCACTCCGATGTGACTCAGTATCCAATGAAAACAAATCTTGTGACCAGCCGGGGAAGCGATGGCGACTGTTTTTAGAATTTCATATATCCTGCTATCGTTCTTATGAAAATAACAGCCCTTCATCATTTCTAAAGTTTTTATCATTCTATCATTTCTAGAAAACCACAGTGCATGTGTGAGCAGCGCGTGTTTTTGCTATTTTTTTTCGCAGGGTGTGCATACTGTATTTGTGAAACAAAGGTTTCCTGCTCATTCATTTTTCTTTTCAATATCATTCTTATCTACTCAACTCGGGTTAGGTGCCAAAAAGCACATTCGAAATGTGAAACCTACAGTAGAAGCCCGCGCTGCGACTCGAAAGACGTTCTGAATCACTGAAAATACTCACGCTCATGAAACAAATATTCCAAGCTACATGAGTCTTATCCTCCCTGCCATACATTTAGAACACATAGATGCAGTCGATGTACCTTCATGCTGTCGATGTACCTTCATGATGTACACAATGCAGAGAAACGAAGACAAACGGAGAACACGTGGCGAAATTGGAGTCTCTCTTTGTAGCGTCCACTCTTCTTTGCGCTGTGTAACACGTTACAACGAATTGAAAGTATAGCTAGCTCCTCTCGCCATATTGGACCTTTACTCGTTTACGATACCGTACATCTGGTGAGTAAAATAAAATAAACGTCAAGTGCTGCCGTTACATTCTTATTCCCAAGCTGTGCCTTAAAAATCAGAGATTGACTGCTTAATTTAGCCGAGATAGACGAATGCATGTGCATTTCAGAAGTATCCCCAAAGAAAATAACTCATCACTTTATAGAGAAACTTCTTTCGTTGGATTTAGATAAATTATTCATCAGTTAAATTCCATGTACTTAAAAAATGTTGCTGCAAGAAATCTTGGGCCCTTCACAGCAGTGCTGGTTTTGAAGGAATGTAAATTAATTCAAAACAAAAGAATAATAAACATAAAAAGTTCGACAATCCCTAAGCATATTCTTATGGGATGAGAACGCCAAAGCGTTTCTTTTGGCTAGATTGTTGTTGCGGAGGGGTGCTGCAAACTTGTGTTCCCGAGTTGTGTTATAAAGAATGACGCAATGTGGGAGGCCGGATTGTGTTTATTTGCTTGATTTGATGCCATCAAAGTGGTGTCGACATTTAACACGTCTTCTGTTTCATCGTCCAAAAAGTATATGCAGATATGCCCGAGGCAGGTCTAGGGCATATCGAAGTAGGACGACCATCGCGGCGTTGTGGGTGATGTCATTAGACAGTCACCAGTGTCTACACCCTCTTATCGTTCCGGTGACGGCGTACTTGGGCCCGGATACATAGATACTTTCATGGCCTTGTGATCTGAATAGTAGGTGGACACATACAACACATCACGCACAATGTATGGGTCGTTGGTGAATGCGAGATCGATGCACGTAGTACATCTCGACGTCCCGATCGTCTCGATGGGGATCTTCGATTCTAGATCGAACTCGGCACTCAGGCGGCGAGGAACGATGGGCTAGCTGGCGCGTTCGCGCGCAGTGTTGCTGCGGCGACGCCGCGCAGCTGGGCGCGCATCGACGCCAACCCAGCCAAGAAACGCGGCGACGCCTCTGCAGGTAGGTCTAGCGCAGCGGGGCGCGCGCCGACTGCCGCTGCAGCGAGTGTTGGCGCTGCGTCACTTCCGGCAGGAGAGGTCACGTGCTTTCCTGGCACGTCTTTTGCGGACGCTTTTGGCGGACGGCAGCTGGGCGCGCGCAATCGCCAGCCTAGCCAAGAAACGCTTTCGCGTTAATAATTACTCGTTTATTACGTTCCAACACGCTGATATGACTATGAGGCCCGCCGTATATTCCAGTGCACCGGAGAGTTCAACTACCTGGGGTTGTGTCACGGGCACTGATATCACACAGTACGCGGTGCATCTAGCACATCGCCTCCATCGAAATGCGAACGCCTCGGCCGGCACCGAGCCCACATATTTTGAGCCAGCTATTAATTCGAAACATTACTGCAGCTCAAGTTGACAGCTAACGTGAATTGTAAGTGCGGATTCTAAGAACATAGCTAATAACACAAAAGCAGTACATTTCTTATTGCGCAAGATTAAAACCAACAAGTAAAATAGCGGTTATGGCACTCGGTTGCTGATCCGAGGGTCGCGGGATCGAATCCCGGCCGCGGCGGCTGCATTTCGATGGAGGCGAAATATTGAGGCCCGTGTGCTGTGCGATGTCAGTGCACGTTAAAGAACCCCAGGTGGTCGAAATTTCCGGAGCCCTCCACTACGGCGTCTTTCATAATCAGAACTGGTTTTGGGACGTTAAACCCCACAAATCATCAATCATCATCAACAAGTAACAAAAATAATTTATAGCTTTGTAAAGTACACCACTTAGCAATCACAGTTCGGTAAGAAAAACACAATCATTTTCGACTCGCTTTTATTGTTTCCAGAACAAACAATTAAATCGGTCTAGTTCGTAAGGATCCATCTTCTTGGGAAGCGCAAGACTAAATGACAACACAAAGACGACACAGAAGCGCGTAACTTCTACTGAGCGTTTATTACAAAACCAACTACATATATAGGCGAGAAAACAAACAAATTAGGAAAACAAAGAAGCCCACGTGTCAAGCCAGTCATCAGTTATCCATTTCTATCCGACACACCATCCAGAAAGCGAGGTTCCTTTCTCCTCAGTGAGATAGACGGCGCACTCACACCAAGCAATGTAACCTCTTTTCATCTCTGCTACCTCAACATTCAAACGTGTCAGCAATTGTCTATCTCGATATAAAATGCACCTGTTGTAAAGGTACGGCACGTAACCACAATATCTACAGTTAATAGCCAGATGACCATCAGCACACTTCTGCACCTTGTTATCACGCTCCTTTACCCTATCATTGACACGTCTTTCCGTGTGCCCAACATACACACGGCCGCAAGACAAGGGCATTCTGTACACGACAGTCTGCGCACAGAAGACATATTCACTCTGGTGGTTAATTTTACAAGCCTTTGCAGCAGGCTTCGACACTCGACCACCGTTCAATATAACTGGCAAGTTCCTTATCGCTTGCTTGAATACTTGCTTCGCTTTATGCGATTGTTTGCTCTTGAAAGAAAAACCTGTTATTGATATTATTATTATTATTATTATTATTATTATTATTATTATTATATTATTATTATTATTATTATTATTATTATTATTCAAAATTCCTTACAGGCCCATTCTAGAAGAGAAGCTCGCGGGAAGATGGATGCTTGAATCGATGAACAAATCGCAATACGATTTAGAACAGGGAATGTCGCAGGAGCCAACGTTTCGACAAGCGGACTTGTCGGACGAAGACGAAGAATGCTCTGACGAAGACAAGTCCGCTTGTCGAAACGTTGGCTCCTGCGATATTCCCTGTTCTAAATCGTATTGCGATTTGTTCATCGTTACAGGCCCATTGAAGGGCATTGAGTAAGGGGGGCATCCGTATATACATAACAGAAAAATACACAAAAATACACAAATAAAAATGAAGGTAAGATATAAAAGAAACAAACAAGACAAATATTACAAGCAGTAGAACGTTATACAATGATAAAGGGCAACGAAATTAGGTTATCACGGAACGTTTCACGGTTAGCAATGGATATAATGTGATCAGGAAGACCGTTCCAATGTGCAGTGGCTCTAGGTAGTGGTGATGAGTTAAATGCCTGTGTGCGACCATGAACTCGCATGAAATTAGGCGCGTTGTGAATGCGTCGAGATGTGCGCAAAGGAGTATGAAGCGGCAAACTGTGAAATTTGTTACTATAAATCTACTTGTGAAATAACACAATAGAGCAATGGCGCAGCGTTCTTCTATGTATATATATAGTCGCTGAAATGCAAGATCTTCGTTTTATTAGACTTTCTCACAAATGCGTGCATACGATCTACTTACTGAATTGGCCAAATAATGTTCTTATATAGTGTTTTAGTTCCAGCTTTTTATAAATATGAGGCAGACACCTACGACTAAATGAACATTCAACCGCTTTGTAGACGCGTGTTTGCATTTCTATGTGAGGACGGAGCTAGTTCGGATTGGCTGATTAAAAAAAAAAAGTCGAGGAAGGCGGCGTCAGACTCATTTCTTTATTTAGAAGTTACAACATGTATACATCCACGGAAAGGCGACTCGTTGCATCAAAGTCGCAGCACCTTCCGTAACAGAGGTTTGTAAGCGAGTTTGAACCGCTCAGCAGTTGCGTTCAAACCGTATGCCGCAACAGTTTGCTCAGAAACACCTCACAGGTCTCCTCGGTGTGGCCTTGTTCACCCCTGTCACACGTCAGTTCGCGACATAACACAATTTGGTAGAAGTGTTGATGCCAAGCGCACGACTGCCGTCGGAACAGCCGTTGGAAGCAATAGCTTGAGCTTCGTGGACTTCTTATTGTCTCCGTGAGGGAAGCGACGTGAGTACACCAGCGACCTGTCATTTGGCTCGCACACGCTACCTTTTCCAGTTATTCATGTTGTGAACAGGGGCGTGATCGAAGATCTTTGTTTGGAACACATAGCGTTCGCTCGCTACAACGTCACGAAGTGTGGGCGCGGCTGTTGTTGCGCGCGGTGCGGATTTGCGCGACATAGTGCAGCGCAGGCTTCCAGTATAGGTCACCCTCCTTTGTTTGAGTAAGTACAGTTTTATCAAAGGGTGACCCATAAAATATGCGCGAAGGGGAGGGTGAAAGCAACCAATGGACAAGAGACGAACATCCAAAGAAGTGACGAGCCAGTTTTTTGTCTCCTTTTAGAGGATATAATGAAAAACGAAAAGTTTTCTACTTCAGACGAGTAAGAATTTTTTATGAACAGGATGAATGTCTTTTCTTTTCGTGGGCGTAAATGCGTGACGTGCAGAGAAAACGTGGTCATGTAAAAACATGGCCGCGCCCCGCTGCTTACGAGGCAAGCATGACCACGGCAAATGACGTGCAGTGAAAAGCGAACAGAACCGCCGGCGTTCGCAATGAATGATCTGCGATCTCGCCCCAGGACTCGTTTCTTTACAAATTTTTGACAGTTTCACTGGAGCAGTCATAACCACCCTTACTCAAACATTGTTGCCAGTCTTCTTAGGATTGTGCGCTACACCATGAATATACTGAATAACAGCAGTCTTTTGCTACTGCAGGGACCCTTCTTGACTAGGCAGATAATTTATTTTCAAGTCTCCGTTGAGCGATTCAGCAACAGCCGTAACGAGACCGTGAGGGTAGCCTGCTGTTGACACGTAGGCTACTTTGTCTTTCTATTTTGTTTGTTCTTTCCCCTATATATGTATTTGGTTTTGTAATAAACTCTCAGTGGAAGTTAAGCGCTTCTGCTCCCTTTCCTTGCCATGCCGGTTTCCCAAGAAGACGTTTCCAGAACCTCATTTCATTTTTTATACAGTCTAGGCTAACCTGCGCATATGTTCCAAGAGCTTGTAACACGGTGTGTTAAATGTTTTGTTCAACAGTGCCTTCGCCTCTTTATGTGACATGGTAAAATGGTGCTTCTTATGAGGAGTCTCCGTACGAACATACCCCATGGCGATTAGAAGAGGTCTTTTAAATGGCTATGTAGCTTCCCATAATTCGCTTCCGACAAACTATTTATATATTCAAGTAATAAAGCTAATACGACGCGCATGAGCGTCACCTATCTTCGGCTCGGCTTGAACTTTTTCTAGAGTAGGTAAATGCAAAGTAAAAGGTAAAGGGTTAAGGTAATCGGTTAATTTGGGTTTTACTGGTCCTCCGATCAAGAAAGATGTTCAATAAAAGCAAAACTAAAGTGTGAGCAAAAAACGCGATAATGATCTTCATCGAGAGGAAAGCAATTGATAAATGCCGAAATTGTGCCGAGCGGCCCAGAAAGACACTTCTTCGAAGTTAGGTGGACGATAAGGTCGCGTCAGAAACAACAGCGCTGTCGGCGTCAGCTTAAGACAACTGTTCAACAAGAACTCACCATTGACGTTGCCAAATCCCGTGACAATACGAATACAGTCACATCAATGAGGTGGGCCGACAGGAAATGGAACACTAAATTCCTTGTAAACTAGGCATGTTCCCCGTTACATCAGGGCCGGTAAAAATAAGGCCCTTTTCGGACACCTCTAAAATTAGAGATACGCCACAAATATGAATAGAACTTCTTTCTGACTTATAGGTTCGCAGAAGTAAATCTTAAACATCGATTAAGATTCGGCTTTCACATTACAGTGAAGCGTGTACATGCACGTGAAGCCTGTGAATCTAGGCCCCGCCACGGTGGTCTAGTGGCTATGGTTCTCGGCTGCTGATCCGAGGGTCGCGGGATCGAATCCCGGCAGCGGCGGCTGCATTTCTATGGAGGCGAAATGTTGAGGCCCGTGTGCTGTGCATGTCAGTGCACGTTAAATAACCCCAGGTGGTCGAAATTTACGGAGCCCTCCATTACGGCGTCTTTCATAATCAGAACTGGTTTTGGGACGTTAAACCCCACAAATCATCAAGCCTGTGAATCTAGTAATCCAAACTCTTACCGTGGCGTATGCGCCGTCGCGCACCAGGAAGGCAGCGAGCATCACTGCCTGTCGTGCATGTATATCGGCTACACCCGTGAACCTGTAGAAGTGCTGGAGTAACTTTAGGTATGACGTGGGCGTGAGGCAACTGAAGCACATCCAGGTGTTTACGGTTGTACAGAAGCAGGGGCCGAATTGATGAAACTTCTCCTTCGTAAATGTTTTGTGCTGCTGGTCAGATTGCTTCGCTAATGGCTTTCCAGCTCTAGGATTGGCTCAAATATTGTATTACGAAATTTTTTTGTCGTGACTGCGTTTTGTGAATACGAGCCCAGACATTTAGTTAAGCTTCAGAAGTAAGACAAAGCGCGCGCTCTCAACTATGGCAGGAGTCTTGGCGTGTCGGAATGGAGCCAGGAATAATAGAGGGCTGGTGACGCCGCCATGGAGTTTCTGCACGAGCTCGCCCCCCCCCCCCCTTTCCGTCTGCCTTCTTTTCCGCCCATGTGTGTACATACCGCGTCGTATAACATCCCCCCAAAACACTTCTGGGTACGCCAGTGCTCACGCAGGCGAGCGCGATCTGCCAGCGCCCAAAGCGTGTCCGCGTAAAATACGTAAATGTACTGTTCCTGAAATATCTGATTGGTTTACAAGCTTTGCCACTGCTCTCGAACAACGCGAACGTGACGCTACGAGCCACGCGACCAAACCAGACGCTTGCCCGCCAAAGGGGCCGCATGCGAGAATTTCTGATCGGTCCCCATGCTACCAATTTGGCAGAGTGACGTATCCGATTCCCTGCATGGTGGTGATGAACCCTAAATATTCGATCGTTAGAAGCAACTTTTATGCACGTGACGTGACATTGAAGAACCATGCATGATAAAGTTTTCTGCATGAAATTGAGAAAGAACAATGCGCCCTTCTTTTCTCTACACAAACATTCAACTTTCAAAAGGGGTTAATGGGTGATATCTAAGTTGGTTTCGGGAACCCCTTGACATAGCAGGAAACGCTAACCCGACTTTCACGAATAGATCACTCAGTGCGAAAACTTAAGCCGTGTATTCCATCTGTTCTGCGTGTTATACACTGCTGAACTTGCCGCACGGACTTCGTCGCTCAGTTTCAGCAGCTTCGATGTACAGCTGCTGTTAGGCGAGGCTACTGTAGCCACGACTTCGAGCAGTGACATCAGTAAGCCCCACGTGACATAAAATTATCTGATCTGCTTCCTGCATTGTGAGTTCGAACATGAGTATTTATAAAGTAGAGCTTGCAAGTCCGGTCTGCGTAACCTCTTTCATCTCTGCTACCTCAACATCCAAACGTGTCAGCAATTGTCTATCTCGATATAAAATGCACGTGTTGTAAAGGTATGGCACGTAACCACAATATCTACAGTTAATAGCCAGATGACCATCAGCACACTTCTGCACCTTGTTATCACGCTCCTTTACCCTATCATTGACACGTCTTTCTGTGTGCCCAACATACACACGGCCGCAAGACAAGGGCATTCTGTACACGACAGTCTGCGCACAGGAGACATATTCACTCTGGTGGTTAATTTTACAAGCCTTTGTCACTTTGTGAACAGGGGCGTGATCGAAGATCTTTGTTCGGAACACATCGCGTTCGCTCGCTACAACGTCACGAAGTGTGGGCGCGGCTGTTGTTCCGCGCGGTGCGGATTTGCGCGACTGAGTGCAGCGCAGGCTTCCAGTATTGGTCACCCTCCTTTGTTTGAGTAAGTACAGTTTTATCAAAGGGTGACCCATATAATATATGCGCGAAGGGGAGGGTGAAAGCAACCAATGGACAAGCGACGAACATCCAAAGAAGTGACGAGCCAGTTTTGTTGTCTTCTTTTAGAGGATATAATGCAAAACGAAAAGTTTTCGACTTCAGATGAGTAAGAATGTTTTATGAACAGGATGAATGTATTTTCTTTTCGTGGGCGTAAATGCGGGACGTGCAGAGAAAACGTGGTCATGTAAAAACATGGCCGCGCCCCGCTGTTTAGAGGCAAGCATGACCACGGCAAATGACGCGCAGTGAAAAGCGAACAGAACTGCCGGCGTTCGCAATGAACGATCTGCGATCTCGCCCCAGGGGGGCTATCGGTGATGGCATTTTAGCGAGAGCGTTCGGAATCGCCGCACGCGATTGGGCAGCGCCGCTCCGCTGTCGTCATCCGCGGGGCGTGCCCACGGGACACCTACCTATAACCACATTAGAGAAGAGAAACTGTACCGTTGACAGTGCAACGAAAAATAAAAGTAGCGGTGGCGTCCTAAACTAAGATACACGATCAAGAGATGGCACTGCATGTACTATCATCATTATTGTTTAGATGCAACATGTTTGTTTTGTTTTTGACGCCTACGCCTTCTGGCCTTATTGAGAGCCCCTAGCAGGAAAATTTCAAACTAAAATATGGGGCTAGGTTAGTAATTCCACTCTACGCGCAACTTGATGGAAGGCGCCGCGGCTGGTTTTTTTCGCCACCTGTAGCGACTTGTGGAACGTTGAACCTTCCGGGGCCCCGAGATTTCGGTGTCGTCAAATTGACGTCAGTTCCCTGTCAATCATTTTCAAACCGAGCGTGTCGTCTGCTACGCGGAGAACGATTCCCGAGGCCGCTCGCTCAGCGAACGATTTACGAACACTTTGCGAACAGCGGCCGCGGCAGCGGCTCCGCTTGGATTGAAACGGCGGCTGCGGCTGCGCAATGTTGCGTCACAGAGGGAAATGGCGGTCCACTTGGGCGCTGAGTCCTCGCTGTCCTCGCATTGTCGTCGCTGAAATAGGACGCGGAGCAGCTGGAGGTTCGCGATGTATTTGAGGATTTGACAGGAAGTGAATTCCGGCGTCAATTTCGTCTGTCGAAGCGAACAGCTCGTTGGCTGTGCGCCGAACTTGATCCCGAGAGAGAGAACAACTTTATTTTAGGAAAAAAAAAATCCTCGCCGCCACTGCTCGTCTGATAGCCTGGAGTTGTTTCTCCAGGCTTGAGTCGCGGTGAACGGTGTCCCACGCTCCAGGCGAGGGAACGGTCAAGAGATCGGAAATCGGGTGCCAAAGAGCCCGCGGAATTTCGACTGAGAGAAAAGAGCTGCGCATGTTGATGTTAATTGCTCCTGGAAGTTTCCAGCGCGCTGTCGGTAGTGAAGAGTTTGTCGAGCTTTCACAGTTGGGGTGCACCTCCAAAAATGTGAGAAGGAGCTCCCTCTGCCTCTGAGCACCCGCGGGCCGAGATGCACGTTTTTGTGCGAGGACATGGCAGCAGCAGACGACGACACGAAATTTAGATATGACGCCACTTACGCGCACGCTTCTTGTTTTTCGCGCCCGCGACACCGCTTAGCGAACCTGCAGAGAACGATATTGATGCTTAAGAGCGTGTTTACGTCTGAGAAGAAGAAAGCACCGTTTTTAAAAGGAGCAGATTTCTTAATTTCTCAGGAGAAACATTTTGGCTTTCAGAAGCAGACGACAAACGGAGTACGTCATCATCCGAGGAGCGCGCCGCTTCCCCATTGGCCGCGCCGGCCGCGCTCCTCCCATTCTCAAAGCATTGCTCAAAGCTATCGCGGACCACCCACTTTTTGACGTCAGTGTTCGGAAAGCGTTCTCGAGCGAACACCCGCTCTCCGATAGCCCCCCTGGACTCGTTTCGTTACAAAGTTTTGACAGTTTCACTGGAGCAGCCATAACCACCCTTACTCTAACATTGTTGCCAGTCTTCTTAGGATTATGCGCTACACCATGAATATACCGAATAACAGCAGTTTTTTGCTACTGCAGGGACCCTTCTTGACTAGGCAGATGATTTCTTTTCAAGTCTCCGTTGAGCGATTCAGCAACAGCCGTAACGAGACCTTGAGGGTAGCCTGCTGTTGACACGTGGGCTACTTTGTCTTTCTATTTTGTTTGTTCTTTCCCCTATATATGTATTTGGTTTTGTAATAAACTCTCAGTGGAAGTTAAGCGCTTCTGCTCCCTTTCTTTGCCATGCCGGTTTCCCAAGAAGACGTTTCCAGAAGCTCATTTCATTTTATTATACAGTCTAGGCTAACCTGCGCATATGTTCCAAGAGCTTATAACGTGGTGTGTTAAATGTTTTGTTCAACAGTGCCTTCACCTCTTTATGTGACATGGTAAAATGGTGCTTCTTATGAGGAGTCTTCGTACGAACATATTCCATGGCGATTAGAAAAGAGGTCTTTAAATGGCTATATAGCTTCCGATAATTCGTTTCCGACAAACTATTTATATATTCAAGTAATAAAGCTAACACGACGCGTACGAGCGTCACCTATCTTCGGCTCGGCTTGAACTTTTCTCTAGAGTAGGTAAATGTAAAGGTAAAAACTTAAGGTAATTGGTTAATTTGGATTTTACTGGTCCTTCGATCAAGAAAGATGTTCAATAAAAGCAAAACTGAAGTGTGACCAAAAAACGCGATATTGATCTTCATCGCGAGGAAAGCAATTGATAAATGCCGAAATTGTGCCGAGCGGCCCAGAAAGACACTTCTTCGAAGTTAGGTGGACGATATGGTCGCATCAGAAACAACAGCGCTGTTGGCGTCAGCTTAAGACAACTGTTCAACAAGAACTCACCATTGACGTTGCCAAATCCCGTGATAATACGAATACAGTCACATCAATGGGATGGGCCGACAGGAAATGGAACACTAAATTCCGTGTAAACTAGGCATGTTCCCCGTTACATCAGGTCCGGTAAAAATAAGGCACTTTACGGAGACCTCTCAAATTAGAGATACGCCACAAATATGAATAGAACTTCTTCCTGACTAATAGGTTCGCAGAAGTAAATGTTAAACATCGATTAAGACTCGGCTTTCACATTACAGTGAAGCGTGTACATGCACGTGAAGCGTGTGAATCTAGTAATCCAAACTCTTACCGCGGCGTATGAGCCGTCGCGCACCAGGAAGGCAGCGAGCATCACTGCCTGTCGTGCACGTATATCGGCTACATCAGTGAAGCTATATAAGTGCTGGAGTAACTTTAGGTCTGGCGTGGGCGTGAGGCAACTGAAGCACATCCAGGTGTTTACGGTTGTGCAGAAGCAGGGGCCGAAATGATGAAACTTCTCCTTCGTAAATGTTTTGTGCTGCTGGTCGGATTGCTTCGCTAATGGCTTTCCGGCTCCAGGATTGGCTCAAATATTGTCTTACGAAATTTTTTTTGTCGTGACTTCGTTTTGTGAATACGAGCCCACACATTTAGTTAAGCTTCAGAAGTAAGTCAAAGCGCGCGCTCTTAACTATGGCAGGAGTCTTGGCGTGTCGGAATGGAGCCAGGAATAATAGAGGGCTGGTGACGCTGCCATGGAGTTTCCGCACCAGCTCGCCCCCCCCCCCCCCCCCCCTTTCCGTCTGCCTTTTTTTCCGCCCATGTGTTTACATACCGCGTCGTATAACATCCCCCCAAAACACTTCTGGGTACGCCAATGCTCACGCAGGCGAGCGCGATCTGCCAGCGCCCAAAGCTTGTCCGCGTAAAATACGTAAATGTACTGTTCCTGCATATCTGATTGGTTTAAAAGCTTTGCCACTGGTCTCGAACAACGCGAACGGGACGCTACGAGCCACGCGACCAAACCAGACGCTTGCCCGCCAAAGAGGCCGCATGCGAGAATTTCTGATCGGTCCCCATGCTACCAATTTGGCAGAGTGACGTCTCCGATTCCCTGCATGGTGGTAATGAACCCTAAATATTCGATCGTTAGAAGCAACTTTTATGCACGTGACGTGACATTGAAGAACCATGCATGAAAAAGTTTTCTGCATGAAATTGAGAAAGAACAATGCGCCCTTCTTTTCTCTACACAAACATTCAACTTTCTAAAGGGGTTATGCGGTGATATCTAAGTTGGTTTAGCATTGAATTCGGGAACCCCTTGACACAGCAGGGAGCGCTAACCCGACTTTCACGAATAGATCACTCAGTGCGAAAACTTAAGCCGTGTATTCCATCTGTTCTGCGTGTTATACACTGCTGAACTTGCCGCACAGACTTCGTCGCTCAGTTTCAGCAGCTTCGATGAACAGCTGCTGTTAGGCGAGGCTACTGTAGCCACGACTTCGAGCAGTGACATCAGTAAACCCCACGTGACATAAAATTATCTGATCTGCTTCCTGTATTGTGAGTTCGAACATGAGTATTTATAAAGTAGAGCTTGCAAGTCCGGCTGGTTGGCTGACATCCACCATGAATCTTTTCAACTGCTCTAACCCTCACAGGATTCACATATGTCTACGAAAAGGTTTAGACTGTCTGTAAACATATTTCCATGCCTGGTTATCTAACCATAATGTTCATTAAAAAACGATGTTACTAGGCTATTATCGCCAATGAATAACATAAGGAAACAACGCTGATTAACTATTACTGCGCTGTCGACTCTTTACGCAAGCAGCTCACATGAATATTAAAGTCGGCTAGAATAAAAACTCTCTATTTTCTATTGGTAACAGTCTACGCCCCAAGTCCGGGCCAGCAACGCAACCACTGCATCAAACCCACTTCGAATTCCTGACATTCCGTAGACGACATACAGCAGACAACAGGCTAAACATTAAAAAAATTGTTTTTGGAAGACTCACTCGAATAAGTGCTCCGCTATGGTCAAGTATAAAATGAAATTTTCATATGCTTGGCCGTGAGAGCTCTGGCACTTAAGGAATCCTTTGAGTGGCGTCCTTTAGCAGCCTCCTGTCCCATCTCTACTAACGCGAAGAATAATGTTACTGCGCTTTGCTGTTTAGACTTGCCCTACATAGTTATTCGATAATCCTATGATGAGGAACAGGAGAAGGCTCAGAAACTATACTTCGCTTCATTAGTCCTCTTTTTTTTCTTGTTCGCGCCCATGCCATTCCGGAATTGCGTAATAACCCCTACCTGCACGTCTGCGATCGGTAGCGCATGCAGCTTTTACACTTTCTGAAAAGTTTACGCATTGGGCGAACCTCACTTACTTTGCGCGAGTTGGTTTGTACCGTTAGTACAGGTACGTGATAAATTTATTCCACCAGTGTCATGATGTCGTTCCACACAGCACATAACCGATTATTCTAGTAAATTATGCTCTCCATTACTCCACTTATCCGGTTTCACATATCGTTGGTTGTATTTAGCTTTTTGCACGACTGCCACTAGGCAAAGATGCCGCCTACTTCTCCCGGAGCTTGACTCCTATATTGGTTCCAACTTTGCAGTACCTCTCCAGTTCACCAGCACTTAACAACGAGCATACTCATGACTGCTGCTTCGCAAGTATACCTGACCTGCTATTACGGTGACGGCAGCATCCCTGTGCCCCCACTGAGAGGCCACGGAGCCCACTTTCAGGTATTACCAAACACACTCCGCTTTGAACTGCTAGGTATAGGACTTATATATTTAATGAGGGATGGCACACTAACTAAGGTATAAGCCGCCTGGTCGCTCGGTCCCCTAAGCTCGTAATGCAAACGTAGGCCGCACTCATGCAATTGCGACAGCTGCATTGAATATATATATCGATGCGCCTATGCGATAGAACGTTCCCCTTCTTTCGTGCGTTTATTAATCCACGTCTCGAGCGGGATCCATGACGTTACAGCACGCTGCGCTGATCGTCTGCATTTCCTCATTCTTGTTGGGCGTATTACCGGCCGTCATTGTTTTTACACTTAGCTGGCTTCATACGCTCGCGATGCATATGCGCCAGAAAAAGTTTCGACTAATCCTCCATATGCGTATTAACGTGCACATTTGTGCGTGAGTGGTGTGTGTGTGTGTGTGTGTGTGTGTGTGTTTGTGTGTCGCCCTCTTCCTTTGAACTCGTGAAACTTCTACGCCACGATCGTAAGGGGGGGGGGGGGCTAGGGGGGTTACATTTTCATGAAAATAACGGAAGCATACACAGGTACAGTTGACTAGAGCATTCGTTAGCCCGTCTCACGGGGAGGAATTTTCATTCCCTGCAACCTATGTTCATGACGTCATCCTTGCCCTTTTCTCTCAATCCCTCTTTAGAGAGATCATGCAATGGAGACTAATTAGTCGCTGTTCTCTGTTACTAAACGTAGCTCTGTGCTGTCTATCTCCCTTTCGGGTTCGCTGTTTAGTTCACCTGCTGTGTCCGCCTCTGCGCGCGGCGAAACCATCCGCGCACCTGGGATAGTCACGGCTCTGTGGCAGAGGGGATGACGTGGGCGTAGACAAAAGTTTATGTATTTACTTCATCTCAACGTACTGGATAATCGAAGGCATAACAGTAGCTATGGGGAAAGTGCAAACACAATGGCAGAACAAGAGAAGATGCACTGAAAATGAATTCCAAGTACCGCCAACCCAAAATAGGAATTTATCAAATGATAAAGACCTTACCAGACTCGGTAAAGTTTCTGCAGTTCTATGGAAGGGACGAGAGAATTCACTGCCGCTTCGTCACCGTGAAGACGGTCAAGGGCAAAGCTGTTTTAATTACTTCGAGGGTGACACCATACAAGTCAAAACTTCGCAAGCAGTCTTCATCGTAAATACATTGTTTAAGGTCGGGTTCGGCGTCCCCGTGCTGTCGTTTAATCTCGGCATCTCTGACGCACATCATGAGGTGGGCCATACGAGGTCGAGCCCGTTCAGGAGCAAATTCCCGCTGGCGCTCGTGGTAGGTAAATTCTCCCTCGGGGGTACGCATTGCTCTGGGTATTTCCATAGTTGTAGCTCAGACGAAACACATGCAACCACCCACCCAAATCTCCGTATATATTAGGACCCACACGTACTCCGGAAGGCAGTGCCCCAACCAAGGAAAATCTAAACCATTCATAAGCTTCACATATTTCCCACCTCACAAAAGTTGCGTGCAGTGCAAGGTGGCTAAGACGCTTGTGTTCCGAGCGTGGGGCCCCTGCTTCGAACCCCAGCACCGGCGACAGACTTTCTTTCATTCCTGCCAGTTCTGCTCTTTCCCTTTCCCATTAGGTCAGTGACCCTGTTTTACCGAACGCCAACGACCGGCAGAACAGATTCCACATAAACAGCTTTGCTGTAAGACTATATTTAGGTGCATCAGTATGCTCATCGAAAGTAGACGTATTCAACTGATGATGATGCCTGGGGGATGTACGTTTAGGTGTCTAATTGAAGAAAACTGCGGGGTGTTAATCACAACATAAAGAAACTCCAAAGCTTTATTGTGAGGACGATAAGCGAGGCTTCTAAGCTGAAGGCTACGCAGGTGGGAACTAGGTGAAAAATACCTGTCAAAGCGACGATAAATGAAGCGTGCAGCTTTCTTCTGAACATATTAAATTTTATCGATGTCAGATATATTATGGGGGTTTCATATGACAGAGCCATACTCGAGTATTGCACAAATTCAGTTAAATAATGAAAGCGAATTTGGTCTCTACCCTAGACTTAAGTGCCTCTCGTGTGTGACGTGAACAGGAGGATTCGTCTGCTTCGCGAAGGAAACTGGAACTATCGCCTGAATTGCCCTGTTCGAGCATTTAAGATGTGACTCAAATGTTTTGTTGAATAGGATATGCTAATTGGTCTATGACACTCTTCTCCGTGGAAATCGAGCTGAGTCTGAGGCGAAGGCAAACTTGGGGTGGATTGCTCCGGATAATTCATCTGCTAGTCATTAACAATCTACACGTTTGTTGCGTAGTCTAGTGGCTATGATACTCGGCTGCTGATCCGAGGGTCACGGGATCGAATCCCGACCGCGGCGGGTGCATTTCGATGAAGGCGAAATGTTGAGGCCCGTGTGCTGTGCGATGTCATTGCACGTTAAATAACCCCAGGTGGTCAAAATTTCCGGAGCCCTCCACTACGGCGTCTCTCATAATCAGAGCTCGTTTTGGGACGTTAAACCGCACAAATCAAATCAATCACGTTTGGCGCACGGCGACGAATTTTGGTCATTCCAGCTCCGATGTCGTGTTGTACACGTAATTTGCTGGAACTTTTTTTTTTCGCAATAAACTGGAGCATGTGGCCTTCCACTGCTGTGTAACTTTTTTTGTTTGTGTTTGGCTGCGCACTACGTCTTCTGTAGCAGGTTCCTTCTGCCTCAGGCATTCCCATTTCGTTGCTTTAAGCGCTTTAGCGCTTTAATAATGTGCCGAAAGGACTGTTCGCTGCAGTTGTCGGTAACCTACGTACTTTATGACGCGTTCATGGATGTACTGCTTTAGAGGGAGTGCAAAAAAAGCGATCCAGGACATCGTCATAAAGGATGTCGATATTAGCTGGGTAAAGACAGGTTATGCTGTTTTGTGCTTCTGCTGGGACCTTCGTAAGGCAGGTTTATTTAAGCTTTAGCTCCTTTCACCATGACACAGGTCATATGCGCGTGGTAATTGCTTCAGCGTAATCCTTTCCTTCTTTGGTCCTTCCATGAGGTGACGTATGATCATCAATGAGCATTAGAGCTATCAAGCAGAAAAACCCAGCTGCAACTTTTCTTCACTACAGTTTTCAAGATATTTTGCCGCGTAAGCACTCCATAAGTACATAGAATCAAAAGAAGAAAACTGAGAAGCTCAAGTTTCAGGTAGTACTTCACGGAACAAGTAGGTAGAGCACTAAGTAAACCACATTAACCCGCATTAAACATATCCAGAGAGGCATACTAAAATGTTCTTTGGTTTCCGGGTATTTTATTGCATTTTATACCGTAGCATTTTTACTAAAGCTCATAAAATGACGCTATAGTAGTCGTTTCACAAATACTGAAAGTGCGTTGAACAGAAATAGCCTCGTGCGGAGCTACAGAGCAATTTTTATGATATCGTTTCGTCGTGGTGACACACGCAGCACTCGAGACGAAGCACGCAGGACAGGACTCGAGGTGATGTCAGGCGAACTGTTTATTGGGCGAACTTGTGCCCAACAAAACAAAGCCAATCAAAATTCACAGCAACAGCGGCGCGAACGGTCGTCGGTCGACGGAAAGACTGACTAGCGGCGCAATACGTCGCCTTTCATACGCACCGTCATAACGCGTTCTCGCATTATCTCTGGAATTCCAGAAGTCACTCAAATGCACGCGTCAGGCATGCCAGGTTTCAAGAATGATCGACACGGTTCCCCAAGTGTCATGCAAGAAAAACGCGGCCTGCGTTGCGCGTAACAGAAACTGATAACGGCGCTCCCGCAAACAATCACAGCAAGCGCGCGATGTCACGGGAAGGTGATAACGGCGTTCTCTTTTAAACAAAGGAAAACAACCGCGCATGTCACTACCCCCCTCTGAAAAGCATCATCCCGATGCTAAAAACAAAACTTGCAAGTAAGAGTACATGCAATAAATTAACCATACGTCACAGGTAATCGGCGCGCGTTATAAGGTTTCAGTCGCACCACGTGTACAACTTCGGATCGTGCACGGCGCCGCTGGGATGACGTTAGGCCATCGGGCATGACCTCATAGTCCAGTGCACCACAACGTCGGACTAGATTGCAGAGTCCAAAGTAGCGGCGCAAGAGCTTCTCACACAGTCCGCGTCGTCGTATTGGCATCCAGACCCATGCTAGGTCGCCGGGTTGGTATTCGGTGTGGCGTCGTCGAAGGTTGTAGTGGCTCCTATCGACTGTCTGCTGGCTCTTGATACGCAGGCGGGCTAGCTGTCGAGCTTCTTGGGCAGGCTCCAGGTAGCTGGCAACCTCGAGGTCTTCTTCGTCGGTGCCGACCAGTAGCATGGCGTCAAGCGTCGTTGTTGGGCTCCGTCCGTAGACAAGCTTGTATGGCATACGCTGCGTAGTTTTTTGCACTGCCATGTTGTACGGGAAGGTCACCTGCGGAAGTATGGCATCACATGTCTTGTCTTCGAAGTCGACGTACATGGCCGGCATGTAGGCGATGGTCTTATTTAGACGTTCGGTAAGGCCATTCGTTTGCGGGTGGTAGGAGCTGGTTCGGCGGTGGCTTGTGTGACTGTACCTCAAGATCGCCTGAGTTAGGTCAACCGTAAAGGCCGTACCTCTGTCGGTTATGAGGACCTCCGGGGCTCCGTAACGCAAGACGATGTTCGCAATGAAGAACTTGGCGACCTCGGCGGCAGGGCCCTTGTTTCGGCGTAGCGGGTGATGTAGTCAGTCGCTACGACGATCCATTTAATTGCTGGAAGTCGACGTCGAGAACGGCCCTAGTATGTCCATGCCGATTTGCTGGAACGGTCGTCGAGGTGGTTCGACGGGTTTCAGAAGTGCTGCTTGCCTAGCTTTCGGCGCCTTGCGTCGCTGACAGTCTGCATGTATTTACGTAATGGGTGACACCGGCAGTGAGGCGAGGCCAATAGTACTTCTCTTGTATTCTTGATAGTGTGCGCGAAAGACCGGGGTGTCCGGCTGTCGCATCGTCGTGTTAAGCTTCCAGAACCTCCGGACGTAACACTGAAGGCACCACGAGGAGGTGGCCGGCGCGGAGCTTCGAAAAGTTCTTCTCCGGGAGAACGTTGTTCCGCAGGAAAAACGAAGCTAGTCCTCAGCGTCATACTTTTGGCACGACGGTGGTCTTGTCTTCCAGGTAGTCCATGAGGCTCTTCTACGAGCTCATGGAATCGCTGCATTGAGGGCCACACGTAACGGTCAGTCACAAGGCGCGTAGAAGCTCGAATGCCGGGATGGCTGAGGTTGTGCAACTGGCTGAAGAGGCTGCGGTGACGCAGTGAAGGCACATATGGTCTCACCCGTCCGGTAGATGTCGCAGTACAGGGTGTCCGTCGACCCAGGGACTGTAACTTATTGAAATCGAAGAGAAGAGCCATTTTCGAGGAGTTTCTGAAGTTCGGCGTCCGTCTTCTGAGCGTTGGCGAGGGCGTCAGTCATCACGGGTGGTAGTTGGACAGCAGAGACGCGCGAGAGTGCGTCGGTGACCACGCTGTCTTTCCCACTGATGTGTTCGATGTCTGTGGTGAACTGAGCTATAAAGGACAGCTGGTTCTGCAGGACCGGTGGAAGTTTTTCCTGGCGTTGGGGGAAGGCGTAAGTTATAGGTTTGTGGTCGGTGTAGATGGTGCAGTGATGTGCCTCGAGGATGTGGCGAAAGTGCTGGACCGCTTCGTAGATGGCGAGGAGCTCTCTGTAGTAGGCTGGCCAAGTACTCTCCGCAGGGGCCGAAGTTGCATCGGCGATGCTGCCAGAGGACGAGGGCGTCTTTCGCCGGGAAAGTTTCTTCGAAATGAACGCCAACGGGCACCAGCCTTTGTTCACGTACTGCATGAGAGGCTCCAACGGCGGTACTAGAGGCATCAGCGAAGAGCCCCAAGGGGGCCCTGGCTTGGGATGAGAGAGGAGAGTGGCGTTGCAGAGGGCAGTTTTGCAGTATTCGAAAGCTTGTATTAAAGGTGGTGTCCAAACGACAGACTGGTTGCCTCGTAGGCTAGCCACCGCAACGTGGAGAGGGGCCTGATATTGCTACACGCATGCCGCATTTGAGGAGCTCGGCCGATGCGCGTGGCCACCATCGACGGAGAGAAGAAGAGGAAGCTCGCACTTGGCTCGGACTCTGAGCGGGAACGGTCTGCTTTGCAACCGCTGCTGATAGCCTGCATATAGCTGCTAATCGCGGTGCCTGGTCACTCGACGTTCCTGTAACATTGTGGTGGAGGTGGAACGTTCCCCGTCCTCGCCACGGAGCTTCGTAGCGGCCGCACCGTCCAGTTTTCAGCCATGGCTCCCGAGGAGAACCCCTCATCGCCATCTACAACTGCGGCGTCCACGACAACCTATGTCACGGTTTCCAATCTGCGGGATCCCGGAACATTCTCCGCCCAAGAAGGCGTCGACGTCGACGACTGGCTGAACATGTATGAACGTGTCAGCCGAAGCCACGGTTGGGACCCTACCGTAATGCTCGCGAACGTCATCTTCTACTTGGGGGGAACACCACGTGTCTGGTTTGACACAAACGAAGCCGAGATCTCCTGCTGGGAAGCTTTCAAGGCAAAGATTCGCGACCTCTTTGGAAATCCCTCAGGTCAGAAACAGATTGCGCGTAAGGAGCTTGCCACCCGTGTCCAATCGGCAACCGAATCCTATGTTGCGTACATCCAGGAAGTCCTTGCGCTTTGCCGAAAAGCAGATGAAACGATGACCGAGGCTGACAAGGTGGGCCACATCCTCAAAGGGATCGCGGACGACGCGTTTAATTTGCTCGTCTACAACAATGTAAGTTCTATTGATGCCATTGTTAAAGAATGCCGCCGGTTTGAGTTGGCCAAAAGTCGCCGCGTCGTACAACAGTTTTCCCGTCTGCCTAACACGGCTGCTACATCCTCTTGCGCAGACGTCGCTCCAGCGCCCCCTTTCCATGACAGCGTGACGCGCATTGTTCGTCGGGAACTTGAAGCTGCCACTCCAGCGCCATATCACCCTCGCCCACTAGACGGAACCCTTGACCAAGTAGCTCCCTCCGTTTCAGTCATTCAAGCCGTAGTGCGACAAGAAATTGCCAATCTCGGTTTGCCGTCCGCCTACTCCGTCTCCCGACCTGACTTCCGACCACCTGTCTCGATGGCGACGCCCCGCATCGACACCTACCTTCCACGAAGATCCCGCAATCCGGATGAATGGAGAACCCCAGACGACAAGCCGATTTGCTTCCGCTGCCACAGAGCTGGTCATATATCCCGCTACTGCCGCACATCCTGGACGCCGCCCAATTGGAGCTCGAGTTCGTCCCCTCGCCGATATGTAGACCCACCCCGCTTTTCGCCCCGTCGTGTGTACACCCCATCTGACGCACCTGACACCCGCTCTTATGCTCGCTCGCCTTCACCTCAGCGCCGTCGTTCCCCGTCGCCCCAACCACGCCGCCATTCCTCGCCGACCACCTTTGGAGCGCCCCGGACGGAAAACTAGACCATGCAGCGCCTGGAGGTAGTGCTGCATCATTTTCATTGTGCCCAAATCCTCCGCTGACGCTAATTACGAACAAGAACTTAGTTGAAGTGCACATAGACGACATTCCTTTGACCGCATTAATTGATACTGGAGCCCAGATGTCCATAATGAACGCTGACCTTTGCCGTCGGCTCAGGAAAGTTCTCACGCCTCCCACTACTAGGGCCGTACGTGTCGCCGATGGCAGCACTGTTGCCGTCACTGGAATGTGTACTGCTCGAGTAGGCATTGCCGGCCATCACGTTCCAGTACTTTTTACAGTTCTCACCACCTGCCCTCACGACCTAATCTTGGGGATGGACTTTCTTTCAACGCATTCTGCCCTGATCGACTGTTCTGCCGGTACTCTTTGCCTCGAACTTCCTTCTCTTCCGCATACTCGCCCAGAATTCCCCAACGCCCTCTGTTCTACATCCTTTGTTCGCCTACCACCTAAAGCCCTCACGTTTGTCGACCTGGCCTCAACAACACCGTTGCCCGATGGCGACTACGTCATCACACCTCTTATCGATGTCCTCCTGGCGCGCGACATCACTGTGCCGCACTCAGTTATAACCCTGGCCGGTGGACGCGTGTGCCTCCCTCTTCTCAATTTTGGGTTGGCAAAGCACGTTCTGCCACGAGGCATATCTGTGGCCACCATCCGTTTGTTAACAGACGACGATGTAACTACCTTTGCTGCCGACGTCTGCACAGATCCTTCAGCGCGCCTAAAGGACGCCATCTGCACCGATAAAACGTTTCGTTCCATGATAGCGCCGGACCTCACACCTGAACAAGCAGCCGCCCTTTACAGCCTTTTGGTGTCCTACCGCGACATATTCGACACTGATAATCGACCACTGGCTCAGACATCTCTTGTTAAGCACCGCATAAACACTGGTGATGCTGTCCCCATTCACCGCCGACCGTATCGGGTGTCCACAGCAGAGCGTCAAGTGATACAGCAGGAGGTAAACAAGATGCTTGCCAAAGGCATTGTAGAGCACTCATCGAGCCCTTGGGCGTCGCCCGTCGTGCTTCTTAAAAAAAAGACGGCACGTGGCGTTTCTGCGTTGATTACCGCCATTTAAACCGGATCACTAAAAAAGACGTTTACCCTTTACCACGGATCGATGACGCTCTTGACTGTCTCCACGGTGCCCAGTACTTTTCATCAATAGACCTTCGATCCGGTTATTGGCAGATTTCCGTCGATGAGCAAGACCAAGAAAAGACCGCATTCGTCACTCCAGATGGGCTCTACCAATTCAAGGTTATGCCGTTTGGTTTGTGCAATGCTCCCGCCACGTTTGAACGCATGATGGACTCCCTGCTCCAAGGATTCAAATGGTCCACATGCCTTTGTTACCTCGACGACGTCCTTGTGTTTTCGCCTACATTTCACACGCATCTTGAGCGCTTAGCTGCAGTTCTTAAAATATTCCGCAAAGCTGGACTCCAGTTAAACTCCTCGAAGTGTCACTTCGGACGCCGACAGATTACAGTACTGGGGCACCTTGTTGATGCTACCGGTGTGCGACCAGACCCGGAGAAAATTCGTGCAGTAACGGCTTTTCCTGTTCCTCAGTCTGTAAAAGACGTGCGGAGTTTTGTGGGGCTCTGTTCCTATTTCAGACGCTTCGTGAAAAATTTTGCAGCAATCGCCCAACCACTTACTGAACTCCTCAAGAAAGACGTCCCTTTTACGTGGGGACCCACGCAATCGGCTGCGTTCTCCCACCTTATAGCGCTCCTAACGACTCCACCTGTATTGGCCCACTTTGACCCGTCCGCCCCTACAGAAGTCCGAACCGATGCCAGTGGTCACGGAATCGGTGCCGTCTTAGCCCAACGTCAACACGGGCACGACCGCGTTATAGCCTACGCAAGCCGGCTCCTAACAAGTGCAGAGCGCAACTATTCGATTACAGAGCGCGAATGCCTCGCTCTTGTCTGGGCAGTTTCTAAGTTCCGCCCATATTTATATGGCAAGCCATTTTCTGTAATCACAGACCACCATGCGCTCTGCTGGCTTTCATCGTTGAAGGACCCTACCGGCCGGCTTGGTCGCTGGGCACTTCGATTACAAGAATATACATACACAGTGACGTACAAGTCGGGACGCCAACACCAGGATGCGGACTGCCTCTCTCGATATCCTGTCGAGGAACCGAACGCTCTGTCTGACCCTGACACTGACACCTGCGTTTTTTCTGTCTCCCAACTGCTCAATGTCGTTGATGAGCAACGCCGTGATCCTGCCTTGCGTGCAATCATTGATCGCCTGGAGTCGTCACCTTCCGACCCGTCCCTTCGCTTATTCGTCCTTCAGGATGGTGTTCTCTACCGCCATAACGTTCGCCCAGACGGTCCATCCTTGCTGCTCGCGATCCCCAAACACCTTCGCTCGGCAGTCCTCCACGAACTCCATGACCTTCCCACCGCCGGACACCTCGGTGTGTCACGAACCTACGACAGGATCCGCCGACGCTTCTTTTGGCCTGGACTTGCTCGCTCCGTTCGTCGATACGTAGCAGCGTGCGAGAAATGCCAACGCCGCAAGACGCCATCGACGCTCCCAGCCGGGTACCTCCAGCCGCTAGACATTCCCACGGAGCCATTCTTCCGCGTTGGCTTGGATCTACTTGGCCCTTTTCCACTTTCTACCTCGGGGAACAGATGGATCGCAGTAGCCACAGATTACGCTACGCGCTACGCTATTACCCGCGCGCTCCGAACCAGCTCTGCCACGGATGTCGCAGACTTTCTCCTGCAAGATGTAATTTTATTACATGGGGCTCCACGCCAGCTGCTCACGGACCGTGGCCGAACATTCCTCTCCAACGGTCGTCTCAGACATCTTGCAGTCCTGTGCAACGCGGCACAAGTTATCCACGTCGTACCACCCGCAAACAAATGGCCTCACGGAGCGCCTTAATCGCACTCTGACAGATATGCTTGCCAAATATGTTTCGTCAGACCACACTGACTGGGACCTCGCCCTCCCGTATGTTACATTTGCATACAATTCTTCGCGTCACGACACCGCCGGCTATTCTCCGTTTTTTCTTCTATACGGCCGAGAACCAGCCCTTCCTCTGGACGCGTCGATACCTGCTGTCACGGGGACCACCTGTCAATATGCCCTTGATGCTCTCGACCGAGCTGCCCACGCAAGAGAAATTGCCCGTGACCGCCTTTTGACATCCCAGGAGAGCCAACGGCGCTTGTACGACCGGAGACACCGAGACGTGCACTTTCCGCCTGGTTCTTTGGTCCTCTTGTGGTCTCCGACACGTCACGGGGGCCTGTCGGAAAAACTGCTGTCGCGGTATACAGGCCCTTACCGAGTGATTCGTGAGGTCACTCCCGTGACCTACGAAATCGCCCCTATCGCCCAAGCTGCTTCGCCTACTTCCCAGACACGTGATATCGTGCACGTCACACGGTTGAAGGCATATCAACCTCCAGCTGATGACATTTAGACGCTCCGAGACGTCGCTTCTGCCGCCGGGGATCATGCTACACGCATGCCGCATTTGAGGAGCTCGGCCGATGCGCGTGGCCACCATCGACGGAGAGAAGAAGAGGAAGCTCGCACTTGGCTCGGACTCTGAGCGGGAACGGTCTGCTTTGCAACCGCTGCTGATAGCCTGCATATAGCTGCTAATCGCGGTGCCTGGTCACTCGACGTTCCTGTAACAATATGTTGCTGCTTTAGGCATGAAGCACCTGTAAATGTTCAGCATGCCTAGGAAACGGCGAAGATCCTTTGCTGTGGTAGGCTGAGGTAGTCTTGAAGGGCCAGGATGCGGTCAGGCAAGGGCCGAGTCCCTTCAGAGGAGATTTGATGCCCTAGGAAGGTGACGACGGGGGCGCCGAGCGTGCTCTTATGTACTACATTGATGTGTAAGCCATGGTCATTTAGGCGCTCGAACAGTTGACGTAGGTGCTGGCGGTGGACCTCTTCGTTGCGACAGAATATCAGAATCTCGTCCAGGTAGACGAAGCAGAAGTCTAGGCCACGAACTACGTCGTCGATAAACCGTTGGAAGGTTTGTCCCGCATTCCGGAGGTCGAAACTCATGAAAGGGAATTCAAATAAGCCGAAGGGTGTGATGATTGCAGTCTTTGGGACGTCGTCCGGGTTTACAGGAATTTGGGTGTACGCCTTTACTAGGTCAACAACCGAGAAGACTGTACTGCCATGTAAGCGGTGCGAAAAATCCTGAATGTGACGGACTGGGTACCTGTCGGGGATGGTGCGGGCGTTAAGGGCGCGGTGGTCTCCACAGGGTCGCCAGCCATCGGTCTTCTTCGGCACCAAATGAAGTGGTGAGGCGTAAGGTCCTTCTGAGCGGCGCGCAGTTCCTTCACGGAGCATGGCTTTGAACTCGGCTTGGGCGATTCGCAGGCGTTCCGGAGCAAGGTGACGGGCGTGACAGGAGACCGGAGGGCCGGGAGTAGTGCGGATGTAGTGGACTGTTGTGTGGCGCACCTCTCGAGGACGTCCGCTAGGTCGAGTCAGGTCGGGAAATTCTGCGAGGATTGCGTGGTACGGTGACTGACCTTCAATGGCAAGCACCTTTATACTCGGATGTTGGATGGTCGTCTGCTGGCCTGGAGAAGATAGACCTGTTGTGACGTCAATAAGTCGGTCATGTCGGCAGTCAGGTAGAAGGTTGTAGTACGCTAAGAAGTCGGACCCGACAATGGGCTCTGCGACGTCGGCGATGACGAAGTTCCATGGGAATTCTCGGCGTAGGTTTTTCAGGTGGATGTTAAGGCGGAGTGAGCCGTAGGTTTTAATGCTCGAGTGGTTCGCTGCACTAAGCTCAAACGACGTGCAAGGGCGTTTGTCGTGCACGTAGGACTTGGTCGGTGACAAAGATGCGATGGCCTGCGAGTTCGCAGCTCGCGGCCGTCTTTACGGGCTGCCGTTGAAGTTTCCCGTCACCTCCGCCTGAACAGGGTGGTTGGCATTTCCGGGCCGAGTCACCGAAGCGACGATGGTAGTAGCAGCGGCCGTTATCGCTACGACGTGAGTCGCCGTCGTGGTCGTGGCTATTGGAGCGGTTTGGACGACGTGATTGTGGGAGTTGATCCAAGTGCCCTTGGATAGATTCCAGCTGACAGGTGATGTCGATTCGGCGTGCGAGCTCTGAGGTGTTCAGCGGTGCTGTGACAGCCTGAATGGTGGGCGACAACTGTGGCAAATAGACCTCGATGACGCGGTCAGCGATCTCGGCAAGTTGGTCGAGAGGTAGTGCAACCTGAGCCCGCACAATTTCCTGGACGTGTGGTGGAAGTCGTCGAAGCCAAAGGGCTCGCAGGAAAGAATCTTGCACTCCCAAGTTTCACGCGAGAGCATGCATGTGGCGGAGGAACTGCGATTGTTTGTGATCTGCAAGTTCTGCGGACTGAAGCTGACGTACCTTCTAGTCCTCCGTGAGCGACAGGCGTCGGATGAGTTCATTCTTGAGGTGTTGGTAAAGTTTCGTCGCTGGCGGGTTGGCAAGGATATCTCGCACCTCCTTGGCATAACAGGCGTCCAGGTGGGCGACGACGTAATTGTGGCGGGTCCGGTCTTCTGCGATGCGCGCCAGCGAGAACTGGGCCTCGACTTGGGCGAACCATACGTCCGGTGAGTTCGCCCGAAACGGTGGAAGCTTGACATCGACGTGCCAGACGTCGTGTGTGTCAACGTGCGGAATTCCGTCTGCAGTGGTTGTTCTTACCTCATCGTTGGAGCGGGTAGACACGGCCAGGGTCGCGGGGGCGGCGCCAGGGCGCTGATGCACGGGTTCGCTGAGTTGGCGCTGCCGTTCCTGGAGCTGTTCCTCTTGCTTGTGAATTAACAGTTGCTGCGGCTGCAGTTGCTCCTGAAACTGTTGCACTTGTCGGCGAAGAGCGGCAATGGCGTCTTGGTCGGCCATGACGGTGCGATGCGTTCGGTTTTCCGGGTCTCCAGATGTGGGATGCCGGGTCTGTCGAAGCACGAATCCGACATAATAACATAACAACGGGTTTATTCAGTAAGCAACCTCCGTGGACGAGCATACCGAGGCTATGCTCGTTCGGATGGCGGAAGGTAAGAAGAAGAAAGTTTCCGATGTGGACAGCCTGCTTATGTAGCCACCGTCAGTGACGCCCACCTCCAGTGACGCTGCGATGGCACTGCATTTTATCGGACACGCGGTGCTGCGTGTAGCCGGGTTACGCTGGGCTGGATGACACGGCTGCTCGGAAATAGGCGCAGATTGCATCGCCACAAACTTTTCATTTCTGAGTAATCCGTATGGATTTCCTTGTAGCCTTGTGCTACAAGCGGGTGGACGCTAATTTTTCGTTTCATAAACGCTACACCACCTTGCGGATTTCCGCAGAACTCAATTGCCAACGGGTGATTACACGAAAGACGCGTTCAATATGTAGCCTTTGTTGTCTTCTTGGTGCCGGCCTTCATAAATCTGGCCCCGTATTCACAAAAAGAGCTTACGGCGAAAATATTCGCAAGAGAAAATTTCAGCCAATCTTCATGCCGGACATATTAGAGAAGCCGGTCAGCCAATCGCAAGAAGCACTTACGAAAGAGAAGTTTTGTGAATTCGGCCCCTGATGCTACATAAAAAAGGATACAGATATTAATGGAAGAGCGCCCTGCTAAGTGAGAACTCTGAGTAGAACTCTGAGTAGAACACGTAGAATTTTTTATTTCAGCGGCAGAGTAGCAGGCCATAAAGGATAGTCCCGTTGCGGATTTCACGTAAGCACCGTTAGCAGCGCCGCCATCGGTAGCGCACGAGGCGAATACGCTGCATGGACTAAGAAAAATTATGCGCGCATGTATGTTCTGTAACCTATGAAAGGAAGAACAACCTCAAAACACTCTCCCAGGAAACATTCCTTTTTGTGCACGCCAGGTGTGGTGTTTACTGCGATAACTGCACGAAATTGCTACCAAAAGCTAGTAGCCAGTAGTTGTGACGGCGTTTTTCTGGTTAAGCGAAGCTTTAAACGCCGGAGCCATTTCGTAGTGTTTCTTGCGTCATAGTGGTAAATTATAATGACCCGTGAATCGAGCTGTAAGCTTATCTGCCGATGTGTTGCGCTTCGGGTGCTCACTGTGCTAGAAAGTGCGCTGATTAGCGACAGAAAACTGCCGTACCGATACAGCGCGTGCTATTCCTCTTGAAAGCGCGCTCTACAGGATATTTTAGAAAGGCGTAATTTAATAGGAGGGATTTGGTAAGAGTTAAGCAAAGGTACTTCTTGGAAAGTACATATGCAATACAGTATAGTTGTCTACTGATTGGGTATGGCGAATAAGTTACCGCAATTAAGCACTGAAATTTTATTTATGGGCAGGCCATAACAATTACTCCGGAACCCTAAACTACGGGGCGTTATCCTAGGTAGTTTGATCACGTTTCATTTATTGACAGGCTTAAACCTTAGCACAGTTATGAAGTGCATCGAATTCATCTGATAGAACAAGCAATACATGTATATATTAGTGCAATTACGAGGTAGACGAATACATGCAGGAGGAGGTCTCACAGTATAACTGTCTGGGGGACCTTCGGTTAGTAAAATAATATGCCATTAGGAACTGAGATAACGAAATAATACAACGCAAAATAAGCAAATAACAGTATAATACAAAGCAAAATTAGCGAAAAACAACGAACATAAAGTAGAATAAGGCAGTAAAACAATATAATACAATTTAGGAAAAGAGCCCACCCATGGTGGTCGAATGGCTATGGTGCTCGGATCCGAAGGTCACGGGATTGAATCTTAGCCGTGGCGGCTGCATTTTGATGAAGGTGAAATGTTCAAGCCCGTGCACTCTGGGATGTCAGTGCACGTTAAAGAACCCCAAGTGGTCGAAATTTTTCTAGCCCTCCACAACGGCGTCTATGATGATCATATCGTGGTTTTGGAACGCAAAACCCCAGAAACACATCCATCAGTTTAAGATAAGAGTAGTAATTGAGCATTAATTTATGTTAACAAAGCTTTAACAGTAACTACAGAAGCCAAAACATTAGGTGTATGTACAGGCTGACAGCTGGTAGCGAGGAGTGATACAGAAACTGGCCATGACAGCCGCCATTGAAATGCGCATACAGTAATTAAAGTGTAATGATTATAAGCCAGAACAATGATCCTACAAAAGCGATAATGCAATGAATAAAAAAATGACGAAATAAATATGAAAACGCAAATAATTCTTATTAAGCTTTGATTGCCCATCGTGTCTTGATCTTCGCTCGCTATTAGAAGCTCCTGGAAAACTCACTGTGCGTCATTCAAGGGAAAGATAAATGTGCAGACTATGATCGTGTTAAGAATGTACCCTCCTGATTACGAGCAGGATCCGGATAATAAGGGCCGTCGGCCATGATTTTGGTGATAAATGAGCTATGCCGACGCATCTGCGATCGGCATCGGCTAGCGTAGGCGATACTAAGCGTGCCATCGCAGGTGAGCGCGCGTATTGACCTGATTTTATTGCCATCGTTTAAGCTAAACAAGCAACGAGGTGTACTTGCTGGTTTGGCTAAAGCCACGCACAATACACCAAAGGTTTATTTTACCCTTTTTGGCTAAGGCAAGAAAGATTTCAAGTGTAATCAGGGGTCGTCTGAATGCAGGTTGAGCCAACGTGCCACGTTTCGTTCGTGCCGTGTGTGCCGGGCAGTCGTACGCGTCAAGTCGAACTGCGGGGCGCCCAACGACTGGTCGTACTGTTTTTTTACTCAGGCGACTGCAAATGCAGTCGGAGACGTTGACTGCTATGTGCCGTGGCGTGTCAAGTACTACGCCAGCATTCACCAATGCTCATTCCAGCCACGAATGGACCACTATTAAATCAGAACAAAAGCATCCAGCTCAGTCTACAGCACATATCGCAACAGGCTTTCGCGAAAACGAGGCGCACGAACACAAAATAAGCCGTTCTCCGGCAGTTTCGAGCCCCGAATATGGCCACTATGGCTCCAATTTTGCAGTTGCGTCACGATAAAGCCCGTCGCACAAACGTCGTAATTGGCCCGGGCAAACGCGACGACGTAATACGCCTAGCTGCTCTTTTGTCGAGCGAATCGCGTCGTTGCCGCCGAGTGGAGCTCTGACAGCCCTAATCATGTGAACTGCCCGCCCGGGGAGAGAAAAGACAGCGCTCCGTCGGCGAAAAGGAAGCCAGTCGAGAGAGAGAAAGCGGGCCGCTCTGCAGTGCACTGGCCATTCGCCAAATGTGCGCCGGCGAGCGCGAAATCTCAGACGCGCCTGCAAATGGCGAGCGGACATTCCGAGCGGAACGCCATTAACCGTCGACGAAAACCAGCGTTCTCCTCTTCCTCCTCTCCATCGATGCCAGCGACTAAATACGCGCCCGACAGGAGCGAGCCTCCTCGCTCTCTCGTCGCTCGTTGGCATCGGCGGCGCCGTGAAGGCGCGACGCTACAACGGCACCCATCCTTCCCCCGTCCCCTTTCTCCCTCATACTCTCGCTTACATATCCTCGGATATCATCCGCTCTGCTTGCTCTGCTCCCGGTGTTATCGGGACTGGATGAAAGCTAAAGCGCTTCTGAGCTTCCCGGCGAGCATTATTTTGCTGCGCAAACAGGTGGCAACTCATCCTGGTGCTTTCCTCAAACACGATTAGCCGCGGAAGTGTCCGTGAGGCCTTAAATCTATCTGCATTAGCGCAGCTCTGCGAGAGTTCTTCTAATGGGTCGTATACGTTTGCTAATTGAAGACACTTGTTACTACGGCTTCCAAGCAGAGTGGCGATGACAAAGCTAAAGGGAATTGGGTGCATCTCGCGGGCTGTGGCAAAGTTTGTGTTCTTGTAACGAACTCTGCTCTTGTTCAGCTTTCGTTTTACGATAGCAGCACACACGGGTCATCTGAACACGTTTTCACAAGCGCTGTCATCATCGCTCACCGAGGCGGCACTCCAATTTCCATACCCGTCCGGTAGAAAGCGGAAAATTACCTTAACCACACACGCCGCATCGAAATTGTCGTCCTCTAAATTTTGCTCAAAGTATTTGATTGGCGAACGCAGAAACGCTGCCGTCCATTTCCGCACAGTATACGCATGCGTATAAGTACCTGCGCACATTCGAAGAATCAACATTTCATTTATTTACTATTTATTTATTTATTTATTTATTTAATACCCACAGCGCCATCAAGGCATTTCAGTAAGAGGGGGGGGGGGGGTACAGAAAAAGGAGAAACACGAATACTGTAGCATCACATAAATTTGCGCAAATGAGAAAATGCAGATCACGCAGACATCAAACATACACAGCTGCGTCACAAATATCACATGTATTCGGAAAGGAAGCTAAAAATGCAGAAATACCAATAGTTAATGACAATGCGAAGAATAATTACAACAAAGTACAGCGTTGGCACAGTACAAGGGCAAACGAAGCACTAAAACAAAACAACATAGTTCACAACCAAGATACGATGCAGATCATGACGATTGCCAAGCGCATACATGGAATTTGTAAGGCTTTGTGGTCAAAAGACTAAATCATTTTTATTGCAGAAAAGAACGCATCACTCGAAGAAATTGCTGCAATTGTGGAAGGCAGTCCCCCGATTCCACTGACTGATGGTTCTCGAAAAAAAAAGAGTTTCTAAAGGACGATATCTTGCATTTGCATACTCTTGTGTTCGTGATCTATTCGTGCTGATGTGTAGTGAGGCCAGCTATGGTATAAGTCACGGGGAGTTCGAGTATGAGAATAATGTATGCTGTCTAATAGCTTCAGTCGAAACGATGCTCTCCGGTGCTGCAGAGTTCCATTGTAATATCGCTTTAGGTTCTGTTAGAGCATTCACAGTGTGGTCAACGTACTGTTACAAAAATTGCACACGGTCGTGCACATTTCTTCTTATTTATGTGAAATGTTAGTGAAATACCAAAGTTTTACCGCACAAAATTCTACCTCAATGATTTGCGATAAAACGTACACACTTGCCTCGTGCTCGATGCTGCCATAGAGTTTGCGTACTTAACCGGGTCTTTTCTGAATATGTTAATTTCACAGTGAAATGTTTTACAAAACCTGTAGGACATGTAAAAGGATTTTACTTGCAATGAAACTCGTAAATAAGCAAGTTTTCCTCATCCATTAGCTTTCCTGATCAACGCAACTAAAACCTGCATAAAAGGAGCCTTTTATGTGATGTGCCCCAAGGAGGTGCCGTAAGCTATTACTCTCTATTGATGACGCAAAAATGACGTCGCATTATCGTAGGTCCTTTGTGCCGACACAGTCGGTGCACCCTCTGACGTCATGCTTTCGGATTCAAGAAAAATAAGCACACTTAGGTTAGTATTTATTTATTTATCGTCCGACAACCGATAAGACGGTAATCATGTTGCAGTAATTCGTTTTCCTTTCTTTCATTCTTTTTTTATTTCTTTATTCACGGAAGCTCGTGGAGGCACTCTTAGACCTTGTCTTGTATTTCCAACTATTGATTTCAATCAGCACGACGAGTTCTCAGTGGCACTTCGAACAGCGGCGCCACGGCGCTATAACGAATCACAATAGACGATTATAATGAAGAACAATTAAAAAAGATTCGTTGGTATGATATACCTCGTGAGACTTGTATTCTCGATCAGTGACGTGCTAAGTTCCGAAACATTCACTAGCACGATGCTGTGGCCGACGCACAGCTGCCAACTGGGATTTTGAAGCCTAAGGACGCCTAGAGTGTCTCTTAACAGCGGGAAGATATCAGAGAAATGCCTAAACGCATATCAACGAATGGCGAGCATAATCTGGGACGATGATATTGCCTTGCTTTATCCGCTTCTGCATATTCCTTTTAACATTCTACAAGTGAAAACAAATTGCTTTTCAACGAAACTGACGGTCTTTTTTTAGTAAAAATCATTACTCCTTTCCAAACGTATGCAGTGACGTGATATCAAACGATGTTATCGCTGTATGCTTGCAATGTCAAGTCCCTCACTTCGTATAAACAAACACATGGCAGGAATGCCAACAGTTCTTAGAACAGCGTTCCCCTCTCACTTCGGTTCCGACGCCGGCCACCACGTATCGCCGATACCTGGGTTTGAGGCTGCTTGCCACGCGTTACTGTGTTCCCTTTCATATTGCTCACAATAGTACAACTGCCTTCAATTGTTCCTGTAAAGGGTGCTTTGTCTCAAACAGTAGAGAATGCAGGAGAACCTACCACTGGAAGCCTAACATCTCCTTTAAAATTACCAAGTGCTCGTAGGTTTCAATCCCAACTCAAGAAATTCTGTTACATTCGTCAAACTCCGCTCTTTTACCGCTCTAGGTGTGTGTGTTTTTTCTTTTGCTGTCTTTTGCTATTTTTTTGGTCTATTGTCATCTTTTCCCGCCTTTTCGTCCATTTGTTTGATCTGTATCAGTTGATTGTTGTATTTTGATTATTTCTATGTGTTTCATTACAATTATATTAGATACCTGCCTATTATTTTGGAATTCTCTGGCCCCCAACCTGTCTTTTTTTTTACTCATTGACTCGGCAATATTCCTATACCGGTTCAATGCTTCTCCAAACTGCTGTTCTTATGTCGGTTTCTTACTTGAATTCGATCTTTTTTTACCACTATTAATTCCTCATATTATTATTTTGTCTGTACAGTTAATGCTTACCATGCACAGGAAGTTCCATTTCATTTTGTAGCTACGGGCCTGCTTTTGTATATACGTGCTTATCTTTAATTTATGGCTTCGTTTAACTCCAATACACTGATTAGGATTCTTCAAGTAGCCTTTTAAGGATATCAAGGACTCTCTTTTTTATCCAGACAGGTAGGCTCTTTATAAAAGCATGTAAAGCATGTAAAGCATCCGTGTCGGCTCCTACCTTATTTTCAAATCGTTGATTTTTTTTAAAGTTAACGCGTTGAATTACCACTCAGGCTACGATGTACGCTTTATCGAGCTGGCTGAAGACCACTGCTTGTGTTTACGTCGACGTCTTCAATGATCACCTAAAGTAGTACCAGTGGACCAGTTCTTTCTCTTTCTTTTTCCGAAGAAACACCACTCGTAGTGCGGTGGCCACGGCACGCAGCCCAAGCCGTGACCTCGTTCGCAGCCGCGGAAAGCCACATCCAGTGAACCACGCAGCGCGGCGAGTCATTTATGATCACCGCAGCTGCCACCGTTTCTCCGCTTCCTGGCGATGCCTGCCTCGCGCGCCAGACCCGGCGTCCGAGCGCCGAGAGGGGTGGTGGGATAGAAACCCGGGGGCATCTAGCCGCCGACCGCCTTCGGAACCGGGATAATATCACGAGGCCACGACCCCGAGCCGCAGACTCCACGAGGCGCCGACTGCGGCACTCTGGGTCGGAGAGGGCCGCTGCCGAATGGTGTTTCTTTGGAGAACTCCAAAAGCAAATACGAAGCCCCCCTCCCCCCCACAGAAAAAAATGGCGAGTACAAATTCCCGACGGCGAACGCATCAGAAACGAACCAACTTTCAGGGGAACAGACTGTAAACAAATGGAAAGCGTGCGAGGAAAGATAGAAGAGGAACGAACAGTCGGACAGACACACGAGAAGAAAATTTATACGAGAGAGAGAAGCAATGATCACAGAAGACGACGTCAGAAAGGGGGCCAATTAGATAAAAGTGGAATAAAAACAAAAAAGAACAAGAAATGGAAGCAAAAAATGAGCAACGTAAGAGATAGGGAGAACCGGGGTGCCACGCTCCATCGAAGGACAAGTAAAAACACTGAGGAATGATGCGATAAAAGAGAAAAGAGAAAGACCGTTAAGAGTAAGCGATTGTATTATTGTACGGGCGTGAGGAAAGAAGTACATTTATAAAAGCAGAGTGAGATGAAGATACTGAGGCTGAGAAAAGAAGCCTGGAACACTCGACTTCGCCTCTTTTTGCTATCTGTTGTAACTCTTATAGCGCCAATGGGAGCATTTGTAACATACTGCTATCAAAAGGAACATGTTGTTGCCTCGATTTTGTTGTAGATTTCAGTGTTTCTTTAGTTCATGAAGACGTTACAGCGGCTGCTGTTGCGTGGAAATGATCTTCCTTTGTCTGGCGCACAATTTTCAGCTGTCCCAGCATTTTACAAAGCAGGCACGCACTGACAATACGGTGCATTAGGCGGCAGAGAGTTTAGCGTTAAAGCAGAGGCCCAGCGTGAAGTAGTCTGAGTTGACTGTTAGACTGAAACTTCATTGCGATGAACACAGCGTCTCTAGATTTATATACATGGTGCAATGGCAACAACGAATGGCGTGGTCTGTCAATACAACGAAAGCAAACCAAAATAGCGAGGCAACGTATTAAGAAAATGCAGAAATAGCATTTCATAAAATAACAAAGCCTTGCTGCTCGGATATTTCTGCGGGGGTTGGTCATTTAATGCAGTGGTGTTTGAACAGTTTTTGCGCTTCAACTCGATACGCTCTTTTCTTTTTGCTACATTGCGAGCACGCTCTTGTTGTTGTCAGCACCTGTCCATGTGCTATCTAAAGTAGAGATGAAAAGACTGCAAATACTACTAGATGCCATGCTGGGAATCAGGCACAAATTGATTTGACTGTATGCTGATTATACCATCACCTGGATCACCAAAGACTCGGATAGGGAAGTATAGGACGCGCTGCAAGTAGCAACGGATGCCACTGAACAATATACACGTGTTGAACGCGGCAGCAATACCTGGCCCCATTCTGATCGCCCTCTCTTTTACTCGCCAATACTGTACATTCGCCTAGACGCTTGTCATTACACCCCTCGGCAGAGAGTGCAAGCTACTTGTTATTGCACGTTTTTCTCGTGAAGTTGAGATTATGAATTACTCCAATGTAACTGACAAAGTACAAAGTGGCGATGGCCCCGCCACGGTGGTCTAGTGGTTATGGCACTCGGCTGCTGATCCGAGGGTCGCGGGATTGAATCCCGGCCGCGGCGGCTGCATTTCGATGGAGGCGAAATGTTGAGGCCCGTGTGCTGTGCGATGTCCGTGCACGTTAAAGAACCCCAGGTGGTCGAAATTTCCGGAGACCTCCACTACGGCGTCTCTCATAATCAGAACTGGTTTTGGGACGTTAAACCCCACAAATCATCATCATCACAAAGTGGCGATGCGCCATCAAAACTTTCCGATGAAGAACGCACTGCAGTTCGTATCTTGCGCCCAGCACAGAATCCCTTACGAACGCGCGAACATCCCGGTGGCGTGAGCGAGGGCCTATATGCTCGCAAACGCAAAGGCGAGCACAGACTACCACGCCCGTAAGTCATAGTCCGAACGCCATCCGGCTAAATATCACGCGTGCGGCGCGGTGCCGTGGACCCTTTGCGCGATCTCGCGGGTGACGGTCAAGCCTCTGCCACGCTGAAGCACCTCCGAGATGCACCTCCGAGATATGCGAATCAACAACGGTAAATGGCGTAGACAAATGACTGGCCGTTAGCAGCCCGAAGGATATATGTGGTGTGGCCGAGCTCGTAGTGCATCGCACCCCGGAGCGAGGGGTCACAGTTTCAGTTCCCCGGTCGCGCACTTCCCACTCCAGCCAAAGTTTTTTTCCTTATTGATTTATTTGTATCTACCTCAATATTTCGCGCACGGACAATGCTGATTTTCCGCCGACAAACAAGGACGCCGACGCCGACACCGCAACTTCTCCGAAACAAGCTCTTTAACGCTATCCCTTGGAAATCCGAACTTACCCCCCCCCCCCCTCGATCCCCTGCGAATAACACCAGACATTAAAACAACATTGTTATATCATGCACACCTCGAACAATGCATCCTGAACACCATAAGAGCCGGCACGCGTCACGAGCAAAGGCGCCGCACAAGCAAACGGATTTGCGGATGCCACAGCCTGACCCAACCTCGAAACAAAGCTGGTAGCGGTGTCTGGGTGGACAGGCGAAGCGGCATTATTAGGCAGAGTGCGCACCGACAATTGCACGGAAGCTGGAAAGCGTGCAATGGCCTTTGCGATTATTTATTAGCACTTTGCTGAGCTAATGAATGTCACAGCGGACAAGCGTGTCGAAACCATGCATGATAACTTGTGTCTCCGACTAATGAGGAAATTTTACACCGAAACCGACGTATATCATTCGTCAATTCACCTTGTTTGGACACCTCGGCATGCGTTCGCCTCTCGGCGACAGCGGATGGCCAGACCAATTGGACAAAGGCGGAAGAGATATTACGCACACACACACACAATCCTATACTACAGACTATGCCGCAAAACCTTCCATCCATCACACGCGAAGCCAACCGGCCCAGACGCAGCCGTCTGGCACCAGCGGCAACCCTTCGTGATGCTGCCGGATGACTGTATTTTCTTCCGTGGCCTGAAAGAAATCTACAGGCTCTAGCGACCACGTGCTCCAACTCGTGCACGCTTTCCTCGCGAACAATAACAATGACTAATTAGCCGCTTCTCTCGTAAATGCTAGTAGGACGTATTTAGTTAGGACTACGTGTTTCATACGAGTGATGTATATGATGCGCGAAGTCACACGCACACACACGCGGGCATAGTAAATCACGCGTTCACAAGTTCTTTAGCGTTGCGCACATGCACGCCGGTGCAACACAAGTAAACATAAAAGAAGATGTCTCACTTGACGGTGGGGTTTCTTATCTTGGCCTGTACCGATGTGGACTGACGCTCAAACCGCAGGAGCGTTCTTCTGAAGGCAGAATGCAGCGTATTGAGGAGTATCCCACGCGAGAGAAAGCGCGCTCAGACGTTTGACGCATTTTCCTCAGCACTAAGAGAGTGTGCTCGAGCGGACGTTACAAAAGTTCGTAGGTAACATTTTCTGTTACCTACGAACTTAAGAAACCAGAATACAAAGTTGTTACTGATTTCTCACGTGCCTACGATGAAGGTGTACTTTCGCTGCTTGCAGATTCCTATGAGAATATTCTGTTTTCCAGCAACAGATGTGGTGTGAAAGCGTTAGTAGAACACTTTGGTGCGATTGTGTCCGAATGTATATCGAAATTTGTGCCAAACCAACGTGTCAAGCGCAATCCTAACACCCATGGTACAACAGAGAAATAATACAGTTTATTCGCCGCATAAAGCGATGACGTCGCCGATGCCGCTCCAAGCCAAGCCACGATTTTCTTCTGTGCACGTTAAAAACAACACTAAAAAGTAAAATGCATGAAGCCAGAGGCTTCTATTACAAAAAATGCCGCCCGCATCTTCCCACGGGGGGAACTTGAGTAAATGCGTCGCAGAGTGGTGGGGGTATCGCGTGAATGTTGCGTAGTTTGGTATGGTTTGGGAATGCTTAATTGTTATTGTTTGAAGTTTGAAGTTTATTTGCGATTTTGACAATACATGACATGAATTGTCATGGTGCCGGGGCAAAAGGTGTGTTTGAACACGCCTTACTAGGCTCCTGGCACCACGAGTACAGCAGACAACAGCGGACAACTGCTAGATAAAAAAAATAAAAACAAAACAATATACAGCACAGTTCTATACATATATGGGCATGTACTTACATAAATAAATGGCACAGCTACTAATATACAAGTCCAGTACAGCAATAAAAATAAACCGAAAGATACAAGCAATAAATAAATAAATATGTAGAAATACACAATGTTTTTCAATAATAGGGAATAGACATTGCTGATAACATAACAAATGGTGTAGCACCTGAACAAAGCAAATTATTTTCCGAGAAAGTATCGTTTAGATTTTTTCCTGAATGTTGACATAGTTAGAGAATGTTCCATAATATTTAATAATGTATGTTCATCATTGAGGAGATTAGGAATTTGCCATTGTAATAATTGGTTTCCGTAGTTGGTTCGCGTTTTCGTTTTAACAAGGTTCCTAGGTCTTAACATGTAATTGGTTGCAGCATTGGTGTACGTCGAAAAGAAGCTCTCGCGGTTACTATTGAATTCTAAAAATGCCTTTTCAGATAATTTTTGTTTATACATATTCCTAATGGGCAATATACGATCCTCCTGAAAGTGCTGAGATGTGTGTTCACACATCGAGAGATTATGGACAACACGAATACACCTTTTCTGCAACCTTAATAAGGCTTCCATATTCGTATTAGAAGTCACACCCCAGACAAGCAAGCAGTAGTGAAGTCTGGAGTGAACAGTGGAAAAGTACAGCTGACGCTTAAGCTTTGACGGTAACAATGTACGATATTTATTCACCATGCCGATTGTTTGTGCTATATTCCGTTCAATGTAGTTAACGTGATGTGTCCATCGCAAATTCTCGTGAAACACTACTCCCAAGAACTTGTACTCGGAAACTTTTTCAAGTGGTTGTGACTGAAATAGTAAAGGAGATACAGGCTCAACTGGCTTATTGATTGGAGCAAAAACCACATACTTTGTTTTCTTCACATTTAAGCGGAGTTGAGTGGCGGATAACCATAATGATAGAGATTCTAGCCAATTATTAATTAAAGGAATAAGGCTAGATATGCTATCAGAGGAGAAGAAAACGTTCGTGTCGTCGGCATATAGTACAATATGTGGCGTTTCTGGTATTGCTACTATATCATTAATGTAAAGAAGAAAAAGGGTGGGACCTAAAATGGAACCTTGTGGGACGCCATACCTAATATCTGCAAAGTCCGATTTAACATCGTTCATTTCCACAAACTGAATGCGGTGTGATAGGTAGTTGCGCACTAATTCCCAAGCAATACCTCTGATTCCATAAGAAGGTAATTTAGAGAAAAGTATGTCGTGCTTAATTGAATCGAATGCTTTATTAAAGTCTAAGAAAATACCTATCGTGTATTGTTGATTTTCTATATTAGTAATAATTTTGTCACGTATTTCAAGTAGCGCAGATTCAGTGGATTTACCGCTCTGAAAACCATACTGATGTTTTGATAGGAGGTTATGCTTTTGTAGATGTCCAGACAGTCTAGAGTTTAAGGCCTTCTCAATAATTTTAGAGAATAGCGGGAGTATCGATATTGGCCTGTAGTTACCAATGCAGTCAGTGGCCCCGCCTTTATGAAGGACGACGACCCTGGCTATTTTCATATTATCTGGAAACGTGCCTGTCGAAAACACAAGGTTTGTTAAGTCGCAAATAACATCACACAATAGATCGGCAGCTGCTTTTATTGGTGTTACTTTAATACCGTCATAACCACAGGCGGAGCTATTTTTTAAGTTTTTAATAATGCGTACAATTTCTGTCGGGGTAACAGGATTCAGATACATGGTATTCTGCAAACTCGTGTTCATGTACTTTGCAAAGTTATTGTTGCCTTCCGAGTTAAATGCTCCAAAAGATAAGAAGTGCTGATTGAATACCTCTGCGAGGGGCTTACCACTCAGGACTTTATCGCCAAGCGTTAACTCCTGGGGGAGGCTGCTCCTCGCAGGCCGCAATAGGTCCTTAAGAGTATGCCATGTTTTCTTAGGGTCATAAAGAATATCAGTAAATTTTTTGGCATAATAATCAACTCGTGATTTTTTTATGTCAGTATTTAATTTATTTCTGAATTTTTTATACTGCTTAAGCACTTCGGGGTCTCTGCTTTTTAAAAAATTACCAAAAAGTTTATCTCTCGCTTTGATTCTCTTAACAAGTTCGTAAGTAATCCAGGGCTTCCTCGCTTTTTTAAACTTTCTGATTTGAACCACAGGAAACGAATATTCATAAATTTCAATAATTTTTTCAAGAAAAACATTGTAAAATAGGTTTGGATCGCAATTTTTACCGTTCAAAATTTCATTCCAGTTTACCGATGCAATGTGCTCACGAAAATTATCTACAGCATGCTTAGTTATCATTCGCGTAGTTTTGGTCGAGTTCTCTGCTAAAACATTCGGTAAAGAATACTTGGGAATGAAGCAAAACAAAGGTAGATGGTCGCTAACTGCACTGACAAGCACTCCTGCTTTTACAGCACTTTTATCTTGATTGCAGATTGTCGTTGATTGCAGATTGTCGTTGATTGCATTGTCGTTGATTGCAGATTGTCGTTGATTGCAGATTGCAGTTGTCTTTATTATTCTTATTTATTGAATGCAGGAGAAGCGAAGGCAAGGAGTGTAAAGTTAAAGTGTGTCTTTATTGCTTGGTGCCGTCGTTGTATTGGACGGCACCAAGGTGGGCGCTTGCGTCCACGAGCAGCGTCCAGAGCCGCGTCTCGTTGACGACGTTTCCACGCCGGTTCTCGCTCACGTACCTGGGGTCTTAAAGCTCGCTGCTCACGTTTCGCCGCTGCTTCTCGTGCATGAAGTTCGGAATCCGCAGCTCGGCGTTGCCGTTTCACAGAAGCGTCGAGCTGCCCGAGTGATGGATTGAATTCCGAACGCGCGCTCCGCCGCTCATATACACACCACCCGCGTTCTAGGGAGAGGAGTACGGGGGAGAGGTCCGCAAAGACGCCCTTGACTGAATTCCGAACGCGCGCTCCGCCGCTTATATACACACCACCCGCGTTCGAGGGAGAGGAGTACGGGGGAGAGGTCCGCAAAGAGACGCTCTTGACTGAATTCCGAACGCGCGCTCCGCCGCTTATATACACACCACCCGCGTTCGAGGGAGAGGAGTACGGGGGAGAGGTCCGCAAAGACGCCCTTGACTGAATTCCGAACGCGCGCTCCGCCGCTTATATACACACCACCCGCGTTCGAGGGAGAGGAGTACGGGGGAGAGGTCCGCAAAGACGCCCTTTATTGAAATCCGAACGCGCGCTCCGCCGCTTATATACACACCGCCCGCGTTCGAGGGAGAGGAGTACGGGGGAAAGGTCCGCACCCCCACTGCGCATGCTCGGCTTGCTGAACGCCCGGTGGGCCGGCACGAGACGAGCCGAGCATGCGCAGTGGGGGTGTGGACGGCGCCGCCGAAGCGCGACATCGTGCGACTAAGAAATGCTCCGCATTTAATAACACATTGTCAACGTTCATTAGGGATAATCCGACCAAGTTTTGGAAAACAATTAGTCCACCTCCCACCAGCTCTTGCTCTTTCATTTATTGGAAACGAAACCTGCTCGGATGCTGAGACGATCTCAGAAGCCTTCAATAGTTATTTTAAGTCTGTGTTTACCACTGATAAGGGCACTGTTCCTTCTTTTGTATCCCGTACTGTATCGGTAGCTATTCCGGATATTGAGCTAAGTTGCTCTGTGTTTACCACTGATAAGGGCACTGTTCCTTCTTTTGTATCCCGTACTGTATCGGTAGCTATTCCGGATATTGAGCTAAGTTGCTCTGGAATTTACAATCCCTTACTAAACATAGATATTACTAAAAGTGCCGGACCAGATGATATCCCCAACGCTTTTTTGAAAAAGGTACTCTGAATGGTGTGCACAGTACCTCATAATTATATTTAAGAAATCAATTGGCTCTGAAAGGGTTGCGCCAATTTGGAAGATCGCCAGTATTGTTCCCATCTTCAAATCGGGTAAGAGGGAAATTATTTCTAACTACAGACCAATTTCACTATTATCTACGTGCTGCAAGCTACTGGAGCACATCATTCACAAGCACATTATTCAATTCCTAACTGACAACGACATCATTTCACAGCATCAGCATGGATTTCGCAGCGGTTTTTCCACGGTTACACAGCTGATCGAATTCACCCATGACATCGCCTCATCACTTAACAACCATAAACAGATCGATGCCATCTTTATTGATTACTCCAAAGCTTTCGACAAGGTATGCCATAAAAAATGACAGCATATCCACGGGGTGAATGATGGAGAGTGGGCGAAGCTCTTATGTATTAAAGATACCTCGCCACACACCTCAATGAAACTCGTGAGTAACGTGAGCGCTCGTACTGCAGGGTCCTCGCGGCGCCGCCGCGCAGAATCACAGCTAGCTTCGGCCTCCCACTCCCGCACGGCGGGGTCGCTTCTTCGAGCGCGAGCCTCCGCCGCCCTGCGCGACGCCGCTCGGCAGCCTTGTCCATCCTCCGTCGACGAGCCTCTGTTGGCGCACGCGCCAAAACGCCGCCGAAGAACACGCGATCGCAGTGGCGCGATCGTCTCTCTCTCCTTCCCTACGTGTGACGTAAATCCTGTGTTCATAAAACTCACCTTTTATTATTATCTTTTGCTACAAAACGCCCTCTAGTGTGGGGCGATTTTGCATTTCTCAGCGTATATGCATTAGTTATATAGTACAAGTGGCGCCATCTATGGCCGGATTGTAGACTCAACGAGCGGTGGTTACAAACGATAATGGGGACGAACGGGTGACGCCATAAGGAACTTCGCCCCTAAAAACTTCTCAATCTTCGTAACCTTCTCATAGGCCCATATGCTGACAAATTAGTTGGCTTATTTACACGGATTATTCACACCTGAGGAGTCTGTTTGGTCGCTACAACCACGAGCAGTCATCATCAGCTCATATTTCCTCAGGTGTTCCACAAGGCTGTGTTCTGGGACTCCTTTTATTCATAATTTACATTAATGAGGTCGTTCAAATTGTCACTAACACTCCAGCTAAGCTACGTCTATACGCCGATGACGGTGTTTTGTATTCTAGTGTGAGTAGCGTCACTGACCAGGTTTTGTTAAGTAATGTGTTTTCTTCTTTTTGCGAGTGGAGCAGAACGTGGCAGATGGAGCTTAATTTTCAGAAAACTGTGACAATGACTTTTAGTACTAAAACGGAACCATTGCACTTTACGTATGGCAATCCCGAACATGCACTAGAAAACGTCCAGGAATTTAAGTACCTTGGTGTTGTATTCTCCCCAAACTTAAAGTGGCACAAACACGCCAACCTTATTACTGCAAAATCGCTTAAGAAATTAGGTTGCCTAAGAAGAACGTTAAAAGACGTCATAAAGGAATGCAAGCTTATAGCCTATAAGTCAGTGGTCAGGCCTCTTCTTGAATATGCGTCAGTTGTATGGTCACCACATCTTACAAATGACAAAGATAAACTTGGGTCCGTCCAGCGAAAAGCAGTCAGATTCATTTTTAATCGCTACGACCGTAACTTCTCCTCTTCAGAACACTACCACGTTTTATCGCTGAATCATGTAGAACACCGACGTATGTGCGATCGGCTTATCATGTTGCATAACATCGTGCGCGAATCTGTCAGCATAGCTACACCCATTTCTTTCACCAGTCATACTACCCACGTGACCCGCCGATACAATCCGTCGAACATTGTGCCATTCAGAGGTTATATTGATTGTCATAAATACTCTTTTTTTCCCGTGCACAGGTGAGACTTGGAGTAACCTTGACATTTCTTTGAGACGGCTACCACATGCATGCACAGTTTGTAAAATAAGTGATCAATTATGTATTTTGATGTTTTCATTTTTTTCTTTCTTTGTTGTTCTTGTGCGTTTCTTTTAACCACTCCTGCAATGTTTCAAACATGAGACAGCAGTATCTGTAAATAAATAAAAGAAATACACTATTAGCACTCAAAATGATAACTGGCGCCATCCAATTCCTGCTGTACTGTTTTCTCCTTAAATAAATAAAAGGCATAGGGGAAGCAGAAAGAACGCGAGCCTTTCATGCACGCAAAACTATAGTGTCCCCTATGAATGCCAGCAGAAAGCAACGAATCGCCAGCACAGCAGAACAATTAAAATTCATTCCCTTTTCACGCTGTGAAGAACAATGAGCAGCGAAGCTCTGGTTGTCGGAGTGGCGCAGCGCTGTAATATTCCTGTCCGCGCAAATCGACAGGCTAACGCAATTTTCGTGGCCGGCTCGCCACGACACAACACCTATGTGCTTGACACTTTTGCACAACACCTAAGTGCCTGACACTTTTGCTTTGCTTAGGGCACCTTTGAATAACTTTGACTAATATTTCATTCCCATAATTTACATTTGACTAACATCAGGTCACCTGCAGTCGACTTAATGCGCCCTTGATTTACTTTGATTTTGATGTGGTTCCCTTATTACACACTTTACGTACGAGCCACTGCTCGACACCCTGCGCTGCCCCCGAGATCGGCACGCCACTTTAAGTTATTCTAAGCGTGGGTGTGTCCACGTACGCCATGTGCCAGACCCTATAGCCTCACAGAGCAGTCTGTCTTTCGCGGATAACATTGCAAAAGAAAGAAATTTAAACCACTTCCACTCTTCGAAGCCTCTCGGAACAGCGAAGCTGTTATCTTGTCGTTAATTGTGACTTAACAGGTGAGCTTGTGCAATAGTCGAGTTCTCCTTCACCATGAACTTCTTTTCTGATTATTTATTTATTTATTTATTTATTTATTATTGTTGCTATCGTTCATTTTTTCTAAGCAATTCACGCTAACAGGTTGAACCCGCAACTTCGAGCTAAGCCTTTTCTACATTTTACCGCACATAGGGTTTCGTGTAATCGCTATGACAAAGTAGTTGGCTGAGGGCAAGAGAGGCCTCAGTGCGAGATATGAAAGAAGTGCGCGCGTAAATGCTTCCCATTGGTCTTGCACGACGAAGTTCGCCGTATAGACCTATTCCATGTTGGTAAACAGTGGTAGGCACCGGCGATATAACCAGGGCTTGTGTCGACGTCGCGGCGCGGAGGCCCCGCCCACCGCTTGCCGCGGCCCCGCACGGTCGCGCCACCGCCGCCGGCGAAGCGCGTGCGAAAGCTGCCTCCGAGCACGGGGCGTCGGAGCGCCGACGGGTGTTTACAACAGTTTTCGAGGGGCAGCCGCGTGAGATGAAGTCGCGTTAGCTCTGTAGGAAGCATTCGATGAATGTAGAAAAGAATGTGCTGACGACCAGCTATGACAAGATGTGAGAAATTGATTGAAAGGATAAGCACCTTGCAACATGATGCGAACGATCGCGAGCTCTCATGTCGGCATCGCTTCATGCGTATGCTTTAATTCGGTAACTGGCGCAAGGATGAACCACTTGCAACAGTGAGACTTGTTTAAATACGACTTGAAGATGCCTCAGCTAAAATACTGTTTCGGACTAAAGCCTCTAATCCCTACACGAAATCCTTGCGCAAAAACAAATGTAACTCAAGCATGCGATATTGGTGACGCTAGAACCTATGTAAATACGGCTGTGATAACGCACATACACAAAAATGCAATGACGAGCCAAGGACAAGGCTCTCAAATAACTGACAGCAAGGCGCATAACCGCGGCTTGCGGCTCTGCCCATACGCTGAGTTCCGATCGTGACGGCGTGAAGTCCTGTGACGACGCGGCACATTTCAAGCGTGTAGTTCATTCGAGCAGTCTGACAATCGAAAAAAAAAATTAAAGCGCATCGTAACCACTACAGCATTGCCAAAGACACTTCTCGTGTGTATGCTATCGCAGCCACAAGCAATTTGCAAAAGCGTCGATGTAATCGGCCTTTCGCTCACGGCTACGTGAATTAAGCTCTTATATATTTGTTTCATTTGAGTGATTGAAATTCGTATGACGTATGTATAGCTTCCCCACTTCAATAATACACGGCGACCGCGATTACTTCTACACATCGAGCTAAGCTAACGTCGTGCGCGCTTTGCGGTAAGCGTCATCGCTCTGTGTCCGCACTTTGTTTATGCCAAGAAATTTGGTGTCGAGCATTACACTTGCCAAACTTGTGACAATGCTATTTCTCTCAAATGAAACAAGCCGCACTAATGCCAAATAATTACCCATACGCTTAACCGTGACGAAAATGTTTGGCGCATAACCGATGCGCCAAACAACCGGCATTACAGGTTCGTCCCTTTCCTTAAGACAGACATAAGCAGGAAACCGATAAAAACCTATCGCACATATCTTGTGCGTTGCTGAGCAACCAACCCACGGCGCAGGTCATCGGTAAACACTTTTTCTTCATTGTGTACGTGTACTTGGCCGCTGCGTCTGAATTTCTTGGCTGGCAGCTAGGACAGTCCGCCCCCGAACACTGCCGCTAATGTCACCCGTTCCCACTGATCAACACCAGATCCTCACGGTACATCTCAGTCAATTAAGAGTCCGCAATAAGCATAAGAGTACGCTCCTATATGACATCTTACTTAAACGACGACGAACCAACTCAGGCAAAGCAAGAAGCCTTATAACAAGCGCTGACCCATAGCGTAAACAATATTTCTTACACAATAACATATAAATCGGAAATCTCATTCATGTGTGCACCTGCACGTCAGCGCTTAACCTCAACAAAAGCGCCGAAAAAGAAGCAAGCGCAACACACAGAAGATAGCAGGAACCATCGGTTACATACCTCTGAAAAGATCACTTCTTTGCTGTGGAGCGCCAGCGACGATTCGAGGTCTACTCGTGGTACCCCAGTAAACCAGAAAAAGAAAATGTATAACAGCTACACAGCACCGGTAATTAAGAAAAGCTCACTAAAGGGGTTCTGCCTAAATGGAGGATTATGGAGCGAGCAATGGAACGCAAAATGATACGTGCAATCTTAAGGGACAAGAAGAGTTTGAAGGACAAGAAGGACAACACGCGTTTGTTCCATGACCCACCTAAGTGGGTCATGGAACAAACGCGCGTTAACGGCATCTTGGTGGAAAGAAAAAAACGAAAAAAAAAGAAATGGGCGTAGTCAGGGAACGTAAAAAGAAGGCAAGATAGCCGTTGGTCAGTAAAGATAAAAGAGTGGATCCCTAGAGAAGGGAAGCGGGATAACGGGAGGCAGAACGTTAGGTGGGTAGATGAGAGTAAGTTTGTGGGAATAGCGTTCCCTTCACGACAGCGCTTTACATATTGGAGCTCAAGAAATTTTGTGTGAGTAAAGCATCCATTGCTAAGTCAGATAAAAAGATGTCGCTTATGACCTGATATATGTGAAACTCGGAGAACTCACGTGCTTGCAATGTGCCGCAAAGATCTATTTTTGAGCACGTTATTTTTATAAAAAGATAATACTAATTATTAGAAAGCTCTATTGGTTGTGTGTTTTTCTATGTGCCAGTTTGTTTAGCGTGAACTTCCACGGCTAACCAATTCCATCTAGGGTTGTCTAACAGTGATGATTCATGATATATATGACAGCCTTGATGGATAGTATGTACCTGCTTTGTTGGGCCATTCGTGGAACACCATCTGCAGAAGTTCCGAAAGGCATCTTTTTAACTGATTAACCTGATCCTGTAAGGCAACCTGTGTGTCCGTCCGTACGACCTTATAAGATACACGTACTAAACGAAAAACTGGTGGTTGTCCTTAATCTTTCACTCAGGTAATCTTTCACTCGCACCTCGATGTTGGTGCAAACCGGCGGCTTCCTTTTAGTCCACAATGCGGTTATGTACCATAGGCAATTTTCTTTCTTTCTTTCCTTCTTTCTTTCGTTTCGTTTTTCTTTACATGTGGCTAATACTTTTTTTAGTTGCGAAATGGGCATGCCCTTGCGTATGGCTAATACACGCATTCCCAAGGCGGGTATGAGGCACATGCGACTGTATTTTGCACCGAAAGTGCATTAACGCATTTTCATTAATTATCACGATGGTTAAATGCCTTTTAATATAAATTACTTATGCTGTGATGTCATGCCACCAAATTTTATACTTATTTATTTTTGTGTTATTGTCGATTATATATAATTCCCTTTTATTTAATTTCCTAACAGGTCGTCTCAGGAAGACAATCGGAATTGCTGGGCAAGAAACGAGAGCGTCACCTCGGTACTCGTACCACTACAATAGTATTTCATTAAAGCTTGCGGGAGGTTGGTACATATTGAACCTGCAGCGCCATGCCCACAAGCCGACTGCCTCATTCACTTGGCTAAAGACCCACACTTTTTTTTTGACGTGAATATGTCTGAACCATATGGGGATGAATTCTACCAGTGGTGCAAAAAAAAAACGTAATGGGAGACCACATCGTATGAAAGTTTCGTTGCACAACTTGGTGATTGGGGAATAAAATACCTCGCCCGTACAACACGTGAAGGTGGCACGTAGCATTGCACGCATCAGAAAAACATCCCGACACTGCGAAATGGATTTTTAAGCAGGTCATATGCCCGATGTCTTTCGATGGAAAGCCTTCCAATGTGTCATTCCAGACTCTGACGAGTGCATAAAAGAAGGGGACCCACGCCATGCCGATGCCACCCGACAACGGCGTTTTAGGGAACGCAGAGCAAGGCCGGGAAATACGGGCGCCTCATCCTGGACATCACTGAAGGAAAGCACGCTACTCGCCGCGTCTTCATCGTTTCATGCTGGCCTGGTTTTAGCGTTTCAGTGTTGCAACCAGGCTACTCTGTTTTGCGGTTCTTGCCTGGCGTTTTTTGCAATTGCACCAAGCAGAGCAATTAGGCACCACATAGACAGCTCCCAGAGGAGATACTGCGTGAAATTTTTTTCTCAGGGAATTTAATTGAGAATAAAGAAAAACAGCGAAACGAGTTTAAATGACCAGTGCGAAATGTAACTGCTTATGCTCCTTCGCAAATTATGTTTCTCGCTGAGCGACTACTCGGACACGGACTCAATGAAGTTTTACTAAGCCGGGGCTCACTGTTCATTCAAACTGATCGTAAAAACCGCGTCCAGTCCATTCATTCAGGCTACCTCGTCGTTTCATTCAGGCTACCTCGGCGGCCAAATTAGCAATAATAATCTACGTCGGAAGAGTGCGTATGGAAAGCCTTACTGCCGCACCTAAGAAGGAGCAACGACTATTGAACAACGATCGACCCTACAGATCATGGGACGCAATGGTAGGAGGGTTCCTGTTCATTATGAAAGACTGTAACTAGGGACGTTACCTCTCTAAGAGCCACACACACTGCAACGTAGGAAAGCGACGCTGGCCGAGAGGTAAGGTACGCAAAACTTACTGAATCATTACACGCTGCGTTACACGCATACGTTATGAACTATAACGTCACGTACGTTGCACGCAACATTATATTTGATAATATGCATCGCAAGACTAATCGAATTTATAAACCCGCAGTTCTCTCCACTGGGGCTGTTCACGCGAGTGCGAGCTACAGCTTTTATACACGGCAAAATTTAAGGGCCGAAAAAAATTGTAGCATTCTCTGTAGTTCGAACAGTGTTGCGCTAGGGACTATCCGCTACTAATCGTGCCTTGGAAGCCAGGCTATCATAGAAGCATGAAGCGCAGTGCGCATTGCGCGAGTGCTGTAATGATGATAAGTAGAGTGAAGTAACTCCGCGTTTTTACGTCGTCGCGAATAAAGTGAAAGCATAAATGAGAGAAAACTTAATATCTTCCAAAACGTGTGTAAATGGTGCGCTTAATGTCGAGGCCAGGCTGAAGTAGATCGTTACGCCTAATAACCCTTCCTTTGCGCTGTACATTGTTACCCCGTAAGTGAATGCCACACAGCAAAAAAAAGAGAGCATTTCTCAGTTCAAAGCATCGTCTACACTTTCAAAAACCGGCAACAACATTTAGTGAAACATCGTGCGCAAGCTTACATCTGCTGCCACCTTCCACCCCATCTACGGGCAGCAGTTTCCTTTATACGAAATTACAGCCCCGGCCCGCTGAGAATTTCATCGGGACAAACATCGTTCGGCGAACAACGCTCCACTTAGGGCTCCATTAAAGTCCTGAAAGAAGACTATATTTCCAACCTTGCCTCATTGCCTACAACTAAAAGGAAAGAGCCGAACACGCAACGCTTTGCTGTATTACAGCAGCTTTAGATAAATGATGACTTCTGTGCTAGAACGTGTACCACTGATAATGCCTTAGAGCTATCACCCATTACAACAAAAAAAAAAGTTATTGTTTTCAAGTGTAGCGCTGAGTGGTTTAACATTAAGCGTCATCAAAGTACACTAATGAAGTTAGCTTAAAAAACTGTAGAATTATTATAGGGAGACAGAAGCAAGGGAAGTGTGGCGATACCAAAGGGAGCCTGAAAATGGAGCTTCGGTTCACTGTTCTTTCACCGTGGTTGACAGCTGCATTATCTGCGGAGTATTTTATTTATTTATTTATTTATTTATTTATTTATTTATTTATTTATTTGCTTGCCATGGCGCGCCATGACTTTATCCATGGCACTGCGAAGCATATGCAGAGAACATATTCATCGAGGTGTCAGATTTAACTGCGAATAAACAGTTGGTTCGCCAGCTGCTCTCACAGTGTTTGTTATGAGGCACGGTGTCAGTTCGTCCTTATCAAGCTGCAGATGAATTAAAGAGATTTTAATCAGGCTGATTTGGAGGGCGTACCTAGAAATTGTCACTTTCTGCACTGTCAGCAAGAGGTATGGGTTTTTTTAATATTCTCCATGCTACTTTCACGTCTGTTTGCCGGTCTCCGGAGCTTCGCCCAATTCGACGTAGATGTCGCAAAAGGGTTTCACGATACGCTTTGGAAAGAAACACAATCGAATTTTGAATCGCATGTTAAAGCGCCCACTACTGACAAAGATATTCAGGCAAAACTTAACTTACACTCAGTACTGGACCAATATAATCAAGAATTATGACCTTTTTTTTAAGTTTCATTTTTCTACCACTACATGGTGTACAGACCCTAAAGAGAAGATCAGCTCCAAGTAACTACGAAACGGTAAAATCTAGAGGGTATATAGTTGCGTTCATTGTAAGGGAAGAACATTACTTCCAGTAAAAACTGGACGCGGATGTTCAAACTAGACCAGCAACAAGTCCCGCTAAGAGCTTTACTCTTTGAAGATCGGGGCAGTGTTGCCTCAGAGCGCCCATTTATAAAGCAAGATTCATTAAAGGTGAAGCCGCGTGTAATTTGTTGTTTGTAAGCTAGGAAAACGACGGCGCATGCTTCAATTCAATGCAAAGGTATTAAGTGTGCAGTACGTCTGATTTTTGCCCTGTCCAGCAGGCCCTGCTTTTCAGGGACAGCGCGGCAAAAGTGAACGTGTTGGCGATCAGTGAAAACCATCGGAAGAGCGGAGTTCTTCTCTTGTGGTCAGTCGCGACGCAACTGTCGAGGGTGTGATGTTAATGATGCTACGACCTACCATTTATGTTAGTCATAAAATTTCTTACCATTACATAGAGAGAAAACTGGCGCCATGACGCCATTGTATGCGTGGTAATGCTCGGATATTGTGGATTCGGATTGATATCGTCCACCAAGGGCTCCGACGCCTCCAAGACGCGTCCGGGTTGGATCGCGTTTCACGCGCCATAACGATTGGTCTTGCGTTGGAAAAGCCTCTAATAAGATATTTCTTTTTTTGGTACGACTAAAAAGGAAGTTTCATCTATATTAAAGAAGGCTTCCTCGTTTGTACTGCTTACTAAAGCTTAAAATGTAGCGCCTGACCACTAAAGCTGGGTGACAGAATGACAATGTCAACGCACACTTCACGTCCGGCTGTCGTCCGTTTCTTCTTTTCGCCTTTTAACTGTGCCCTGCCGGTGAGTAATATTTTATCATAAGATGTAGTATGTGTGAATGAGATCCATGTACGAAGGGTTTCATTTATATAAGCTATATTTATGGAGCCATAGCCTCGCATGAGTCAAAGCCTCACTCGAAGCCAGCCAACGCAAGCCTCGCAGACACACGTACCATTATTCGCACCTCGACACAGAGCCCCTTAAAGGGGTCCTTAAGCACCCCTCGGACTTCACGAAAAAAATCGAAGCATATCCACGGGGTGAATGATGATGAGAAGGCGAAGCTCCGGAGGGAATCATCGGTAAACCGTGAATCTTCCGTGCAATTCGCCCAGTCGATCATCGTGTAAAGACGTCTCACGCAGCCCCTTACACAGGCCGGAACGCGCACCGCGTTTGCCGACGTCATCACATGACTGCTGAGAGAGTAAAAGGCGGAGAGGCCTCAGCGTCTTACACCAGCTTCTTACACGGGTCGTAACGCGCTAGCACAAACGCGTTAAAAACGCGCAGTCTTTCGTTAATATTGGGTGTTTACTGTCATCGTGGTGCATGTGTCCATGTGCGCTTCGTGGCGTAGTGGCTAGCGCCGCGCGTTCGGAAGCGAGGGGTCCCTGGTTCGATTCCGCGCTTCGGACACAACGTTCGGAATTTTTTTCTCTTCGTCCATGGTCCATGAAGCGCGATCCGACGCGTACGGCGACGATCCAGGAGAATGAGAGGAGCGCTCCCGGCGCAGCCCCGCGCAGCAGCTAATCGGAGAGCAGCGGCACCTCCAGCGCTCATATACAAGTACCGCCATCTAGCGGACATTCCAAGAACTAAACGAGAGGTGGCTACCTACTACATACATCGGGGACTCACGACCCACGCCTTAAGGAGCTTCGCCCCTAAAAACACGTTCTATCGACAGTGTAGGCTGCAATAAACAGTTCACCCAAATTCTACAGTCGTGCGCGAAGCGCAGAGTTAACAGGGCAAGCACAAAGTTGTCCCTTACCCATGAGCTCTCGCTTCAAAAAAAGCCCGGATCTCACTCTTTTTTAATATGCTCTATGACGAAATGGAGCAGATTGCTGCTATTGGCTGGTAGCCGGCTTAAATTAAGAGCGATGTTTGAATCACGTTTGAATCAAATGAACTTGATTATGCTGTCGCTGTGTATAATATCTTTTGCAAGTAAATAAACAAGATGAAGTAAACAACAAATCTGTCAACTTCGTTTAAAGTTTTGATGTGAATGACGCATTTCCGGTGGAAGAAAACTGTCGTCTGCACTACTCGGCGCGCTCGCGCGTCTTCTTGGCACTGCGGAGTTGGTGCTGCGTTTGTTTGAAGCCCGTAAGTTTCGTCAATAATAAAGAAAAATAACGTTCGTGTATGTACTACTAGAACGCGCTAATGCACCTAGGTTGTCGAAGTTGCGGTTCCTTTTTGACGCCGCGCCCTTTGTAACGCCGCGGCACTATCGCGAACTTTCACTCGAAGGTAGCACGCACAGCCCGTTTCCCACGATCAGATGCAGCGGAAGCGACGTTCAAGGTTTGAGACGGGTTATCTGTCCTAACCAATCAACCTTTGGTTTCCGCTGGGAGATTCAGCTGGCGTGATAAGATGCACCTGCGCTGTGGACTTTCACCGACGGGATATATCCTCTCGGAGTTGTCGCGCAGCCACTGCAGTGGTTTTTCGACTGCTTCTATGCGATCCACTCTTCAGTTTCGGCCGCGCTTAAACAGCTGTGCCGGAGCTGGCTGTCGGTTTTTTTGCGGATGGGCTCAATCTGGCGAATGTGAAACTCTGCACCGCAGTCGGCGTCATCAAGCGAGCGCGCACTGCGCGCACACCTAACCCAGGGAGTAAGAGCAAAGAACAAACGGTGCCCTGCGCTGCAGTCGGCTGCAAAGTCAGCGACAGGAAATGCATGAAGTCCTGATATACGCTGCCTCGCGATGACGCCTTGCGGTGTGCATGGCTGCAGCGCATTGGCCTTCCACCCACGGAGAAGCGAAACGGCCTACACTTTTGCGGCAGGCACTTTGCCGTTTTGCCTCCCTTCACGATCCCGAAGTGGCGCAGGCTGAAGGAATCAGTTGGACATGTTTTCATCTGCAGCCAAATGCCATGCCTACGTTGTTTCTTCCTGGCATACAGGCAAGTGAAAAGTGCACACTTAACATTCTTTATTTCTTGCTAACTTTTGTAGCAGTGCGATGGAACACTCGCCAGTTAAGCGCAGGAGAAAATACTGTATATAATATTTTACGCAGTCGGGGATACAAATTTTGTTGCATGGATGGTGTAGTTAGCATACAAATCTGTAGCATGTATGTATTCATGCTTACAACACAACACCGTACGTAACAGTAGCTCAGTGAAAGTGACTCTTCTAGGTATTCGTTTTCAGAGCTTACGAATCGTTCAATGAGGCAGAAAGCCAAATTCTGCTTCAGGTTCATTTATATAAGGCGCAATACTATTCGCATAAACGTACAAATGTTTGATTTGTTAATGAGCAATTTGAGCCGAGTAAACCTTAGAAAATGTTGCGGCTATGTGAAAAGGTCAATACTCGTGAGTGCAAGCACAACAAGCATAAATTGGCAGCAAGTACCAAATATGCATTTTCAAAGAAAGTGACAAAAAAAGCACATTGGCATTCAGTGCTTTATTTTTGTCAAGTGCTTTCATTAAGAAAATAAAATAAAACTGTACTGTGCTATTGTGGCCAATGACATTATTTCAATTAAAGTGACTGCAATGTACACTACTGCATGCTTTATGTTTCAGTGAATGAACTCAAACTTTTCTTTACGTGTTGCATGATGTTTTTAATGATTCACTAATTTGAAAATTGCACTATTGCATTAATCAGCCAGTTGGATTACATGGCAGGCCATAGAAGCTGTATGATGTAACACACGTAGTGTTGCCATTCTGTTCAGCACAGGGAGCTATAAAATGTCAAACAACACGCTTAGACTAGTTCACAGTCTGTTGTACTGCTTCATGTCATGCTATACATGCTCTGGGTGGTGCAATACAGATGTGTTGTTCAGTAAGCACCACTGCAGGTGTGTGCATGTGGTTGCTTATATGTGTGCATGTAGCGTGCATACAGAGTGTCAAGATTTCGGGGAACAGGGAGCAGTTGAAAACCCTGTCTACACACACACGTTCACTTTGTCTCTAAATTTTCATGTTGTAATTAAACAATCAGTCGTTGGAGGCGAATACCTGAGTGTAGCAGATTGGCATCCTAAACACACAAGCACTATTTTACATATAGGCATTTATGGCAACGTGAAGTGACATTCAATTAGCACGATCAGTGGACTAATATATGATAGTGATACATATTTTCATATCCCAGGGATCCAGTGCACGAAGAACATAATCGCTAGTTCACCAGAACAGCCCATCTTGCGACACACAGGCTGGAGGTTCACAGGGGGTGAGTAGGTGTACAGAAACTCTAATTCCCTTCTACTTAAAACACATGATTCACAGTCTGAGCATGGCACTTGGTCAAGCAAAGTGTATTCATCTGCAGCTGGCATGGAAGTGTCGTGTCAAGTAAGCACCAGATGCCCTCAAGTTTTCTGTGATCCTGTGCTAAAAATGACTTAAAGCTCTATGCAGCTCTGAGTTCAAAGTGCGTAACTTTGCACGTTCAGATCTGTAGATGCACCTGTCCTCCTGCTGCATGCAGTGATGGCACTCAGACAGCCATCATAAACAAGACAGTTGCAACAGAGCCCCCATATAAGGAGGCAGTGACACCATGCAAAAACATCACTTAAGCAAGCTACAACTTTTGGATGAGACAACCTTTAGCACAGCAAAGTTGAAATTTGGTAGTTTTTAAATCGTACAGGTACAAGCTTTAGCTGTTTTGAGTGGCACAAAGGCCAGTGCACTGCTACCACAAGGCCAGTACACCTGTGTAAACACTTCAGTTACCAAAATAAGTGAAAAACAGTGGTGTAAACAGCAAAACACAACCAAAAATGTGATAGTGTGTTGTTAATCTGATGGCCAATTCTTTGCCCAACATAGCAAAAATAGATGCTCTGTAGTTTTTCAAAACATTATGTGGGAAATTTTTCAGCCTCAAAGGCCATCCTCAGTGCCTACACATGTAAAGAAGCAGGTGTGGAAACTGACACATGTGCACATCTGGACGCATCAAGTCAGTGTGAAGCAGTGGGTGCCCCATCACCAAAGTGCAGGTTTCAGCAAGCACGCTGTTCAACACCAGTGCCAGATGCTGAGGAAGAGGCAGACGCTGCAGAGCTTCCATCTGTCATTCCTAAGGTAGACACAAGCAGCCAGCATTCCTTTTATGAGAGCTTTGCAAGATGAATCGCAGGCCATAGTACAATAATTAACATCACCAAGTAGTGTGAATGACACAAACACGGTGAACAACACTGCAGCGTAATGTTGGGCTCCAGTTTGCCACCTGCAAACAAATAACATGGCACAAAGTGAGGAATTTCTATCATTGTCATTTGCATAGCATTATTCAATGCACCACAGAAACCAGTGCTTTTCAGACAAGTTATTTCGCTTTGGCATGAAACCGAAAATGGGAATGTAAGGCAGTAAAACTATATAATGAAATACGAGGCGCAGAATTTTACTTCTTACCCAGCAGTTTGCTTAAATGTCTTGAGCACTGAGCACACTGCTTGCTTATCTGTTAACTCCATAACTGAGATGTTTGTATCCACCTTTGAGTTTTCGAGCAGTGCAAACTATTACAATGTTGACGTGTTTTAAGCTATTTTTATGCAGTCGTTAATCATTGTATACTTATCACATTCGAACCAAGTGTGTAAAGTGCCATCCCAAGAATCCTTGGTACATACGTCGGATTATACACTTACGTAATTTGTCAATTTGTCGTATCAGGCACCTGCGTGAACAACCCAATGCTTAATTCAATAATCCTTTGCTATCATTCATAAATACAAGCCATCAAAGTTCTGTAAAGCCGTCAGTCCACCAAGTCAGAGCTGTTTTTCTTCATTTGATTTTTTTTTATAAATCATGCTTAGAGAGAGAGAGAGAGCTATTTATTTAAAGGCAGAGAGTTTAGCCGGCGTTGAAATATCGACATGCTACTCTGCGTGGGGAGGGAGTTTGGGGAGAGAAAGACGAGTAGAAAGAAGTACAAGATAGAGTGAAAAAGAAAAGAGAAAGAAAAATTGGTCTTTGTGCTTAGATAATCTCAGTGTTACCAAAGCATTTAATGACCGCTTTAAATCTGCATTGATTTTTGATGATGGATGCACTCACTCTTTTTCCACTAATTCTTCATCATCACATTTTCCTATTATGCTAATCACTACAGCTGGCATATGTAACCTTATACTCAAAACTGATACAGTGAAAAGTTTAGGGGCGGACAAAACGCAATGTGTTTCTGAGGCTGCATGCTGAATGCAGCTCAATATTCATAATTTTTTCAGTCTGCTCAGAGGGAAAGAGATAATTTATCGGAAGGCACAGAGGTTGGCCTTAGTGCACTCTGTCCTGCTCAGGTAGAAAATCTGCACAGGTAAAAAATGAAAAGGGGAGAAGAGGGGGCAAAGAATGATGATAGGGACAGGAAGATGTGATGTGTGTGCACATTCACCACACACAGTGCCTTTTATAAAGTCTATTATTCTTTCTTGAACAAACCAAATACTGCCTTTCCATTAGATGGACACAGCACACTGGAAGCCATCAAGTCTAAACCAATTTTTGCAAGAACTACAACTTTCAAACGCAGTTTTCCCATGGACCATTTCCGGCTGTAACTTTCTTCCTAAGGCCTCTTTCCAGTCCTCTAGCTTTCTGAAACCCTTAGCATGACATTCCCATGAGTGAATTATATGTGTACAACATTTTGGTTTCATTCATTCAATATTTGTTCACTACTACTTGTTGTGTTGCATTGTTCTTTCATGCATTTCGAAGCCCTTGATGCAAGGGCCAAGAATGTTGCTGTGTACTATCATTAAATAAATAAGTAAACCTTTAAACTGATATTGTAACCTAGCTGTTGACATTCTTTGACGGCGCAATTTCTATACTACTTGTGCCTGTCTCTCGGAACACTTTTTAGGCCCTGATGGAATTGAGGGAAATAAACCAAACTGCACTTGGTCATTTCATTACAGTCTCATTCTTCACACCAGCACAGTGCTACACAAAATGAGAAAGCATCACAAAAAAAAAGCACTCAAGGAGAGACTCCTTAGCACTTCAACAGTGAGTGTTGAAAGCCAACTGCATGCACAAGCCGTAATTACTTTATGAGTTTTATAATTACTTTTATGAGTTGAGCACACTATTAAAACGCTTTCTTGTGACTTGTGTAAAGGTAGCTGCGCTTACTTTTACATGGGGTACTGGAAGCCTACATAAGAGGCTGGCAGGAGCTCGTTCCTAATCCTGGCAATCATGCAAGCAGGCAGTACAACTCTATTGTACCTGCGAAGCCTTTTCCAAATCCACGTCGTGAGCATCCTGCATGCCACAAATCTATATGTTCTCTAAGCAAGAAGAAAGCATGTGAAGGCCACCATATGCTTTTTCGCTCGATTTTAGTGCCGGTTTGTGTCACCTCCCAGTATAGTGCTTCCAAGACGGCCGGGTTTAAGCACACACTTGCAAAGTGAGAGTGGCGGGTTATGCAGTCGCGTTGGAGATATCCAGCAGACAGGATACGTTCTCCAGCGCATTTCCGGTTGCCACGCAGTGCCCGCAGGTAAACCTGCATTCATAATCACACAGGAAGATATTTCTTGAAGGCAAGCCGTTTAGCAAGCTCGCTTTTTTTATCCTGTTACGGTCCCCGCTACCTACCAGTTTTTCGAGGTGGCCGCGCGAATCAGCTAGTACAGAGTTTGGGAGCTAGAATGACATGGCTGCCCTGATCAGCTGTACGCATCACTTTGGACAAACGCTCCGATGATGCTTGGTTCATTTTAAGTTATCACAGTTACACAACACTGCCGTTCAGCGCTGCTGCGGCTTACAATTAAGAAAGTATAGCGATCTCAGACGAGTCTTCCTGCAGCTAGCACGCGATGAACTTTCGCCGAAATGCATGAAAGCAGGTTGCGATCGAGCCCACTCGAGATAGTCTATGACACGATAACCTTTTGTTGTGATTTGGCTCGACCCGCATAGAGGGCATGCCTCTTGGTCGCGATCGGAGGCTTGTTATCATATTTGCAGGCGTACGTTTACAGCCAATTAGAGAAAAGCTTGAATCACTATCGCACGCGGAAGAATGCAGTTTTAAAAAATAAAAGGTTTATATTTGCAATTCTAACAGCATAATAGACAAATTGAAATGCTCCTTTGGGCCACTGCGGAAGAAATCACCCAAACCAATCTGGATCGTCGGACAACGCAGATTTCAGTCAAGATCGGGCTCTATCGCGATGGATGCTGGCTTTCTGAGTGTGGTCTAGAGAAGCGGACATGATTACAACTGAACGTTCGTGGCAATATTACAAATACTGCAATTCACGCAAAAAAATTAGTCATACATGGGAGCTGTGAACAAATATTGATGTGCGGTAAAGGAAATGTGCAGTGCTGTAAGCTTTCACGTACCAATTCACATCATCGCCGCCGCGTCACGAAGGTCCTGGGAGTTCTGGCTCGTCCGGTGCTCGAGTTTTGCGTTTTCTTGGTGTCTCGCCGTAAGAGTCGAAGCCAATCGCTTCAGTCACACGTTCGACCTGAGCTCGCAGCGCAGGATTCATCGCTCACTGTTTTGCCCGGTGCTGACGTGCTCGCGCCCGTGTGATGAAGGGAAATAAACAGCGTGTCAGGGCTCAGAAACAATGCAGTAGGATGCAGAAAGATCGCGCGCAGTCGGGGCGCGCACCGAGCAGGCGACCGGAAATGCGAGTTGCCAACACCACTGGGTAGCCCCGCCAAGCAGGGCGGAAGGAGAACAGCACAACATTGAATCCGGGTGACGTAACGCGGTGGGCCGGACACCTCCTCTGGCGCCGCCCACCACAGCCATAATCAGTCGGCTCCGCCGAGCTGAGACGCAGTGTGAAAGGGAGATTTTCCGGTTGCAATATCTTTGCTCTTATCGCACCTTTTCGGAAAATTCTTTCGAATATGTATTTCTGAGTAGCCTTCAATACACACCAGCCGTTTTCAAAACCAAGCGCGAGGGGTTCTCCAGGACCCCTTAAAAAACTCGCACAGACAGTGGTGCCATATTTCTCCTCTACGTAATTGTTAGAAACTCTACTATGTTAATCACACATTATTTTCTTTTTATTCCTTCCTTGCATTTCGCCCTGTAGAAATGCAACCGCAGCTGCGGAGAGAACATGCAACTTCGACCTAAACCTTTTCTAGACTATAAATAATACATTGGGCTATTTGTAGTCTTGTTTGTAATTTATAGCCCAGTTTATAGTTTATAATCACCACCACGTAACAGTGGCCTGACGGCAAGGGTGACTTGAGCACGTTTGATGAAAAGAGTGCGCGCGCATATGCCACCCATTTCGCTCCGCATAACCACCACCATGTCGAAGCCGAGGGTAGGAGTGGGTCGCCCGTTCCGTCTTGCATGACACAGCAGGTCGGCACAGGGTCGATCACGAACAGCTTCCCTATTAAAGGGAGAGTCTACCACTCCAAAAATCTTTTTTTCATTGGGGGAGGGGGGGGGTGAAAATGAGGAGATCGTTTCTTACATTAACGGAAATGAGCATGCTTGTACACCCCATTAAAAAAGGAGTAATAGCTTTAACTTAGCCCTGAAAGTCACGAAAAAAAATGACCGGTGGCGCTAACAAAAAGCCCAGAAATGGCCACGCAGGTTTCGCTTATCTTGCTTAAAAGCAAAAATTCATTACTCACAGTTCCACTTTCCACCCATCTGGTAACATTGTTTCATGGCGGAAAGTAATTTTTCAATTTTAAATTAATGTGCAGTAAAACCAGTAACTAGCGTTGCCGGCGTCCCTACAGATGCAGAATGAGTGACCCAGAAGACCTGAAAATTCTGTTTTAAGAATTTATGCTGATTTTCCAGCGAAAGCATTACACGCTTGTACACTTCGAATTGTACATTCTGTCGCGAAAAGAAAAACAGTAAATCTATGAAGGGCGGTAGACTGTCTCTTGAACAGAAAGCTGCGGCCAGGCTAATGATGATGTATTGTGATATATCATGACATGGCTGGGTAGCTTCGAAGGCGCCGTGTTTGCAATGTCATAAAGAAATGCATGGCAGGACCGTTTATGAAGTGTTGGGGTAGAGGCTGCAATTTGCGATCCATGTCTGGGGTAGGCACTATACGTGCCTTACTGACTCTCAGTTTGGCAGTGTGAAGGTCCCACGCACTGTGGAATTCACGTAGCGTGACACGTGAAGTTGTAGTATACTGCTGTAATACAGCATCATTTGTGGTACTGCTAATGGCTACGATGAGAACTCATGGCTCAGCCTTTTGTAATTTGCGAGAAGCCTTAAGGCACTCACTGGTCGTGAAATTCACACAGCGCCCCACCTGTTGCAGTGTTATGCATGAGCCACTCAAAGTAGTGCAGCCGCACATGTGAATCTACGCTCAGTCAAACCCCGCTGTTGGCGCTACTATTATTGATGATGATAAGAAATTGTAGCACAGGTGTTTGGAACGAATAAAAAGCAATAATGTGAGCACGCACTATGCAGTTCGCCTGACGCGACATCCAGTGCAAACACTATGAAGGAGCGCATGAGACCTCGCGATATATACGCTTTTCACAGAAGACTCCATTAGCGCCTCCATCAACCCTGCTGGGCTGTGCTTATATACGTAACCTCCCCTTGTCCCCTTCCTTCCAATAAAATGGCACTGTCGAGTCTATGGCGTAGGAAACTGTGCGAGTTGGTAGAACTTCCCTATCAAACAACGCGCACGCACCATGACAAAAGGAAAGGAACGGACGACACAAGACTTTTGCTGTCAATTGCTCAGGGTGGCTGCGCTCCATGCCTCCATTGAAAAGGGCCACTGTTTAGGCTGCTGATGATGCTATGGTGACTTATTGCGCATGCCTTTGCTATGGTCGGACAGTTTAAATCTGTCCCTCATTTTACGATGTGCTGACTTTCTATGCCGTATACTGTTTGTCATTTGCAGCGAAACACGCGTATGCAGCAATATTTCTTTCAAGAGTAAAAATCTAGGTATCTCGTATTAGAAAAATTTGCACGACTCTAGCTTCATTTCACAGCTCCCTCACAACACAGCCGTCCCTTCTTATCAATCAATCAATCAATCAACTTTACGTCTAAAAAGCGAAGGGGCGGTTAATAAAATCAGCCTTACGAGAGGTTTTCGTGGACGCCACGCCCATTACAAGTATTTATGGCAGCACATAGACAGTCAGGTGTTTCATACAAATCAATACGGAAAAAAAGCAAGCTACGAAATTTTGAAAGCGCAAGTAAACTTTTAACATTGATAGAGAAACAAGCAGCCAAGAAAATTGTGAGCAAGTTAATTTCTCGCATTTACAAATTTCAAGTGTAATTTACTTGATGCACAGGAAAACAGATCATGATTAGTTTATGTAAAATGATTGAGAAGACATGGCAAAATGTGGCAAGAGCATTGTATTGAAGACGCGCGGCCGGTATCCATCCGTATGGCCTCCTCGTGTCTCATGACTCTGTTGTTCTTTTGCTTTCTAGGCAGGAAGTCCGTCTTAAAGACTCTAAGCTTTATTCACTTTCGAATTTGAAACGCAGACTTAATCTATAGCGATACAGTTGAGAAATTTTAATAATGTGACCATTGGCAAATAAACCAATAGTTGGTGTCCTGAAAAGGTTATACTATAAGTAAACCAAATAAACTGTCTTTTTTTGCATTTGGTGTTTTTGCACTTTGTAAAATGCTGTTTTACCCAAAACTAGCACACAGCAATTTAGATGGACCAGAACTAGGAATTATAAATAAGTAATTTAACGTACGTGGAGAGAAGGTGTTTTAGGCGGCCAACTATTCCTGTTATATGAGAAATCTTTTGGATTAGTACATCAACATGGTTATTCCAGGACATACTTGCAGAAAATGGCACTCTTCGGCTCTTCAAGTTATCAACGATTTCAATGCTGAGACCGTTTAGATCCACAATTGCATGTGGGAGTCATTGTTCGTTTTGAAAATAATAGCCTTTGTCTTGTTTCAAAAATTTTCATGCCAATGGATAATGAGCATGCCGCTAATTCTGATGGTATGCTATAGGAGACACCGATATATATATATATATATATATATATATATATATATATATATATCTACGCGGACGAAAGAAAAAAATTAAAGAAAGAAGTGGAAAAATATACCGAACAGTCGGCTCAATCTTATGCTACCCAAAGGTTAAATTTATTTCTCCCCTGGAAGCTTTCTATCTAACGCGTACGTAGAAATTGCACAGAATTTCGTCACTCGTTCTCGTTAAGAAGTTTCGAAGCTTCCGAGCCTAACAAGTTTCTGGTAAACACCTCAGAAGTTTCTGCGCTGCATCCACACACCCTCTCGCCGTTATTGGCCAGCAGCCGATTCTTTTACCTAATCAGGCAGCGCGCGGTTCGGCCGCCTTCCGAGTGGAAACAATTGTTGCCCGGCAGCGCGAGTTTAATGGCGTCAGTTCTGGGTCAGTAGTCTATTCGAATGTCGATCTTTGGCGTCGCGTCGAACGCGGTTCTCAGAGGACTCATCTCAAGGAGCAAGCCGCTTGCGTGCCCATTAGGTAAGACTCCGCACGCAGTGCTGATTGAAGTTCAGCAAACAGGTTGGACCTATCGAAAGTCATTTGCCGTCCCGTAGCCACTCCTCCGTGCGTTGCGGACCGCAACTACACGCGCTCACAGCGGCACCTGCCGCCACGCTCGAACGCGATGGCTTTCTTCGATGGGGTCAGGTTCGGGCAGAGCCTAAATGGGGCGCGCGAATGGTTTCGAAACGCTTAGGGAACCCCTTCGAGATGTTGCAAGGGCGCCGGGAACACGAGCTTCTGAAAGTCCGCGGAGCGTCACATTTCCAATCGAACAGTGCGGCGCGCGGTGCCGCTCCATGGATGCCTCGCTCCTTTGCGAGAGCATCCGCCGAGCACTCGCCGCATCATACGTTAAAAATATACCTTAGGTGGCGAGGCTTCGCAGTTGTCAGGGTACTCCTGGCTCGCATTTTTAGTTCGCAAGAACGTAGCTTAGAAGTTTTTGTGAAATACCAGAGCCAGGCGTTCGCGTGTACAGAGACACGCGAACGCATTCTTGTTAGAAGAGAGTGTGGCTGAAAGGTAACATAATACCCTCAGTAAATGTCTAGCTGAAAGCTAGTCCCATCAGCGGTGGTATTGTGTAAGCGTGTATTTCTGATTCCGGGGTAACAGCAAGGCCGCTTGATGCGCTAGCTTCCTTCAGGTTGATAGAGGTCAGGGGCCGAATTCACAAAACTTCTCTTTCGTAAGTGCTTTTTGTCATTGGCCAACGGGCTTGGCTAATGATATGTCCAGCATCCGGATTGGCTTGAATTTTCTCTTGCAAACATTTTTGTCGTAAGTTGTTTTTGTGAATACGGGCCCAGAACTATAGCAGAACGACACTTATTTACAAAAAAGCTGTTCATAAAGCTTACCCTAAAACCTGCCATCATGTGAAAAAAAGCATCCCGTCATTCTGGATCGTAGTATTACGCTATTCCTACATTACACGATCGCAGGGAAGTTTGGTGTCCTCCTCGGCCATTTGTGCGAGGGGCCACACCGGCGTTTCAAAGCTTATTCACCTTGAAACAACGGAATGCTTCGTGGCGAACGTCGATTCCAGTGAATTATTCTAGAAATTGATGTCCGTTGTTCTTTTTGCTTGCTAGCTTGCTTGCTGGCTTTTCAATACAGGAATGAAGCGCCTTCTTAACCACGAAATGTTGGCCATGCTTTTTCCCACGTCAAAATAGCTGTCCAGGAACATACACTGATAGCTGCTGCCTGTACATTAGTCATCATCAGGAGTAGATATCTACTAGTCAAATACGCCATCCAATGCGGCATGTTAAACTAAAGCTTAGTTAATTTGCCGTAATAGTGCAGTAGCCCCATGAGATCAGAAAAAAAAGACATTTTTTAGGCATAGGAACAAATTTCATTTTCTTTAGAATTCAATATGCCCTGCTTTCTGCAACGTGAAAGTGTGTTTATTATCATAAAAGGCACACTGAAATATATGCCGGAAAATATACAGACGAGGGTCCCATAGCCGAAGACTGCAGCGGGACCCTCGGTTAATCATTGTAAAAAGAAGCAAAGTATAAGAACTACAGCCAGCAAGTGAACCAAAAACAGAAGGAGCAAATAATAAACAAAGTACAGGTATTAAGACACAGTTGTAAATTACAAACGCTGCGTTCAATTCACTAGGTCAATTAGTTCACATGGAGAGAAAGAAATAATTTTCTGTCAGAATGTCAAAAAATAAACTTTATAAACCGCGATATGCTGAAGGATGTAAATGTAGTTTTGCAACTAAAAATCTTAGTGGCGTGTTTGAATTCATGAAAAGAATTCTCTTAGATATTTGATTTTGACTTTCTCTCGGAATGCGATCGAATATGAACCAGTTGTTTGGCTTGAGCGAAGTGCTCATCGAAGAGTACACAGAAATGACTACACCGTTCTTGAGAACAATATTTGTAACTTACAACCCACGTGCTCGAGCAGTTCACAATGTTTACTCAACATGTGCCCTGGTTGCAAGGATGTGACCGATACTAGCATTCGTTGAAATAAACACCCGTGCACTTGTGAAATTTCTAGAAGCGTTGCCGCTGTCCGGAGAGTGAGAGTGCAGTAAGAGGAAATGCCATTTAACGAAGGGAAATGTATCGCAGTTATGCATTGCCCCGAAACGTAATACAGCATATGCTTGTTATAGCTCTTTCTTATCAAATATGTTCTGCACTTTCATAAATATTGCCAGAAGGTTGTCATTCCGTAGCGAGGGATGTCTCGCTGTTAACAGATGCTTTTTTTTCCTTTAGGACACATCAGAGCTTGGTCGATGTAACAACCGGACAGCGTCTTCTAGTGTGAGTGTGATTGGTTGCTAAACGTTGTAGACATCTCCCACTGACTCGCATGATCTGCAAGTGCGTTTTCTATATGTTTATGTTTAAGTGTGATTACGCAAGATGCCATGGTGGAGGACTGAGTATACTTTAACCTAAGCCCTTATTAAGCTAATTAATCGATCGCGTGACTGACACGCGTTCCCGCCAAGCGATCACGTGGCATGTTCCGTCCGAGAAACGTCACGTGACTATTACTTGCGCATCTGTTTAAGTAAACTATAGGCCAGCTTCGCTGTGATCTGACCTTGTACCTAGGGGAAGTTGCGTACCTTTTATTTCTTTTTCTTTATATCAGATCAGAGGTGCTTTTTATTGATGTGATGAGATATCGGAATGTGGTGTGCTGTGTTTGGATTGCATCAAGTTCTCGTCAAGTGTCTCGCCACATGTTCCGCGGTTTGTATTTAAACAAATTTGTCCGCAACACGCGTCACTTGTAGTTCAGCGTTTTGCCCTTGTCACCTCCGTACAATGACCAACCAACTAGCCCATCAGTGCGTCTTAAATAACTCCGGTGGCTTATATAGCTGAGCTGTTCAGCAACTCGCTATGCAATTTCTCGCCAACAGAATATCGTGGGCCGATGCCTGAAGGCAGTGCAGTCAGACAGTTCCGCTCCTGCTCTCGTCGACTACCAATAAAATGTGGCACAGTTTGCCTGACGTGCGTGAAGTGGTAATAGTTCTGCAGATTTTGAAAATGTACTAGATATTTAAATATTTCTGTAACAGTGTGCAACAAATTTGGGTGCGAATACTTTTTTTTTACATTGTACAAAGAATTGTTCCATGTAATTTCCATGTATTCCATGTATTTTTGCTTATAAGTAGTGCATGTGCAGTTCTGTGCTCTTTGACACGTTATATTGCTTCCGTGAATATTATGTACATTATGTCCCCTGTAATGACTCCGAAAATGGAGTCGACAGTATCGAAAATAAGTAAATAAATAAATAAATAAATAAATAAACCACCTTACATGGGCGCCCTCGCACAGCATAGCTTAGTTACGGCTAGTGTGACCGCGTAAGCTGGCATCACAGCTAATTACGAGATTTAGGCGATATAATGTGACGTTACGTCCCGCCACGTCACCTATCAACTACCTAGCATAGCTCGACTTGCATAGCCTAGCTCCGTGACACGTACTGTTATCCCATAAAAAGACGTGACATGTACTCACGTTACACAACTCACGTAGCCTGACGTCGCAGCTAGCCACGCAACCCAACTCGCATGACATCACATCACAGCTAGTTACACGACATGTTCTCGCCAAAACCACGTAAGAGGACGTCACAACCGGCCATTTCTCGCCCAGCCAATTGGAACCTAGACACCTGATTCCAGACACGAAACATCGTCTCACAGCTAGTCGCGCGGCATCTTCCCGCCAAAACCACGTAACAGGTAGGCTCGTGACGTGTTCCCGAAAAGACCACGTAAGAGCTTCTGTGGAAAATCACATGACTTAGTCGAGCTTGTAGAAGCCGGGAGAAGCTAGGTGGTCACATGTTCCGCTGTTCAGACTTGCACCACCAGTGCAGGCTCACCACAATATTTTATCATGTCAAGGTGATGGCAATTTTCTGCTCCTGAGACGTTGCCCCATATTTGATGGGGTTTCGCAATGCCAAAACCACGATATGGCTATGAGGAAAGCCTCGTAGTGGAGGACACCTGAGTTATTCCGACCACCTGGGGTTCTTTAACGTGCAGCTAAAGCTGAGTCCAGGTGGTTTTTTGCATTCCGCTTCACTCCAAGTGCGGCCACCATGGCTGGGATTCGATCCCGCAACCTCTATCTTCACCTGTCACGTGCCTGTAATCTACAAGGTGTTTCAGTTCACCTGCGCCAAGCTTTAAAAGTATATCCTTGCGCGTTACGTGAATGCAACCGTTTTAGTATTGTTTACTGCCGTCTCGACCCCTTCAGGGTATTTTTTTAATATTTCAAAATTATAGATCCCTGGGAATTATGCGAGCTTCGAACAAGTAGAGCTTTGAACCAGACCGAGGAAGGATTTTTTGCGTATCGAGGAACGATTTTTTTCTGCCTTCATATTGCAACGTAGCGCTGGAGGAGCGTGAAGGACGACAAAGAAGTTAGCGTGCGAGGTGTTTGAGGGATCGGCAGTTTCTGATCGCCCATGTCTTTGCTCATCTGCTGCTCACTATTCGCTTTGTAAATAAATTCATCGTCACATCCGTAACAATATGAGTTCTCTCTAGGAAAATACTTCTCCCGGTGCTCCGTATTCTTCAGTGTGCTTGCCGTATTCTTATTTTCCGTTGCCTCTGCTCGGGCTTCAGTTACGGAGGTATTGGAATGTAAAAAAAGCTACCTGTAAATTAAACATGCTACTACGCTAATTTATCGTTCTTTTCTTCCTGGAAATTCAGTGTCTTTTCTTTCAAAACAATACTAATCATTTCCCGTCTGCTTATTCTCTTTCTGCAATTGCTTTCATGTGTTCATTTCGATATGTGATTACCAACTTATTTCAACTGCACTACCGGCTTCTTGGCCAATCCACTGCTGTGAGGTGAGGTGTGCCAAACGAAACGGGGACCTAGCGTCTCGTAAAGGCCCTGCGAGTCAACATCCGGCAAGCAAGGCGCATCTATGAAATTGCTCAGGTCCTCGCGTGAACTTCGTGAACAGCGGTCCCGCATTCTGCCCTTCACGGTTCCGGCGATTTCGCCTATAGCCCTGTATCAAATCCTAGGCCGGATTGTCTGGTCCATCGACGACCCCTATGAAACTTCAAGCCACGACGATTCTCCCGCAAAAATGTAAGGCTCCCCCTTCCCTTGGTACCAGCTTCGTCGCTCGTTACGGTAAGACTTTGTCGCACTCGCCGTTCACTCGTTGGTTATATGGCTTGCTGAAATGACTGGTATAGCAGTGGGTATAATTTGACTTACTAATAATATACTCGTTGCTGATTACGTAGTGTTAGGTGTACAAACACAACTAAGGTGCTCCTTTAAAATGAAGCTCCAGGCGTCTTTATACAATAGTGCATTTCGCAATTACGTGGCAGCAGAGCAGGTACGAGTGCTGAGGGAATAGCTTGACACTAGTGTTATGAAACCAAAAGCCTAGCGTTTAGTACATTCTAAAACCGGCGGTGGCACCATTGAAAATGCTGGAATGCACGAGGACGCGGGTATAAAATCCAGTGCTTTTCACCGAAGAAGCAGACCTTCTACGACCCACGACTATCTTTGCAGCTATCTTCGTGCTATCGACCAGAAAATGTAAACAGACCACGGCTTTGGAAGCAGGAGTGGCTGCAGGGTCGCAATGCGGCGTGGCTAGTTCGCTCGGCAGGCAGGCAGGCACAGAACTTTATTTTGGTCCGGAGAAACTGCAGTTGGACGTCCCCTTCTAGGGGGATCCTGTAGCAGTTGCGGGCCGCTCCCACGCAGGGACAGGAAGAGCGTGGCCCTCCGCCCTCTCGCAGGCTCTCTAGACAGCCCGAAGTTGAACCGAAAGGTCGCCGCTTCTCAGGGCTTCCTCCCAGTCCTCTTCTTTGCTGAACTCTGTGTCACGTAACGCAGGACATTGCCAGAGCATGTGAGCTAGTGAGTAGTAAGCCTCTCCACAGTTCGGACAATGCGGTTCAACGTTGGGCGAGAAGTTACTAAACCTGCCTCGCGAAGGGAAAGACCCCGTTTGGAGCATCCTGAAGGCCGAAAACTGCGGACGAGTGAGTTTAGGGTGAGGAAGTGGAAAGACCCTCCGAGAGAGATGATATTGAGTCACGATCTCGTGTAAAGTGAGGAGCGGGTCCCTGTACCTGCCGGCATCCCCGCCCGCGAATTCGCCGGGACCGCCGCGGTGAGTGAAACCTCGCGCACGGTCATGGGCAAACTCATTGGAGTTGGGGACATCGGGGTGTACGTTGGCCCCCATGTGGGCCGGGAACCATGTTATGGTGTGAAACACGGCAGACCCCTCGCTGCCGAGGATAGCTGCTGCCTCCCGCGAGGTGGAGCCCGAGGCGAAAGCTCTGGCAGCGGACCGCGAGTCCGTGAAGACATTTGGACGCGATACGTCCTTCATTGCTACAGCAATGGCAATTTGCTCAGCAATCGTTGCCGAAACGTTTCTAACCGACGCAGCACATAGGAGCTTGCCACTATGGTCGACTGAGACCACTGCAAAGCGATCAGAACGCCCGTACTGTGCTGCGTCGACAAACGTAGCGAGGTGCGGGCTGTCTGCAACTGACTTCAATAAGGAACGGGCCCGAGCTATGCGGCGTCCTACATTGTACTGCGGGTGGACATTCCTGGGAAGTGGAGCTACGGCAAATGTACCTCTGATAGAAGACGGTAGAGTCACTTTACGTTCACGAATATGTGTAAGACCGCAGCCAATGGACTCCAGGATACCTCTACCGGCCTGCGAGGACGATAGGCGTACTACCTGAGCCATTTTCTGCGCCTCGATCACCTCCGAGAGGGAGTTATGCATGCCCAGTTGTATGAGCTTTTCAGTGCTGGTGCTGATAGGCAACCCTAGAACTCGCTTTATACTCGTGCGCATTAGTGCGTCGATTTTTGCCTCTTCCCTTTTGGACCAGTGCCGCGCCGAAGCGACGTAATTAATGTGGCTCATGAGAAACGCATGGTAGAGCCGAAGGAGATTGCTCTCGCTCAGCCCGCCCCTGCGGTTCGAGACCTTGAGTATGAGCCTAAGCATGTTTTCCGTCTTGGAAGTGATGCGAGCTATAATCTGCGAGTTGCGCCCCTTCGACTCCCGCAACAGTCCGAGCACCCTGATGCAGTCTACCCTGGGGATTCTCTGCCCGTCACGTGTGTATAGAGATATTGGAATGTGCTCTAAAGGAGTGAGGTTCCTCATCCCTTGTCGGGTGGGTCGGTAAAGTAACAACTCGGACTTGGCAGGCGACAGGCTCAATCCCGAACCGACTAGAAAGCCCTCCGTGACGTTGAGTGCCTGTTGAAGTGCCTGCTCTACGTCGGCATCGGACCCTCCCATGCACCACACAGTGATATCGTCCGCGTAGAGAGCGTGGTTAATCCCGCGAACCGTGGCGAGTCGCTCGGAGAGGCCCTTCATGGCAATATTGAAGAGCAGGGGAGAGATGACGGCCCCCTGTGGAGTGCCTCTCGCTCCCAAGGTAAATTCCGCGGATTTTAGTTGGCCGATCTTAATGGAAGCCCTGCACTCTCAGGTAAAGAGGTGACACTAAACGTTAACCACACTACTGCGCAGTGCCTTTTCGCGGTTGATAAGTTTCCCTCCGGCTGCCTAAGAAATGGTACCTTTACATTTAAAGGATGATAATCTTTCTTTGGCTACCTAAACACGAAAAATTTTCTCTGTATATCTGTCGCTCTAGTCAACCACCCGGCGAACACTAATTCAACCGGACGGATAGAAACCAAACTGAGCTACTAGGACTAGTGGCACGGGGTCTTACACGTCAACATCATACAGTATACAGCGCAAAAGGAAACTTCAGCCCCATTTCAGGCAAAGTATATATACATAATCGTTGTTCGCAGCGTTCGTGTAATTAAGAACGCACGGTGGGCTGCTTTGTTCGTTAGTAAATCAAAAATGAGCACGTTAGAAATGGTGTCGAGGAGACGTTAAGATAACAGTAATAAAAGGTGCCAAATGATGGCGCGAGAGTAGGGCAAAGGCGGCACATATGAATTGAATACAGCAACACCTCCACTGCGTCAATTATGGGAGTAAGAGAACAGCATGAGGGGTGGGAGGAGAGAGAAGAGAGCATGTTACTTATCAGGGGCGGCAGAAGCCTATCGTCTTTCGACGTCATTTTATTCGAAGCCAGCAGATATGCGGCCTTTTTTTTTTCTTTACCTATATAATTCTACGACTTAGCGTTGCTTTGCTTGGCACAAGTTCCTGCAACAAAGAGTGTAATCCTTGCTTGTTTGGCTGGTGATATCTTCAACGCTATATATGGGAGACAATATATTCACTGTCTCACCGCTGGCTAACGCAACTATCTGCAACATTTTTCACGTTAAGAAGTGCCTCAATCGATTCTCAGTCGTGCTTTTGACGGTGGACAAATTAACCTTCAGAAACTATTTGTCTTCAATATTCCTTGTAGTGGGTGCTAGCAGAGCAAGGTTTTCACTTTGCACAGTAAATAGCAGTGACTATTAAGTCATAAGCCGACTTTACTGAAGAGAAAAGTAACCTATTACAATTGTCTCACTTTAAAAGGTAACTGGTTGCTATCGCAGTTACAGACACAAAAATGTAATCGAAAAATTACTTTAGAGCAATCAGTTAATTCCCTACATTACTCCTGATGCAAGTTTTCTTGTTTAATCAAGCCTTTGACGAAGACTCGTCTGGCGAGGGAATTTATTTATTTATTTATTTATTTAAATAGAGGAACATGGGAATGTAAGCTATGTGAGAGCCAGCTTTGCCATCATCATAATATTGAAGCTGGGAAGAACAATGGAACATACGGGTACAAAAAATACACTCACTATTAATTTTTACCTTGCCGAATGTATGTTTTGGTACCAACTTTTCATAACACTGTAGCGTATACATACACATACAGCTGCACACAGCGAGGCCGCCTATAAAACGAAGAGAAAAACCGGTACTCGCAGGTCTGGCCTCAACTTTTCTTCAGTGTTAAATTTCTAAACAAAGCTTGAAATTTGACAAGAAATTTCGAGGCGTGTACGTCCAAGTGTCGATTTTTCAACTCAATTTTACTGGCGAATCAATTATTAATGTCGCGCTATATTTTAAACAGGTCTACGGAATTTTACGAACATATCGTTGCTTTAACAGCCGAGCTGCTCATGGTGTACTATACGGTGCGTCGCGTGATCTCGTTGTCACGCAGGAGGGCCCAGCCTTGCCCTTGGCACGCTACTACATGGTGGTGATTACGCGAAGTCTGATTTGCGGCACTTGCTCGCTCACTTCTCTCATCTCTTTCGCTGCACCCACTCACACCATCAACCCACTGCTAGATGAAGGTGATTACGCGAAGCCAATGCGCGATAAACTGTCGCAAAGGTTATGCTCGCAGTTGCGGGTTCGATACCTGTAGCCGTGGCTTCATTGCACAAAATGCAAAGAATATATTGATTGATTGATTGATTGATTGATTGATTGATTGATTTGCGGGCTGCGATTATGAGAGCTGTGATTATCACCAGCTGTGATTATTAGAGGCGCCATAGTAGAGGTCTCCGGAAATTTACACCACCTGGGGTTCTTTAACGTGCACTGACATCGCACAGCACACGGGCCTCAACATTTCGCCTCCATAGAAATGCAGCCGCCGCGGCTGGGATTCGATTTCGCCACCTTCGGCTCAGCAGCCGAGCGCCATATCCACTAGATCACCGTGGCTGGGCGAAAGGATAGATAGATAGATAGATAGATAGATAGATAGATAGATAGATAGATAGATAGATAGATAGATAGATAGATAGATAGATATGGTGATGGAGTAGGTACGCTCAATAAATAATGATTGAAAGTGGAGTATCGAGACACCGCCATTGGTTAAAGGAGAAAGGACAATATTCGGCAGCGTACGAATGTATGACTAACGTAATTGACAGTTCATGTTATATCAATAACTCTACAGCCTTGCCAGTTACGTCTCGTATAACGACAGGACAATTCCATTGCTGTTACGACGGTGTTCATGGCGCGGAACTGACTGGAGAACTGACTTGTTCTCCCGTACACCTTTTCCCGCCACGGTGGTCTAGTGGCTATGGCACTCGGCTGCACATCCGAAGGTCGCGGGATCGAATCCCGGCCGCGGTGGCTGCATTTCGATGGAGGCGAAATGTTGAGGCCCGTGTGCTGTGCGATGTCATTGCACGTTAAAGAACCCCAGGTGGTCGAAATTTCCGGATACCTCTCCGGATACGTCTCTCATAATCAGAGCTGGTTTTGCGACGTTAAACTCCACAAGTCAATGATCATCCCGTACACCTTGTTGACTTTCAAGAAGAGTTGTTTCTCCCAGTTTCACACTGGTTATTTTCCGTTGCGTCCCCGTGAAGACGTCTTCTGCAACGCTTAAGACTCTCCTCAACGGATGCAGTAGAGGTCAGTGCGGCGTTTTACCGTACGAACACTTCGGTTTCCGCGCCATTTCGTGAATGCACAGCGCTTCCATGTATTTATCCGAGTCATGTAACTTGGAAAACTGTAATCGATTACAGTGATAAAGTAATTCGATTATAAAATTGTTTACTCATTAAAGGAAGTAATTGACGCTTTGCAACATTACAGTAAAGTGCAATAGATAACAAGCACTCCATTACTTGTAAAGCGTTAATTGCAAGTCTGGTTTTAACATTCAGACATGTTTCCCTCTCTACTACATACGCGTTTTACAGCAAGAAAGTAGAATACCATTACACTCTAAACACGGTAACCTTTATTTTAGAGGTACACCAAAGTGTGAAAATACGCTCCTTTACTAAAGGTTAAAGCACTTTAACCTTTAGTAAAGAGGCATATTTTCACATTTTTGTCTACCTATAACATAAACTAAAGGTTACCGTGTTTAGAGTTTACTCCGTGATAACTGCGTGCCAGAACTACCACATGTTTGCGAGGCACGGCGTAAATGGATACTCCGTGTTAATGTTGACCTCATATAGGCTTCTTTATCTTGCGCGTAACTCTAAGTATACGGGAGTTCTGGCGCTTCGTCGTCATCGAAATGCAACCAGCCGTGGGAGTGTTATTGGCATTAGAAAATTGGCTCTCACAATGTACGAATTTCAACACGTTTCGCAGGCCAGATTCTGCATGAGCTCGTTGTCCGGGATATCTTTTGTTTGCACTTGATAGGCCCCTTCCAATATACTGGCTTAGAAAAAAAAACTCATGCCGCATCGCTTTCCAGCATCTTGAGGCCGTGTGCTGGCTTATGTGTCTGTGGTGTAGTGACTCATCACATATATGCCTACGCTTGCCTTTTGTTTTGTTTTGTTTTTCTTTGTTTTAATTTCTTTTTCAGCGAAGCTGTGCACCTCTCCGTGGTCGGAAAATTTAGTGGCATCAACACGAAACGCTAGGTTAACAATTGAAGGCGAACGGCATATCTTTCTTTGCACTCAATTATACAATATACTCAGTATTCACCAATAATACTTCTGCTCAAACTAGGGCTTTCCGGTAAAAGCTTATGCGTTATTTATGGAAACTAGTATTGTGGGTTAAAAAATAGAAATATATTTGCAGCTCACATGGCTAGAGCATCTCACTAGGAAACCTTGTACGACTTCTATGCCCACAGAGGAGAAGGAAACCACAAAACGAGCATCAAAATCACGTGGTGGACGACAAGGCGCCAGTGAAAAATGGGAACATCCTCCCACGCATTTCCAGTAAAGATTAAGCTGCAACTCCTGCTTGCAGCTGGAGGTTTGACGTCATTCGATGCCCTCGTGTAAAGGGCAAACCGCATAACCAGCACGTGTAGCGTTCGATGCAGCTTTGCTGGACACTTCCGTTCGCATAGCGGGATGGCGGCCAATTTTTAGGTATGCTGTATTAAGGATCGGGACAATCGTAAAACCAATGCAAGTCTGGAGTTCTTTAACCAATGAAAAATCAGGATGACGCCTTTTCAACACCCAACCTGCATCAGCTTTAAATAAATGCACTTCCACCAAAATATAAGGCGAGATATTGACAGCACCCAAGAACAGCAGCCAGCGTCTCTACAAGAGCTGGGCACAAGTCTCGAGCTCGGGTCTCGCGCACCGTCGGCGATACGGCTGCAGCGCCAGGCATTCCTCTTCACTACAGAAGTAATTCCTGGCAATTTTTTTCCTCTTTCACAGACACGTGTTGTGTTTCAACGAGGACGCTTACAGTAGTTCCCTCCGAGTATTTACAGTAGACGCAGACTGGGCGGAAAGAAGGCCCCTTTGCGTAGCTGCCCCTTCCTTTTGCCCGCCAGACTTTGTCAACCTTTCATATCGAAGTGCTTAGGCTGTTTCATTTTTTTCTTTGTTTTGTTCGTAAATCCAAGTCAATTACACGTGCCAGAACCCCAGTTAACATTGCAACCTGCGACATGCACGAACATCAACAGAGCATAAATTACTCTTGTACAAGATGAAAATGAGCGTAGTTGTAGAGGCCGGACCTACATTAAGCAAACTTAATCAACTTCTCGACTAAAGCTTCGCTTGAGACACGTTTCAACATCCGATTGGGATCTGCTTAATTGTTTTCCTTTCTTTCCTTTCGCCAGAAGCCTTTAAAAGAGCTTGCTCCGGAACAGATGTGACAATTAGCCGTCTATCACGCAATCCACGAAAAACAAGTAAAACAAATAAAGATCGACGCACTTCTTCCCTTTATTTGATCTTTCCTTACGTCGGTCACGGTGCCACCGAAAGAAAATTCTTTTTTTTTTCCTCGTACCACGCTTATATAAACTGCCACAATTCTCTCTCTCCGCGCTTCTTCTTTCTTTTCTGTTTCTTTTTTCTTACGTGCCCGAAGGACAAAGTTCACCTCCCGCCACACAAGCCGCACCGAAGCAATCGTGCAGCTGCGGCTCCGCACGTACGCGGTAATTAAATAAAAGGTTATTACATTGATATTGATTGATTGCCAAATAGTAGTACGTACGTCTTCTCTCAAAAACTAAACCCAAGTAACAAAAGCCCGCAGCGAAGAAGGTGCAGAGCCTCCTCCGGAGCAACAATTCTTACTGCTGCCTGTACCCTCCGCCAAATCCTCACACCGGGAGCAATTTAGCAAGCTATATCCCAGACCCTCTTCTTCCTTTGTGCCTGCGTATATATATATATATATATATATATATATATATATATATATATAGAGAGAGAGAGAGAGAGAGAGAGGCGTACCATCACTGCGGTCTCGATCATCCATCAGCGTGGATGGCGAGCGCGTGCCCGTACCCGCTGTGATGGAGGCGGTGGCCTCCAGAACCTTTCTGTGCCATCACTTTCATCTTGGGGAGGGGGGCCTCTCGTTGTCGGGGATCAAAAGAGAAAAAAAGGAGCATCGGGAGCGCATCCTTCGGTTGGCGTTCGGGCTTTAACCGAGATTCCCGCGCAACGGCAGCCTGTTGATGGATCGCGCACTCGACGGAAGAGAAACGCCACCGTGCCGGAGCCCAATCCCTTCGCCCCGACCACACCGCCCGTCACCCTTCGGCTATATCTACTCCAGAGCGCAGAACCTGGCGCCGTCTCGGCGCCAGGTTGTCGCGCAGGAGAAGAGCTTCGGAGGAGATGCCGAGCGGCTTCGGGAGCCCTGGATAGCCGACGCCGGCATTTGTCATCGAGCGAAGAAAAAGAAAAACCTTCTAGTTACGACACAGTCCGTAGCAGGCGTGGACCCGGGAGACAGCGCGGAAATAAGATAAAAAAAAGGAAAGACGTATAACCCCTTAAGAAATAAGAATGGGGTTGTGGCCCAAATGGGGTTCGCGCGAGCAATGCAATCCGTTGTTTGATCGTCGTCGTCTTTTAAGCGCAGCCACGAGAGCAGAAGCGAGACGGCCGCTGTTTCACGATGTAAAGAATGGCTAGCCCAAAATGCGGACTGCGCCTTTTCCGACCCTGTCGTCGATCATTACTCGAGGCGCAAATACGCCACCGCAGTACGTCGAATGTCGGTATATGTAAGGAAAGAGAGCAGGGCATGAAGACGAGTACTTCACACTGTATTTTTTTTAGTTTCTTTAACGAAAGAGACGGTTGCATGCCACGCTGGCTCACTGTGAAGGAAACATCACATTGCTGACTTGCCCTTCATTCGTACTTCGCTTCTTTTTCTGTTATCGATCTTCCCTCGCATTTCAATGTCTTTTGCACTCAGTACGGTACCAGTGGGACAGCTACACCCAAACTGTTCATATTTATTAGTCGACATCAGTATACACACATTGGTGTACAAGTTTCCCCTATAGGGGAAAATTAAGGCACGAATGTCTTTGAACGTTTTAACCTTTAAGATTTGGAACTTTAAAGAAAGCATGAGCCTTGGGCATCCATATAAAGCCTACATGCAATTTACTGCGGCGGGGAAAGTTCTGCTGGTAACGGGATGCATTGCAAGTTCTAATTCTTGCTCCATTAATAATAATGATAAGTTTATTTGCCATCTTTATCAGATATAGATGGGGGGTTTGCAGAAAAAAAGCTGTCCCGGGACAGCTTGACTAGCCTACAACCCTTTGTATTTGGCAGTGAGCCAGTATTACACATAAACATATATGTATATATATATATATATATATATATATATATATATATATATATATATATATATACATCCACTTTTACATAATTATACAAACACAAAGCCACACACGCGTGCATATATACAGCGGTATACTAATGCTTTTACATATTTCAACTCGCTCTTTCATCTGAAAAGGCAACGAAATCAAAGATGTTAAACATTGCAACATGAATCTATGCATAAACCACATACATCCTTTTAAGTTCTTTGAAGGAGGCCTTGAAAAGATCAAACTGTATCGATTTATAGCTGTTTAATAGTGTAGGTATTGTGTAGTGAAGCATTTGTTTTCCGTAGTTTGAACGCGGTGTTGGCACTAACCATTCCTCTAAGTGTCTGGTAATGTAGGGTCTTTAACGAATACCTACTTAGGTCTAAAGACCTACCTTTTCTAGAGCACTTATTCAGAAGCCACAGTTTGTGACCGAACGGCAAATCTACATTTTTGAATCTTTTACAGTCATAAATTTATCTCTAGAGAAGAAGCTTCTCCTACGCCCCACGCATTAATATTGCCGCCCTGAGGCAATAACGCGAGCGTTATTGCCAGCTCTTGAGAACGCCTGGTAGACTTGAATTTGTTCACATTCAATCGACCAACCTATAAGCCACGTAGGTGTGTTTTTTCTGCGAGTAGCGCAGCCGTGTTCGTGTAGTGTCATCTGAGCAGGTGACATGACGGCGCTGTCAAAATTTCAGGTCGCGGGATCGAATCCCGCCCGCGGGGGCTGTATTTCGATGGAGGCGAAATGTTGAGACCCGTGTGCTGTGCGATGCACGCTAAAGAACTCCAGGTGGTCGAAATTTCCGGAGACCTTCACTATGGCGTCTCTCATAATCAGAGCTGGTTTTGGGACGTTAAACTCCACAAATCAACCATGTGTTAAAATTTCGAACTGCGTGTGCGCTCTTTTCAGCACTGACGCACGGCCGATAATCAGTAGCTGATATTTGATGTCACACGTGTTCTTCGACGGAGTTAGACCTACAAGGAAATAGCTTAGGTCGCGTTCTCTCGGCGCCTCGACTCGCAAGGTCGGCACTTTTTATAAGGGCCTGCTTTTATGGGCGCCCTTGTGCCCCTGGTTGTGCTGTTCTCTGATTATATGTACATTACATTGGGCCAAACTCGATCGTACGTTTGGGCTGCACTCATTTGTGGCGCACTCAATTCTCAGTTGAGGAGCACTCAGTATTTACGCACGTTACGCTTTCTATCCCTTACGTCCAGAGCGCCCAAGGCGATAGCCACTCGCATTCACAGAGTGGCCGAAACTTGTCAATGATTTCATTGATTTGGGGGGTTTTACTTCCACCAACCAGATATGACTATGAGAAATGCTGTAGTGGAGGGCTTGGAAACCTTGGGTTCTTTAACTTGCACTGACATCGCACAGTACACCGGGCGCAAATTTTTGCCTCCATCGAAATGCAGCCGCCGCGGCCGGATTCGATCTCGTGACCGTCGGACCTGCAGCCGAGGGCTAGAGCCACTAGATCGCCGTGGCGGGGCGGAAATGGTCAAGAAGCAAGAGGTGCGAACGTTGTGAAGTCACGAAATTGCTTTGTCAGAACAAACAGCACAACGCAAAATTTTCAGAAGACGGAATTGCATGAAACTATACATCTGCTTCCGAAATATCTGTGAATAAATAAAACCCTTTTCATACGAGATGTAGCCCATGTTCAACGTATTGTTCATCGAGGTAGTCCGTGACACTCGCATTGCAGCAGGTGGTTTTGCACCCTTGACATCAGTCAACCCTGGTGTTGGTAATGAGACGGCATCCACAAGCGCGAATAAAAAATAATAACGCTACACGGTGCTACTGTAGATGAAAGTATAATGCTTAAGTTCTGTCGCACTTAATGAAGGTCTGTCACGCCAGACCGAGTTGCGAGTGTCAACAGACAACACCGCTGACGACGGTGCTCCTCGATTAGGACAACACGCACAAGCAGACGCGACGTCAAACCGAGATGGACATGGTGGCGCCATCTGACGAGGTGCCGGCAAGGTTTCTTAACTGCGCTCAGTAAATTGCGTGAGTAGCCATTGATTCTTTCCTAAAAATATTCCGGACGAGCCTCTAATACTGACCGCGTTTCTTTGATTTTTTTATTTTTTATGCGTGCTCGTTATTATCTTCAGTTTACATTGCAAGATATGCTGGCGATACATCGCGCTAATTTTACTCTCCTGAAGATAACTGAGGTGGCATCAGTGACAAATTTTAACCTGCCGGTTCTTTTGGGGTCAGCGCTCTTTCGGCCCAAATTTTTCTGCAGAGTGACTCCTAATACTGTGACTAGGCTTAACAATGATGACATGCAGATCCTGGTTGCTCAATAGCTATACTTGCGCGATGAAAGTCTCCGACGTTATAAAAAATATTTTTACACTTCTAGGAAGCCTTCGTTTACGCAGTGCTTATACTGATTTCTGTGGCATGCCACAAATTTTTATGTTGTTGTTGTCGTCGTCGGGTGGTAGTTAACCCGAGCAGTTATAGTGGCAAACGTTGAGAGGCCAGCCAGTGTGGCCAAAGGCGGCCGGCATTTGCCGAATAATCGGCAATAACCGGCCTTCGAGATTTGTGCGCTGCAGACACGGGTCTGCGTCACCAGGTGCCTTGACCACATCGGTAGCTGGTTGCACACGTTCTCTTTCTCATGACGTTCGCGGTGGAAAGCCAGTCACATCAGTAGTTGCGTGCGTGTTGCACAACCAATGGGCGGGTACTGTTGAAAAGTCTATAAGTTGAGTCGAGTTGATCTTTAAGGATACACATACTTGAAACCTTGTAATAAATTACACATTTAACGCAGAACGCTGATACTTATCCACTAATGGTCAGAAGAGCATGGGCTACCGGAGCAATGCATATGTACATAATCATGAAAAACGTATCAGGGTTTCTTTATAGGGCCCCTGCAATATTTCCTCAACAAAGCCAGAAAACCGCGCCGATCAGTCGCAGCGGCTCCTGTCAATAAGTGAGCCAAATATTCTTGCTCTACATGCACCAGGGAATTCTGAATTTGGTTTCAAACGCAGCTGAAAAGCACCCGCTCTTCTTCCACCAAATGACGTCATGAGGGGCGCCGACTACGTCACTTGATTTTTTTTAGTCGCCGTTTGACAAACATGAGCAGATTTGCAATATTTGTTGTATTCAGAACGAATAAAGAGAGCACAGCAAAATACCTGTCGGCGATCATAAGGTCAGCCAATGCTATTCCTGCCTCAAGCGACGTGGCCAGTGTCCCCAGTGACGTCATTTGTTGAAGGAAGAGCGGGCGCTTTCCAGCTGTGTAAAAAAATGTGGTTGACCCCTCAGTCAGAGGAATCGGTATAACACGAAAGTGAAACCTGTCTTCGCACATAAGCGCCAATCTGGCTAATCGAGGGGCAGGAGATGGGTTGGGTACTATGTACATGTGAAGCCTTTGCATGCACACATCAGCAGCACCTCGACACTCCACAGGGATCCCCGACAGTTGCACACAAGCGAAAGCTCTCAACGACGCGTTTCTCTAGAGAGTATGCATTGAAGGCGCCACCGCTCTGCGCATACCTGCCATAAGCTAGGGGCGTCCGCAAACGGCGAAATTTTGCATGCGAAACCGAACTGCTTGTCAGCGGATCGTTTTGTGAACGCACACATCGCAGTGCGAAAGGCGCATAATTTGCTTGTCAAGGCGTCCGCCTTTGCGTTTGAGTAGAGCGTGTCGCAACGCAACTGGCTATCATATACATCACACAAGACAAACGGTACAGTGGCCGTGGCTGAAGCAACGTGCCGGCAGGACGCTGAAGCCTGCGCGGCGATAGAATTGTCGAAACTACTGAAACGCTAACTGCCAGCACGTATATTAACGCGACAATTTGCGACTAAGCTCCATCGTTCCTAGGTGACGGCACCACTGCTGTAAACCAAGAGTGCAGTAAAAGGTAGGCGATGTTAATTTAAGAGCTAATTTGCTCGCTAAATACGTTCCCTTTAATTGGATATCAATTAGATGCAAATTGTAAAGCGGTCTACTAAATATGACCTGTCTTTTCCTTCCTATCGCATGTTTGTTGGTAGCCTGGTCGGTAGCGCTTCCAGCTCCTGCCGCCCCAGCCTGGCTTTTGTGTTCGATCCCCAGGAATGGTACTTTTTCAAAAAAAAAAACACGTAATTGAGTACGTGTTTCTTTTTTCAGAAATATACCTCCGTTACCGAAGTACGTCGCAGATTTTTTTGATGGACTCCAGCATAAAACATTCTTGTTACAAACCTTATTTTAAATTTCTGTTTTCACTACTCCCATGACGTTGAACCTTGCTCCACAGCCTTCTTCTGTGAGGTAGGTCACTAGAGGCAAGAGTTTGCAAAGACAACCTTTCGTCGCGACGCCTTACTTGCAGGCACGTGCGTTTAGTGTCACCTTCCCAAGCACTTTTGAATTGTGTTTGCTCTAAGATCTCTCCATCGAGCAGTTGGTGATGGAGGCAACAATCAAATCGGCAGTTTAAAATTGATGTGGCTCCAAATTTTGGCGCCGACGGCCTGCTCCTACTATTAGATATGAGCGCGCTGACAGACACCCGAAGCTTGTCCAAGCATAACTAGAACTCCCGATCACATATTTCCAGATTAAAAACAACCAATGACAGATAAGCGCCGAGCCACAGAACACAGTATCTTTAGTTATGCAATGACTTGGCATCGCTTATACGTTGTGCGCGTACGCGAGCACTAAGTACGTGAAGTTGTCGGACACGTTTATGGAATGTAATTTTCATAAACCTAGATTCAAGGACCAGCGTCAGCAAACTTGTGCCACTCGTTTATTGAGATGGTCGCCCGATGTTCTTAGAACGGCCGGTCGCACGTGCTGTGCAAGTTTTCCAGTTTTCCTAAGACACACCGCATAAAGTTACTACTCCGAAGTAATTAGAATGATGCGCATGCTCTATTTACGTCATCCACATGCGTATGTTTATTCTCGCGAGCAGTCGATTTTGTAACTGACCAGAAATGCAACAATGCAAAGGCAATCGATCATGATATCTCGTGCCTGCATGATGAGCCCGTTCGTAAATATTCTGTTTAAATGACCGTGTCTTAAATGTCTCACTGAATATTCGCTGCGTGAAGCTTTCTTTGCAGGAAAGGCAATTCAATTGCACGGGAATGTTAAAAACAAGGCTTAACGGCGATTTTTCATTCTTCAACCACAGTTCCGGGCACATGCAGTGCCATTATCATTCATAACACCACTTCCGCGCCGGTGACGTTATTTTTGCTTGCAAATAATCAAGGCGTCTGCTTAAAGCAGTATTAGCATATACCTTACGTTGCCTTGCCACAGACACTGCAGGGGGGGAAGATGTCGCAGAGCAACCGCCAAAAATTTTTAAAAAGGGCAGCCGATAGCAGCCGGCATAATGAGACGCCCCAGGTTTCGTTTTCCGTCACCCCGAAGAACATAAGGGATGGCGCTTGTGTGAATGGCGATAAATAGCGTTCCGCATTTTTAATGTCCCCTATTCCGTGGTGTGGGCAGTGCAGTAATATTAGGCTCATATGTTCACGGGAGCCTCCATGGTATTATTAAGTATTTTGGTGGGTAAATGGCTCCTTAATATGAAAAACCTATGTTCTGATATGATATGTAGCATATGCAACTGTTAACATGTCCTCTTTCGTAAATTTTTAATTGCCTTTGCTTTTTTTCCAGTTTCGTAACGTTTTCCTTAGGCCGGTTGGGGAAAGACTATAATTTTCATTAATTGTCCTGATGGCTAAATGCCTCTTTAGTATAAAAGACCTACGCTGGGACTTTTGTGTATTGTACTACTCTGAACATGTCCTCTTTCCTAGAGTTTATATACATTTTTCGATTGTTAACTTTCGTAACGCTAACGAGAGGTGATGCGCAAGAATTGAAGCATGTCATCCAATGCGCGTGCCACTTAAAAAGGTCGATAAGCGATCGAGCTTTTCAAGTATCTTCGTGTCACTAATGTTGGGTTCAGCACGAGTTCTCAATACTGAGCATAAAACAATTATTACTTCGTACAAGTAGCTACCTACCTCAGCGGTAGGCAGAGACGGATGCCTGAGGGACACCTCAAAAACCTAACAAAATATTGTTAGAAAATTTTTTCTTAGCACGCAACAATGTTAAGATGAACAAAATCGGACGCGGACTAAGGTGAACAAATAAATGAAATTGATATTTTTCTGTTTTTCCACCATACAGCTGCTCAGAAAAACAGCGTTCTCACTTGTCGGCATACGATTCATTTATTGATAATTTTCCTCTCCAACGAAATTTCCTCTGCCTGCCGATCGCCGTCCTGGAAAGTACAAGGATGGGCTTTGCCTGTTTCCATTAGCCTCATCTCAATGGCATGAGGCATTGTTCCATATGTAGTATACACGTCCCAATAAACAGTACTCTATTCAATTGTGTATTTCCGCAATATAAGTAGTACATCTAAAATAAAAATCTCAAAATATTGCGTTTGGTAAATCTCGTCAGTACAAAAGCAATGCCGTTGTCTAGTGGTTATGGCACCCGGTTCCTCAGCCGGGGGTCGCAGCATCGAATGCCAGCCGTATTTACATAGAGGCTCAAGGCCGTGTACTGTGGAATATAAGCACACATCAAATAATCCGAGGCGGTTGAAATTTCCAGAGTCCTCCACTACGGCGTCTCTCATAATCATATCGCGGTATTCGGGAAGCAAGACCCCAGAAATTAATTGTTATCCTTCACGGGAACCCCTTACTTCACTTTCTTGCGACGCGCGTTATGATTCGGCGCAGACCGCACTTGCAATTTCGCTTCGCGTGTGATGATGACTCTTCTACAAACTCAGCGCACGCGACTCTTATGTTTCAGCACCTTCCAGACTTTACGACAGGATCAGTGATGACAGTAGAAATGCATATGGACGCAGTTTGCCGCTGATAAGCTTTATAGACGACCGACACTTATGGTTGCCGCTGTCGATTAATGATGGATTACTGGGGTTTAACGTCCCAAAACCACGATGTGATTATGAGAGACGCCGTAGTGGAAGGCTCCCGAAATTTCGACCACCTGGGGTTCTTTAACGTGCACTGACATCGCAAAGTACACGGGTCTCAAAATTTCACCTCCATCGAAATGCAGCCGCCGCGGCCGGGATTCGATCCCGCGACCCTCAGATCAGCAGCCGAGTACCGTGGCCACTAGACCACCGTGGCGCGGCAGTTGCCGCTGTCGTTCTACATGGAGGATCGCTTCTCTTCGCTGGGCACAAGGTCGCCCAAGACGAACGGTTTGATTTGTAACAATTCGGTGGTTACAGCGTCTTTCATCGTCCCGACCACGTGGCAATACAGTAGACATCCGCCACTGCACGCCTTGTACTCCACAAGATGGCTTCGCAGTTACATGCTTCGCTCACATTCTTGCTGCTGTTGATCATCGTTCTTCTGTTCGCGTCTTACCTCGCACAATACGTCGAATCGATTGCACGCGCTGACAGTTGTCGTTTGCAACAGTAAAATGGCAGTTCATTTCAGCTGGGTTATAGTAGAGTGTCTAGTTCCATAATGACCTAGCGCTATACCTTTTAAGCCCGAACAAATGTTTTCGACGGCCGAACCGTTCGACCCGTAGATACCCATGCGCAGCCGGGTGCGCGTGTAGATTCGCTGATTCATTTCGTTATTTTTTTTTTCAGTCTGCCACGAGGCCGCCGAATACCGAGGGCTAAGTTCATAGCTTGTTTCCATGCGCCCCGTTCCAGACATACACTACTATAGAGGAGCCATTTCTTGCGTTTTGCAGGGCTTGAAATAGACGCGCATGCATATAGCATGGAAAGGAATCCCCGTGCTTGAGGATTCACCCTCCCCACCCGCTGGCGCATACGATTTCTAACGAAACGACTTGTGAGAAAATATTGCCCCGGGGGCCGTCCTTGGCACTTAAGCGTTTCTGCGAGGGACCTTCGATACGTTGCCTAAGGGCATGACGTGTATACCGGTACATGGTAGTCTGCCTGCTACGCGTTTACGTTTTTGTTTTATTATTCTCGCTTCCCTTCGCTTCGTGAGCCCTAAAAAAGGACGGGCGCGAATTGTTTTACTGCTTTCTGGGGAACGTCTTCATTCCGGCGGGGCCTCGGCGCGCCGCTTTATAATTTCCTCGGCCGCTTCACGTCGACCCGCAGTGTCGCGTGAGAAGTGAGCGTAAGAGTAAAATGAGCGGTTTTGAAACATATAGCCCTGGCTGACGTCCTTTGAGGCTGGAGCCACACTTTCACGCTTCTTTTTCTGTTTTGCCAGGCCACCTCAGTTACTGTACCCCGCACATTACCTCGCCTCTTATTTATTTACTGCCTTCAAACGGGTCGTGGTGAAAAGGAGTTGAAAGTTTCCTCAGTTTCGCGTGTCATTCTTATCCGAATTTGTTCCTCGCGTATGTAGGTGCTTGCAGACGTCGTCAGAAAATGTAGGTCGAGAACATGCACACGTTGCCAGAAAATGGTTATCTTTGCGGATTTGCATGCGCTACATTCCAAGAAGCTGTACGTACTTTGAAACGAGCATATATGAGAACGGTGGCTCAGAGGCACGCGCGTCGGCTTGTGGGTATACGCTCGTAAATATGACCATAGTTCTTTTTCTTCTTTCGCGAAGAAGGATAGTACGTATACGGACACATTTGTGCAGTTTTGGTGCAGAATCTGCAACGCAAAAGCCAAAAACAATGGGCAATTTGTGTCCATGGAAGCGTATAAGATAGTAAGTCTGATCTTCTGGCACAGTTTATATATTTCGGCCACGCCTGTATGATAGCGAGACACGGAAATGAGAACGCGTACGTGATTGTAGGTACCGTGCCACATGCTGGAACTTTCGGTAGTGGGTGTCGGTCGTCTAGGTGTTTTTCCGGGTTGAACTAATATACTGATAGTGGAGAGCATCAACGCCAATGTTCTTCTCTTAATTCGCTTTGATGACGTTTGTAGGAGTTCAATGAGAGAGATACTGTGCTATCACTATCATGTGGGGTAGACGGAAAGCAAGGGTAGTGGGTCGTCGGCGAATACGGGCCGGTTTTCCACTTTGCACAATCCGACATATTTATTTATTTATTTATTTATTTATTTATTTATTTATTTATTTATTTATTTATTATTGTTCTTAACATAACTATTATCATGTAGCACTGTGGTTAGTAGGTCCAGGACGAAAGCTTTTTCCTTGCATGCAATCCGTGCCTTTATGCATTACTTATTTATTTTCTTTCTTTCTTTCTTCATATATTGTCATCCACATAATCACTCCCATGTTACAGTGTGGTTAATGGTTGAAGAGCAGGAGCTATTCTCTTCCGCGTCACGACAACCGACGTTAGACGACAAAGCGGGCCCCTGAAATCCAACACACTTAAATCATATAGTATGGCTGACGACCTAGTCACATCTCAATACCATTGCATCAGCGCCGGAGGGTCATCAGGGTTTTAAAAAAAAAGACCGATTCGCGGCGATGAGACGCACGTGCTTCTGTTAAAAATAAAAAAGACGCTGAAAAAAGCAAGGCTTCAGACCGAGACCACTTATCGCGCCCGTGAAGCAGCGGCGAAACGTCGGCGATGCGAAGATCCGGAATTACAATCCCGTGACAAAGAGCAAAACCGCCTGTATATGCAGAGACGTCGCCATAATGATCTAGGCCTGCGAGTCGCACTACCACACGACTACGAACGGGATAAATAACAATGACAAAAAAGTGTGGTTGATCCCTCTGTCATAGGAATCGGCATAACACGAAAGTGAAATGTCTCTTCGCGTAAGCAGCAGAATCCTTATTGTTAAATCTAGCTGAACTGGCCCATTGCTATCGGTGTTTCGCTGGTACGGCCTCGTCTGAAGTGGATGAACCCACGTTGACACACCGCCTCCATAACATCAAGGGCCGGCCCATTGTGGTAACTGAAGTAGTTTGCCTAATAACTGGACACAGTCGGAGGTAAATGCCATGCGACAAAGTATCAGTCATATTTACTAGCGTCACATTGACCCGTCAGCGTCGTTGGCCTGCTCTGGAGCCTATCGCTCCAGTTTTCTTGTTCCCATCACGCTCTAACAGCGGTCGGCGGCGAAACGCCACCCACGAAGAAATGTGACCGGTGCCCTACCGCTGCGAAGCTTGTTAAGAACGCGGCTATGCGCGGCTGTGCACGCGTTGATCGAGGCGGATTTTGGAAAGCGCCTGCAATGGTGCCGCCATCCAGCAAAGGCGAAGTAAAGCTGCAATGATTCACTTTGCCTCCACTGGAAGCAGCACCGTTCCAGGAAATGTGCTCTTGGGTGTGCGCGTGCTGAGACGTATGAGACAAGAAGGCACGTTCGTACAGCAGCGAGCGTGTGCGGCGTTAGCGCATTGGTAGTGCACCGGGCACCTTTCATCGTGGCGGGCTGCGAGTTCGATTCCCAGCGCCTCAACAAAAGTTTTTCTGAATGTTTTGCGTTATTGTTCTTACATGTTTACTGTACTGCATCATATCCGTTACGGCACTGACGTATGTGGTCGTAGTGGACACTAGCATAAAACACTTTCGTGTTGAAAAAATGCGATTCATCCCTCAGTCAAAGAAATCGGTATAACACGAAAGTAAAACCTGTCTTCGCGAAGTTGCGGAATACATAAGCGGCAATATGGCGAGTCGAGGGGCGGGAGGTTGGTTGGGTGCTGTGCACATGTGAACCCGTTGCATATAGGTACATCAGCGGCACCCCGACACTGCACCGGGATCCTCGGCAGTTGTGCACAAGCGAAAGGCGAACACGTCCCAAGCAAGCAACGCGCCGGGAGGACGTCGCTAACCTCCGCTGCTATAGAAGCGCTGAGACTGCCCAAGCTCTGTCTGCTGGCGCGCGTTAGCGAACCATTCTGCTGCTTCGTTCCATAGTTCCGAGATGGCGGTGCCATCACTTCGTTCCAAGAGTGTAGTAAAAGTTAGGCGATAATCATTTAAGAATAATTTTACTTGCTGAACACGTTTGGCTTGACTGGACGTCAGTTAGATGCGAATTGTAAAGCGGCGTAGTCAAGATATAAAGCCTGTCTCCCCCCTCCCCCCGGGTTCCTTCAATGTGCTCATGGTGTGATCAGTAGAGCTCCCAGCTACTATGGTCGCATCCAGTGTTGTACACGTTCCTCCAACACAGGAACGGAAACTCGTTCCTCGTTCCTTCACAATTTTGTAACGCGTTCCCGTTACAAGTTCCTTCAATAAGAAAGGAACGCGTTCCAGTTACATTTCGAAAATTAGAACGAGCCGTTACATTAACGTTACATTTGATTTTTAAAATTGAAAATTAATCCTGAGGCAAATTAAAGTGAACATATTAAATCTTGCATCGACATGTATAATTGAAGAAGTTCAACGTCACCGGCCGCATATTATCTGGAGACAAAGAAACATCCAAAGAAACGCTCCGAGGCAAATATTTTCAATGAGCACCGAACATACTACGCACAACTCCACTGCAACTTTGGCGATAGTCTATTACAAGTGCGACACTTTCCACTTTAGTCTTTAGATGCGAATCCAGGATACTGCGTCTCCAATGTGCAAATAGGTAGTTACTCACATGCACCAGTGCATGTAACAGCAGTGCATCTGATACTAAAAGATAGTAATAGACCTTTTGATTTAGGATAGCATATAAAGGTTTGTGCCTGACCCATGGCATTGCGCGCAAATACTGGAACATGATTCCCCGAAGTCGCCAGCATTCCATATCCTAAACGATTTTGCTCAAAATTGGTGGTCCTTGTAGCACTTTATTAAACTCTTTGGAAATTCTCGATATATTGCTTTTATTTAGTTCTCATCACTTTAAGGTATTTGTGATATACTGAACTTTTTATGTTAATTATAGCTGCGATCAATTTATGCCGGTGTGAGGAATTTTAATAATGCTATCTTGTGCGTTTACCACCGAGTTAAATAACACGGGACTGTTTTCTTATTTTTATCGTGGCATTAGAAACAAACATTATTTTCCTGTTCAAATTATAGGCACAACGACATTAAGGCAAGGCTGAAATACTGTTGTGGTGCAAGAAATAAATAAGAAAATAAATAAACTCCCATACATAATTTGACGGGACGCTAACCGAAAATTACCCACACCACACAAGCATAATTGACTAATTAACAGGACATTCCTGTGTAGCTAACCCTTTGGTCACGTACTAATGATAGTAATGAAACCATAGGTTTTATTAGAAACAAACTGGGCATCTCCGAACATAATTAACCAGGTCCGAGTTAGAGCGATGTTAACTTCGCTCAGCATTGCAAACACGCACGCACGCACTTAAGCATGTTCAGCACACGTTCGCGTTAGCACGAGTATATATCCTTTCGAAAAGCCTTTCGTTTCTGCTTTTTGCCGAGGGCATAGGGCTGTTCACGCTTGATTACCTAAACTAAAATACCTTGATGAGATTGACGCACAGAGTGTCTTACAAGTATGGACAACCATGGCCGTAACCGCGTTCTCAGAACCAATGCGGGGAGAGGCGATATAGTAAAGCACGCGTTGACAGTGTTTTAGTTCGGAGGGAGCCCTGGCGGCGGGATCATAAAGGACGAAAGGAACTTCGCTGTTGCATGCAGTTCCTCCCGCTTTTCCGTTCACCCATACAGGGCTGGCTGATAGCCGGATACTACTTGTACAGCTGCCTTGTAAACGGCCACCGCCAATGAGTAGCGGGATACCCTGATGTCGTGCAGCCGCAGTGAAGAACGGGAAGCGTCGCCCTCGTCGAATCATCAAAACCACAATACAATGGCGTTTTCGCGCGTGATTTTCTATGAGAGAGCGATACTGTCGGCGGGAAAAGGGGACTCCAGGGGCGGCTTGTTGTAGCCCTGCCTATGCGCCCTGCATGGTGTGCTGCGTACGTACTATCGTCGTGGAGTGGAACGTGTATAGAAGGAACGCCGTTCCCTTTGCCGTTCCTTCGTAAATGTAACGCGTTCCCGTTACAGTTCCACCAACCTTAAAATGAACGATGGCGTTCCTTCGTTCCTCCCAAAAGGAACTCGTTCCAGGAACGTCGTTCCTTGGAACGGTGTTCCGTACAACACTGGTCGCATCCCATGTGGTTGTGGGTTCTCATCCTAGCGTGCGGTTTTTTGTCTTTGTGGAATGTGTGTTTTTTTTTGCGGACATCCTCTTCCGTTACGGAAGTATATCAGTCATTTGGTGAAGCCCGGCACCAAAGAACTTTCATGTTAAAATAAACAATACTTCGCGGTTGCTTGTGATACAGCCAGAAAACCTCATGAGGACTTAACCCAACCCAAATAAACTGATAGGCAGCACCGTCTGCTTGGCCGTTTCCACAGCCTTAGTCCCTAGCTGTGAAGCCGCCCTCTAATTTCTTTACAAGCAAGCACGCTACCACTAAGCTGCGGCTGCTTCTCCCGCTCGGCATATCTAGTAAGCAAACATATTGCATAATCATTTACAACGATGGCCCTACTGTAACGTGAATTCCGGTTCTATGTGTGATAAGCACTATCATAGCAATGCATATGTTCTGCTACCATTCGGTATTGTTTTATGCAACATTGCCCAATACCATAGGAATACTTCAACGAACGACGCTTATAACAGCACATCAACGCACCTTTAGTGCATTTTTCTTTGATAGAGTAGATGTCGGTGCTTTGGACTAAAATGACTTCCAACGTTACATCGTACCCAGAGGTACCACTCAGTCGCCAGGGTGCTGTCTACGTTCCTCTTTAATCCTTGTTAAGCATATTCATGAGTGGGTGCATGCGCTTTGCACAAAAACCATGATCCTGCTCGTAACAGTTAGACTGAAAGCCAAACAATTCGTAAGAGGCAATTTCCTCGTTGGCTGCTTCCCATGGCACTGATTCCCACAGTGCGTAGGATCTGCAGGATTTCTTTTTTAGGGGCGAAGCTCCTCTTAGTCTAACCTTGTCACGCGTCAGTCGTCAGTCGTCAGGCGTCAGGCGTAACCCGTGTGCTGGGAGGCACGCGCTCGCCCTCGGCGTTCGCCTCGGCGCGTGCCTCTACTGTCTTGTGAGAGAGAGAGAGACAGAGAGAGAGCGAAAGGCGCACGTTGGCTATGGAAACGCTCTTTCTTAGAGGAACGCTGTACCAGCTCGCAAAGAAGGAGAACGCGCTCTCACCCGCGAGAGACAACGTTGACGCAGGCGGCGTCTCCTAGCGAGTTTCTTGATTGAGAAATACCGACTGCTCGCGTTGGAGAAGCGTTGGAGAAGCGTTCACCGGCAACACACACACACATATGCACACACACACACACACACACACACACAGTGCCTACACACACACAGACACACACACACACACACATATATATATATATATATATATGTGTGTGTGTGTGTGTGTGTGTGTGTGTGTGTGTGTAGGCACTGGATCTTGACTTGCAATGAAGTGCCGGTGGGAGATTTCACTTGTGCATAGTTGAACCATGAGGATTCGTAGCGTGCGCGTTAACTAAATTAATCCGGAACTCGGCACGATCTACGATCAACATCCCGAGCTTCGCCCACTCATCATCATTCACTGCGTGGATATGCTGTAATTTTTTTAATTTTACACGTGAGACGGCCTAGGTTGCTATCTTGCAGCATAACGATAATTTGCACTGTCATGTGTATTTCGCGTCTGGTATTTTTATTATTTTTTTTAATTTTCAGTTTTTTTACAGGCACACGTGTTTCTCACCTAGAACTGGTGCTTCTGAAAACTCTGATGACTCTGCTACGAATATGCAGTCGTTTTGACATGTGGCTAGGTCAGCAGCTATGCATGGGTTTTTTTTTATGTCTCTACGAATAAATTTTATTTTGTAAGTTGGCGCCTGCGTCGGGTTGTTCTAGCGTAAAGGTCTTGTTAGTTGTGTTGTTCTTTAGAAATGAATTCGTATCAACTCGCCCAAATATCTCTTCTGATACAGTCTATCTCCTAGCGCTTGTATATATTTCTCTTACGTTGTGAGTGCATCTCAAACAAATATGGTCTAAAAGCGAATATTCACAGTTTCAAATAGTATGTTCCTATATTCGTAAGTAAAATGCCGCAGAGGCTTCAAATTCTCGGCTAGTGCTTCCTGCCCAGCAGGAGCTACCCTCTTAAGATAGCGAGAGATCGTCGAGCAGGGAACGTCACCAAAGTTCAACACTATCGCACTTCTTCGAGCTTCCACCTTCCCCTGCACTCGTGTCTCGTTCACACTTCAATAACTTTCACACTTTCAGGTCCATTTATTCCAAATGAAAACATCAACTTTGCAAGTATAGAGAGAGAGAGAGAAAGCAATGAAGAGGAAAGTTAGGAAGACTAACCATCCGAGCGTTAGGTTTGCTGTCCTGCATTGAGGTGAGGGAATGTGGAATAGAAGGAAGAAGTTAGGAAGAAAGCGAGCACTGCAGGCGCAAAGGAGTCTGACATTGGCGGCTTCGGCGTTCTGGAAAGGCCCTATGAGTTTACAAACTACCTTGCTTCACTGCGGAAAGACCATCGGCGAGCCATGATGATCATAGTCCCACTGCAAACAGTGGGTGAAGTGTATCCAGAACTTTCAGGTAGGTTCGGGCTATCGGACTGCGTAGCCTATATTGGGAGGGTGCGAAATGCATCCAAAAAGGGCGAACCATCGCAGTGATTTCCTCCTCTGTCTCGGACAATCCTTCGGAAAGAAGTGCTTTGCTTGGGTTGACCAAAGCCTGCTTTGTCGATTGTAGTCGCCTTGGCTTTGGCGGTGGCTGTGCTACAGGGTGCCGCTTTGGCGATGTAGGCCATTATACTGTCTCCAGCGCGGTGTTTTCCGCAGTGGTCCGGATGGACGCACCTGGTCCGGGTGGGGAAGAGGGGGTGTCATCGGACGAGAAGTACTCTTTCCAGGAACATCGGCGCTTCTGGAACAGCGACGGCATCGGGAGAGTCGCCGCCGAACGGCAGCAACCGCTTCCCGACGACATTCTCCCACAATCCGCTTGAGGATCCCCTTTTCCTTTTCTGCCTTGGGGCAGTCCTTCGACGAAGCATCGTGAGGCAATTGCGGTACTTCAGTTTCAGTTTCAGTTTATTGAACGTAATTTGGTGGAGGGTTACATATAGGAAGAGGTCCCTTAGTGTGTACACAGCAATGGGACCTTTTCTTATAAAATACATAAAAAGAAAAGAAAGTCAGAAACGAAAATAATGAAATACAACCATACAATGCATATGAAATACGCACGGCAAAGTAGGACGAAATGACAACAGGACTATGGGATAGTGAACGACAGAAACAAAATAAGATAGTAAATAAGCATATTCTCACATAGTGTCACAAAGACAATCTTTACAAGTTTAAAATACAAAATGTAATGAGCCTAAATCATCAATTCACGAAAAGCACTGCAGAAGCGATAAGTTGTTGTTTTGTGGGGTTTTACGTCCCAAAACCAGCTCTGATTATGAGAGACGCTGTAGTGGAGGGCTCCGGAAATTTCGACCACCTGGGGTTCTTTAACGTGCACTGACATCGCACAGCACACGGGCCTCAACATTTCGCCTCCATCGAAATGCAGCCGCCGCGGCCGGGATTCGATCCTGCGACCCTCGGATCAGCAGCCGAGTACCTTAGCCACTAGACCACCGTGGCGGGGCGAAGCGATGAGAAGCAGTGAGAGTGATTACACATATAAAACCAAGGATTCAAAGAGCAAAACAAACAATGGCGAATTGAATGTTTGAATGCAGATAGTGAGGGCGAGGTTTTAACCTCCAAAGACAGAGTATTCCACGCTTTTGTTGCAGAGAAACTTACTGTTCTTATTCCATAAGTATTGCGCAACTTATAAAGCAAAATAGATTAGTTTGGAGGGAGAAACACATTTCTTCGTTCGTGTTTTGTTTTTTGTTTTTTTCACTACCGAGATTGTGTCAATAATGTACCAACTAGCCCAAAGAAGAGTGGTACTAGAACAAGTTGTAAATTTCTTACCTAGATTTATAAAGAAGAATTGGATTAGGTACGATGCGGTAGGCAATTAAGGCTAAGTTATAGATGATAATATTTTAAATAGGAAGAATATTTAAGGAAATAAACAGTGGAGCTGTGTAACTTCAGGGCTGTGGCTGCGCAACATTCTGTACCATGGGATTCATCGCAGCGCGAGAGAGATATTGTGCTCTCGCACACAGCGCTGACGTGTCCAAACTTGATACACTTCTGTCATTGGAGTGGCTTCGGAATAAACGGTCGTACGGAATGTCATAAAGTGTCCGACCTCTCCGTGTGATGGGAGGCATTCTCCATTGAATGTTAATTTCACACAGTGAGACGAGCCGAGACGAGACACATGAACTGTGACGGTATCATCTACTCCTGGCTTTATCAAAATCTTCAAGTCAATGTTGGAGACGGACGCGTCGACATCGTAGATGACGCCAGTAACTACGCCACTGTCAAGTGGGATACATGAGTGTACATTTATGCCATCAAGTTCAGTAATTTTGCTGAAAGTGCTCAGTGTAGCATCACGTACAACATCAATAACCAAGACATTTTTTCTTGTGTTCAGTCTGATGTCAGTCACTTCACTCGGCGCGACTGCTTCGAGAAGCATCGAGACAGACTGTCTGTTGAGTCGCCTCATGTTGCTGGTAGGCTACATTTTCTGGCACGAAAATAATTGTACTGACCGCGGACTTGCGAACAGAGTATAGTGACCACTTGCGAGGGTATACTGAAGGTCTAGTGTTACTTCGCTTCGGAAGTCGCAGTCGGAACAGCCGTCGCTGCTGAGAGAGTAGACACTGGTGTCGTCGCTGAACGCGTCCCTCTAGAGTCCATCGCGCTTCCTGGAGGCAGCCCCAGCTGACTCCGCCATCCTTGGCGGAGAATCGGTGGCATACATAGTTGCAATGGTGCCTCTAAAAATGCGGAGATCCAGTGGTACGTCCACAAAATTCTAGGAAATAGCGGACTTGCGGTAAGAGACGTTCTGCAGAGCAAACCCTTTGTTGGTAAGTGGGCAATAACGTGGTATGATAAAAAGGCTGTTATTCCATTACAACATCCATTTAGCATCGGCTGTACATTTGTTGATATCTCAGTAGACTTAAGAAAATGAGGCCACGCGGTAACGAAGAAACAAAAGAATCACTCACGCGACTCCCGCAATTCCCTGAAGTAGCCTTCGTTTTCAATATGCAACGTAAATGCGTTTATTGTAGTTTCATATCGACCAATTGTACGTTCACCACTGGGTATTATCCCTCCAAAATAATCTCTTGCGCAAAAAATTAGCCAGTAGCAATACCAGCAGTAAATATATTAAAGTAATAACCCATTCGGTGACAGATGCATCTTGATTGAAAAATGATGACATAATTCTTTTTCATGTTTTTAAAAGTAACATGATCACGCTCAATTCAACTTGTAATGACCAGTTCTTCATATTAAACAAAAGCAATTTGGGCGGGAAACGGTTAAAAGGGCCTCGAAACGCAAGTGCTTTTCCTGTGCGTTTCCTTAATGTGGGACTCAACGATGTGCGCATCAGGGGCAGTTGCGAAATCAAGGCGTATATTATTTTAATTTGTACCTGAAATCTGCTTCCGCGCCGACTGCAGCAACGTGCATCAAGAGTTTCTGCGAGCGGATGTGAGGTTGTTGTGCTGGTTATGGAGCTCATCCTACTTGCACTCGCCCTGGTGTTCTAGTGGCTATGGCACTCGACTGCGCACTCGAAGATCGCGAGATCGCATCCCGGCTGCGGCGGCCCCATTTAGCCTCCATCGTCTACTGTGTCATGTGCACGGCTGCTGTGCCATGTGAGTGCAGGTTAAAGAATCCCAGGTGGCCGAAATTTTCGAGGCCCTGCACTGTAGCGTCTTGCATATTCATATCGTGCTTTTGGGATGTAAAACCTCAGAAATTATTACTGTTATGCCGGTTCTATTACTGTTAGTCGGCAAAGAAATGTATATCGCACGTACTTACAATGTACTTACTATGCGGACATTTAAAACGAAAACATGTTTTATGCCGGTACTAAAGGAGAAAATTTTGCGCATTACAGTTTTATTTCCTTTGGCAGTGAATGACACAAGGAGCTCAGTGTGGCCGACGTGGTTGCTCTGTTGCCACAACCGCTGGCAACCACGGCGTCAAAACGTGCGGTGACCGCTTGTGGTACGAAATCTGCAATCGGTACTGTTCCGGTACCGCAAAGTGTAAGCCGCTTTTTAATTGCAAGTAGCATAACACGTCTCTAGGTGAGTGAAACGGGAAAGGGAATGCCAATATCTGTCGATGGGTTTATTTTTGAGCTTGTAAGATGAATAAGTTCTGTTCGTCCTCATCAATCTTAAAAATTCATTGCGCATTTATCTCAGGACAGCACGAGAAACCCACCTAAATGCAAAACTCGGCGGGTAAAACTTAGATTCAGGGCCCCTTTAAAGAAAGTAAGCATGTTCATGCGACAAGTACAAGCGTTTGTTGTGTCTTCGTTCACTGTCCCTTGTCCGCCTTACTGACTCTTTTCAAAGGAGTTTACCTTGCTTGCTGCATCAAAGCGACGTCTCACAAACACGTGTGCTTTGAACAACTGTCCGCGGAGTTCAAGCGCAATGCGAAACCTTGCGGTCGCGTCCTCCATGAAAAAAAAAAACTGTTCTTTTTTTACAAAACGTTTTCCATCACTTGGCCTTTACTTCCCCTTCAGAAGCCACGAGTATGACGGGAAACTCATGAAGGGACATAATTTTTTTTTGTGGCTTCCATTCAGACTTGTCAGCATTCAGGTAAAATCTACTTCATCATTTTCCTGCGGCAGTGCGCTCGTGCTTTGGACATGTTGCATTCATCTCAATATACCTGCTGAACTGCCACCCATACAACGGAAGTAGAAAGCAGCTCCCCCCCCCCCTATCCCGTCCTTCTTTCTTTTTTTTTCGTCCCGCATACTCTGTTTACTGAGTTCCTAGCCAGCTACGCTTTTTGAACGCCTGTATGGCTACAAAAATAAAAAAGCCTGTTGTCGCTAAAGCAACACAAGCCCTAATGTACCACTTTCATGCACCACTATATTCGGAAGCAGGTGCATTGATTCTTTACCGTTGCGTTCCTGTATAGGAACTGGCTAAACCAGCTGTGGCATGCACAACGCCCTTTTTGCATATATATTGATCTGTAAGGAAAACAAACACGACCAGCATGACCTATATTAAACACAGCACGCGTACGTTATAGCCAGCGCGGTGGTGCAAAAGCAATACAAGATAGACTAGAAGGGGTGCACATTCGAACTAGCGGGGTCTGTGCATGACAAAATTATGCAAATCCCACACAGAACAGGAAACTGTGTACGCGAAGCGTTAGAGATTCAGCAGGGCGAAATGACGCATTACGCCCAGAACAGCGCTGAACATTTCAATAACTATTCAGAGACCATGCAATGCAAGTTGAGTTTATGCGCGTTCATTCGTAAAATACGATGTGCTCGGCCCTTTACAACACACACGCACATCACAGCGGACATGGCAGGAGTGGAGGCGTGCAGCGAAGTCCCGCCGACGAACGTAGATAGGTAACTTCTATTTCGCCCCTGCTTTTTTTTATACTGCGCGTTCTGAAACAAGCGACGGTGTTTATTGAAGTCGCGAAGCTGATTCCATTGACAACGGTATTGTAGGCTAATACTTCACTACTACTTTCTTGCATCTTTGGCGTCCAGGAAACTAGTGCTCGAGCGTGGCATGCTCTCGTGCAGCCTTGGCACGCACTGTGGCACAGGCAAATGCAGTGAAGGAATCTGCATTTTCGATTATAGAAGAGTAGAGCCAAATAAATTCGAAGGGCTGTTTTATGCGACAGTTAGCATACTGTCGACTGTGTGCTGTGTAGTGTAGCGGCTGAGATACTCCGCTCCCGAATATACCGTCGACTCTTTGGCGCGAACTAAAATAATATGCTGTTTATTTATTTATTTATTTATTTATTTATTTGTTTGTTTATTCACAAAACCCTGAGAGACCCTCTTGCGGGGGTATTACATAGGGGGTTGGGCACGCTCTTAAATTAAGCGTAAAATATCAGTACAAGCGCACGACATATCACTGTGCAACATAGAATTAATACATCGTTACAGCAGAAACATAATGTATAACAGAAATACGAAGTTTTGACAATTATTAGATTACAAAATATATGCATAGTAGTAGTGGGTAGAAGCAGCATTACATTAATCTCAGACAGATGCATAATGTGTTGTTGCGTACATAACAAAACAGGTAGTAATATCAGGCTAAGTAACACTTGTCCCGTAGCAAAGCTTGAGAAGATTATGTTAGTTTCAGCGGCTATCTATCACTCTAGGTTATTCCATTCAATTATTGTGCGTGGTACCGTATTTACACGATTGCAAGTCGACTCGAATGCAGGTATACCCCCCTGAAATTGCATCCCTGAAAAAAAAAATCAAGTGCGTTTCACACAAGGAAAATTTATTGACGTGGGTTGCTGAGGGTTACTTATCGTCACTGGAGTCGTCCTCACTGGTGCTGCCGCCGTCATAGCTGCTGCGGTCCCACAGCACGTCGTCATCAAGTGCCAGTCCACACATCGCGAACGACCGCACCAGATCGCATGGTGCAGCTGCCCAGGCAGGGAGGGCCCACCCGCACACAGTAGCCAGGAAGGCCCTCCTCGCACGCCCGCTTGGCGTAAGTTCACGGTTTTCTGACGAAATCCACTCGTTGTATTCGCGGCTCAGGAGGTCCTTAAATGGCTTGTTGACTCTCACGTCGAGAGGCTGAAGCTGACCCGTCAAGCCACCGGGTATTACGAGCATGCGGTACGCTCCTTCTGAAGCATCGCTTTCACCTTGGCGGTTAGGTGGCCTCGGAATGAGTCCAGCACTAGCAGGTTGGGGATGTCTTTCTTGAGGGGTGCCCCCGGCCTCAGGAGCCACACCAGACGGTACCACTCCACCACCATGTCATCGGTCATGAAGCCCTTTTCATTCACCCGTACCACAAAGCCTTTGGGAAGCACCTCTTTAGGCATCGTCTTCCGTTTGAACACGATGTACGGGCGAAGTTTGGTGCTATCCGCCAAGCATGAGAACATTACAGTAAAACGTAGCTTTTCATTTCCCGCTGTGAGTAGGTTACATCGCGCGCACCCTTCACGCTCACTGTCGTATTGCTGGTCATGTCTAAGTATAGAGGAGTTTGGTCGGCATTGCCGATCTCGCCAAGCAAATACTGCCGGGTGTCACGTAGTGCCAATAGAAAGCGAGGACCTTTTCCTCGTATGCAGCCGGCAACTTTTGGCACACGCCGGTGAGTCGACGCAGAGAAAAGCCTGCCCTCTTCATAAATTTCGATGCCCAAGTCCTGCTATCTTTGAACTGAGCCTTTGGTATCCCTGCCTCAGAAGCATAGACACCGGCTTGTTGCGTGATCATATCGCAGGTGAGCAACAGCGATCGATCGCGTAAATCAGTCACGTATGCCGCAGGCTTCTTCTCCAGGTCCGGAAAGCGTCCAGACTTTGGCCCGCGAAAGCCACGGTGCTTGGAGTCGCAAGAGAAGATTTCCTCGCGCTGAAGCCGCCACTGCCGCACCGCACGTTCACTGATCCCAAACTTGCGTCCTGCTGCGCAGTTGTTAGTCTCCTAGGTCGGCATGGAGAATAGCAGCGCGTTTGAACGCTGCTGTGAACGAGCGCCGACAGTTCTTGTGGCCCAGGACACTCATGACAGACGGGACGATTCAGCACAACACAGAAGCACATGGCGACGTGGCCGCTTAGAAAATTGTACCACACAAAGAGAATCTCTTCCGTCAACTACCAATACCCCCCATACGGTGCCTCTTCCATCAATGATTGATGCTCCCATAAGAGCCGCGCGCTCGGTAGATTTTAAAAAAGAACAGCTTTTGTATAAAAACGCGCAATAACCATGCGCTGTGGGTTGAGCGGGAAACTTTATTCGCAATTATGAGAAGACATTCGCTGCGAGATGACTCGCTCAAAGTCACCGGCAGCGGCTGCCGCACGATACCAAAACAAACATGGCGGCAGGTGGAAGCGGCCGCTCGCGATTTCCATTTATTCGTGAGTACGTTACTCGCATTCAAGAAACCTTTTGTTCATCTCAAATAAACAAAATGAGTATTAGCGAATCCTTTGATTCAGTGGACGGCGCTAACGTAGCCACAATCATATCACGTTAATACACTTCCGAACGCGACAACGGGAGATTAGTCGATCTAGGTGCGGTGGCCAAAGCTCACAGATTGGGAACGCCAACTTTGAAAGTCGGCATCACCTTTACTTGCGCCAGAATGTATCCAATGGTAAATTAATACGCTACGCTTCGGCCGTAACCATGAAAACGAGGGCGCAAAGCTGTCCCCACCTAGTAGCACCCCTGATTTCTAGTTTCTCTTGCCGTTACGGCACACGGTTCGACTTCAATTCTAAGTCGACCCCCCAACATTGGATTGTCAAATTTGAAAAAAAGGGGTCGACCTACGATCGTGTAAATACAAATGATTTAGCGTAAAGAGACGAGCAGCAAGTCAGGCGTGCCACTTTGTTATCGTGGTCGCGGCGCGGCAAGACTGCAAGCGGTGAAGAAAACAAGACCTTATGAAGCGTGCGACGATAGTACAGTTTATGAAATAAGGGTAACTAATAACGTAAATCATTTTGTTAACTATAACAAAGACATGTTCTGGGGTGCTCGCCAGCCGACTAATAGAGAAGATGTAAATATGTCGTCAAACACCGCGAAGTTTATATCCATTGATCATACTGATACTTCTTTTCCCATGAGCCTGCTGGGTCCGTACAGTTTCTGAAGGTAGATACTTCGTCAACGATATGAGTATCAGGCGCGCCCTAGTGAGTTACCCCAGATCGCTTTTCTCTCTACTGGATTCACTCAGATGCCCCTAAACGCAAGTACTTCAGCGTGCGCGTTTGTGTGTGTGTGTGTGTGTGTGTGTGTGTGTGTGTGTGTGTGTGTGTGTGTGTGTGTGTGTGTGTGTGTGTGTGTGCGTCACAGCGTACATGCTTTATGTTCTTCGTTTTAACAGCAAAGTTGTTCAGCAAATCATTCTTCCTACGGCGAACCACAAAACTATCATCCCCAGTAGTCTAGGTCTCCAAGAGAGCGCGTGCACTTCAATGCAATGTCCGGTTGCGGCGTGCGTACGAGCGCTTCTTTCTTTTATCGAGCACATGACCTTAGCCCGCTACTACACTGGCAAAGCTGCGGCTGGCGGCTGCAAGCAGAATGAAAAGAAGACAACGGCATTGTGCGTTGATTTCTCAAGTGCACAGCGTCTCGCAAAGCTATGTGTTTCTGCGTGGCTAAGCCACACGAGAGAATGCGTCCTCTCATGGCGCGAAGCTATGCAGAAACGCATAGTATCGCATATATAGCAAAGGGTGGGAAGGCGTCAAGCTGGGGCCACGCATTCCGTGTCTGCCACCGTCCGTGGTTCGACGCGAACATCTTCACACTGAGCTTAGTGCGATAATTTGGCAAGCGTTCGCTAGGCCTCGCAGTGATTTTCGAGGCGTTTCCCGAAGCCTTGGATGGGTGTGCCGGAGAAGAACCCGTACCAGCCGAGTGCCCATCAGGTTCGCTGCTTCGCCAGCCTTGCGCCACTAGTGAAACCTAACTCCGGGGTTATGAAAGATAGTGTACAGCTCGCGCATAACCATACGCAACCATGGGTCTCCCGAAGCTCAATCGCACTTCTGTGGAAGAAGCCAAATTCAACCTCATTAGAGCCAAGTTATGTCTAGATAAAAGCAAGCTAACCTCGTTACAGCAAAAAATAAGCATGACGCCGATAAGCTTCGCTGTGCATGAGCTTTGCGCGTATTAGTGCAACGTTGAACCATTTTTTCATTAAACAAGGTAAACGGTCAGGCCTAGCCGTTTCTTACTTTTCTGGCTAGTCGTAGACTTGAGCGTCCTTTGCAAGTGGCAGATTAGGTGTGTCGTGCACCTCACTCTATGGAGAGAAAGAACGTCGTCCCGATGCTCGATTGCAGGAAAACGTTGTGGTAGAAGATTCATTTTTCATGTACGTCATTCAGAGTGGTACTAGCACAATGACCACAGTGTTCAGGGGCCGGATTCACAACATTCGCTTACGAACAAATTTTCGCGTAAGAGATATAGTTCAGCGTAAGTGTATTCACGAAGCGAAAAAAAATGTCATAAGAGGCCACGGTTCTCACATCGGCCGCTGCTATAACGGGCGCTGCGCTTGTCGATTCATACGTTAGAGATGGTGATGCAGTTAATTTACAAGCGAAAAATGCTCGTAAGTGGATTCACGAAGCGAAAATGAACGCGACACGAGCTAGCTATGAGGAAATCCTGAGAGTGGTCTCGGCATCTCTTAAGAGCGAAATCCCGGCTAGGGTACAAACAACCGCTGCAGGCATTTTGTTTCCGTGGGTAATTTTGAAATATTTCATGACCATGTAAGGCTGCCTGATAAGTGCCGTTTATGTTTTCTTCATCTCAACACTTTGAGTTAGTTGTTTTAATTCTGTTCGTGCGCAATGGCACAATTTCCACTCGCGCTCGTCGAATAACATCGGAGTAGCGCCAATTGGACAAACCTATTGGGCGCCGTAGTGAAAAATTATGCATGCAAAGGCTCGTGGTTGGATAAAAAAGATGTGTGAATGGCCTTAAATGTGAAAAGCCGGGCGGTATATAGTCCGTATTTTCATTTTTTTTTTGCGTTGCCTCTTATTCCTCCCAATGAAACGTCCCATCTGCGATATCGTATGCAGTACTGGTCACAAACACTACCTCATAGGTTTTTAAGGGCGGTTAGGGCGCGCACTATTGAGAAGAATATTATGCACGAGGTTGCAATGAGCCATTCATGCAGCCTACTATGTTGTTCCACGGCTTCTTTAGATAGATTGGCCTTCACTGCCAAATAGAGAGGCTCTTTTACGTGCAGCCTTCGTTGTACTCTTTGGCTGATCTACTATAAGGACACAATGCCTCAAAATGAGAGTGCGTCCGAGATGTTCGTGAATAAGCAGAAAGAACTCGAGCTTATTAGACTTTCGCCGTGTGAAAAAGAAAAGCGGATAGCTTTCATATGGCGAACAGTCGGGATTAATTGGTTCTAGTAATTAGCCATTATGCTGAAGCTTGATAATGCCTACAATCCTCGAGCACAAAAGTACCTCATCTGAATTAACCCGAATGAACGACTCCCTGATAATTAGCACCCATTTAACTACAGCCAGAAATATCGATAAAGTAAAGTCAAGCCTTCACCACATAGAGAAGGCGTGACCGTGGCCAAGCCAATGGTAGACATATCGTAACAGAGCACGACGCTATAATAGGACAGCTGGGGTGACAGTTCCAACTTGCGATTAGTCATGAAAGCGGTACTCTCCACAACAGGTCATGTTGTAACGTTGCCGAAGTGACGTCACTCACTTCTTTAATCGGGCGCGCCTTCCGTGTTCGTGACATCTTCCCTCTCGCACATACGAGAAATTTTTGTCGCACGGTACAAAACGAGTAAGAACTTCTTACGAGCCTTCTGAGCGCTTGGCCTTGCGATGCGATTCGACGAATATGCCTACGTGAACATAATCTCGCGGTGCTGGTTCTCACAAACAATGCTTGAGTTCCTTCAGCATTCGATGGGATACGCTGTAAATTCCGTCCCTTTTCTGGCGTGAAACCCGTCGGAAAGCCATGAGAAAGCCGTGTTTGCTATTATGCGATGAACCGCGGCAAGTTTATATATATATATATATATATATATATATATATATATATATATATATATATATATATATATATATATATATATATATATATGGGAGAGACCAACCACAACATGATCACATCATCGTTGTCTCCTTCTAAGCGTCCTTCTCACTGTAATTTCGGAGATTTTGACCACCCGGAGGTTCTTAATGCGTATTGATAACGCACAGTACAAAATCCATCGAAAATGCGATTCCCGTGGCCGGGATCGAAGCCGTGTCTTTTAGGTCAGCAGGCAAGCAGTTTAAGCACTAAACCACCGCGTACGCAGGTTTTAAAACCTCCGCTTACTTGTATATGAAAAATGGAAATTACATTATTTGAACTAACGAAACCGCTCACTGTATTGAGCTACGGCTTGCGAGTTAATCCATGGCTGAATATTAACCGCCAGAGTAATTTGCTCTAGTCTACGTGCGCCTACATATAAGCATCTGAATGTATTCGTATTTATGCCGTACCAAAGTTCGGCAGATAATCGAACCTACAACATCACACTGGGGATGCCTTACCGCTGCATTTTAAAGCTGAACAACATTGTAGCCACAAAGACCGCACCGATAGCTCGTGCAGAGATTTATGTACGAGATGCAATGACTTACGTCATAGCGTCAGAAAATTCACATTGAAATCACTCTACCGTGCCCTAATTTGCCAAATCATTTGTGAGGTACGAAACACTTAATATGTTTATAAAATCGGACATGGCGTAAGATAAGTTTATGTGACACCTTTACGCTGTTTATATTACATTTTAAATACCCTTCATTTGTTCCCCTCCAGCTGTCGAAATAGCGTAGTCAACATTAATTATCGTCACCAACGCTGTATATTTTTTTTTTCTCCGAGATGTAGCCTTCGATGAAACACAGACGCAGACCACGCGGGCTTCTGCTGTAGCTCGACAGTGCGAAGCCCTGTAGAAGACGCCTGGTGTTCCGGGCGTCTTCTACAGCAAATGTGAATTTTCTGGCCCTATATGACTTAAGTCACTTCATCTCGTACATAAATTTCTGCACGAGCTATCGGTGCGGTCTTTGAGGCTACATTGCTGTACAGCTTTAAAATGCAACAGCAAGGCATCCTGAGTGTGAAGCTGAAGTGCATCGAAAAACGATTCGCTATTCTGACTGATCTCGACAGCAGACGCTTGCTTGCTGCGAGGCTATCATGTGATCACAAGGCTTTCTTTTGCAGTCGTTTGATCTACTATCGTCTTTACTCCTTGCCCTCAATGTTGCTGAATAGGTTAAATGCGCACCGCCTCTATCGCATTCCTTCCCTGTAGCTAAGAATTTCTTATGTAAGAGAAATCTCTGTGAATACGGCCCCAGACCTCTAGTTCATGCTGGGGAATTGTCTAAGCAGCATAGCTCCCAGGGGTTGCCTCGTTGGGACAAGTGTGAAAAAGATTAGCCTCCATCTCGAAAATTTAGCTCCAGTGACATTCTCTGCTGAGCGCAATTTTCTATCACCCTAATGTTCCCTCTTTCATGAACTTCGGTCTTGCCGAAACACAGTGACATTTATTGTGGTCCCAACAATTTGCGAAACGCTGTTGCGGTCGGTTCAGACTCCCCCTAAATGGCGTGGAGGGAGGCAACAAGCAGTAGCCGACGGTGCTACTTTTCAGCGAGATGGAAACCGTGGGGTGGGCGTACTCCCCGCCTTCTCACGGACGGACATCGCAGGAGACGGCGCGAAAGGGACAGTGGTATTGTTTTAACTATTGTCGCGACCAGTGCGTGCGCCGCGTTTGCTGAACATGAAGGCAATCCGAATGGAACACTGGGGCAGCAATTCACGGGGATGGCTTCTGAAACGTCATTTCAGCGGGCGTTTCCCGAAGTCCCAGGATTGTAAAAAACCTCAGTGTCTCCGTGCTGTGTTTGTGTGTGTGTTCTTGCCGCTTCTTTTGTGGCAAAGTTATCTGCATTTCAGACAAAACGGGGGTGTGACAGCAGCGCATGGGACACACAGACCGATTGTCAGCGCATGCACAAGTGGGTTTACGGGTGCCTGAGCGTGGAAAGGCGCCAGCGCGCTGCCGTGAAAAAGGCAGGACTGCGGATTAAGTTCATCGGGAAGAGTGTGCTTACTGTGCTGTGATTGTTCTATTGAGTCTCTTCTCCGGACCACCATTTTCATCCCCTCTGTGGATACTGACAGCTGAAAACCGGACCCCGTCACCCTTTTCAACAGAGACGCCGAGGTGGGCGTGACCTCCCCCCTCGGAGTTTGCAGACGACACCAGTGCTTTGATTGGAACACTGTTGGGAAAAGCATTGTATATTGACGACCAGAGCAGACGCACTCATGGAGCTTCCTTTTCGATCATGATGTAAATAAACATCTCTTCGGATATTTCATCGGCCTCCGAGTCCTCTCCGTACAACGGCAACCTTAACTCCGAGTCGAGGTCTGCTACCGTCGACTTGGAAGCACGGAAACCAGGACAGACGGCAGGGTCATGGCAGCCTCCCAAGAACGCAAAAAAGTATTAAACACTCAGCATCGATAACTTTCTTCCTGACTCCTTCGCATGATGTGGATTCCTACAATGAATGGGATCTGCCTTTTTTTTTTACTTTGAGGGCCGCTTATAACGTAGATTTTGACAGCATCCAGTGTCGTGCCCGTAATGCGTTAGTGTAGTTTCTGGCGCCGCTTGGCACGGTCGCGTCACTTCACCAAATATGGGTGGCTGTGGCATCTGTTGCTAAAAGCCAGCTACACCAGTGTAGCCCTATGTGACTTTTCGAGTGATTGATTTGATTTGTGGGGTTTAACGTCCCATAACTAGCTCTGATTATGAGAGACGCCGTAGTGGAGGTCGTCGGAAATTTCGACCACCTAGGGTTCTTTAATGTGCACTGACATCGCACAGCACACGGGCCTCAACATTTCGCCTTCATCGAATTGCAGCTGCCGCGGCCGGGATTCGATCCCGCGACCCTCGGATCAGCAACCGAGTACCGTAGCCACTAGACCACCGTGGTGGGGCGACTTTTCGAGAGCTACGGGGCGTTACACAGGGTGTTCTTTTTTAGTTGCAACATAATTTTTATATTGGAAAAACATAAATCGCCGAAATGTCTTGTGTACCATTAGAGTATACGGATTCGCGGCCTCTGGATACAGAATAATTTCCGCACTTGTGCGCATAATTAGCGTAATTACGCTAATTAACTCTTTAATTATCAGTAATTGGTGGCCACAGCAAATGAGTACTTTGGAGCCCCTCCTCGACACTACCTATCCAAATGATCGAATTTTGAATAGCGGAGCGCATGTCGGAGCTACAGGAACAATTATTTCCCCTTGGCAGGCTCCTTGAAACCGAAACTGGGCGCGAAAAGAGCGTCTGTGACGTCGATGTTACCGCCCCCACGGCTTTCGTCACTCGCCACTCGCCCGTGGTCACCGCCGCTCCGGCCGGGCAAGCAGCTTGTGTTGTCTCCTTGTTATCTGCGGTGTTGGGCCCCGCGAGTGAGTGACGAAATCCGGGGAGGCGGTGACATCGACGTCACAGACGCTTTTTTCGCGCTCAGTTTCGGTTTCAAGGCGCCTGCCAAGGGGAACTAATTTTTCACCTAGCTCCGACATGCGCTCCGCTATTCAAAATTTGATCATTTGGATAGGTAGTGTCGAGGACGGGCTCCAAAGTACTGATTTGCTGTAGCCACCAATTACTCATAATTAGAAAGCTAATTAGCGTAATTTCGCTAAATATGCACTCAAGTGCGGAAATTGTTCTGTATCTAGAGGCCGCCAATCCGTATGCTCGAATGGTACACAAGACATTCGCAGTATTTATGTTTTTCTAATTTAAAAAATGTGTTGCACCTAAAAAAACACCCTGTATGTCCTCTCTTAAGCTCTTCGTTCGCTACCGCAGAGTTGTTGTTGTTATGTGGGGCTTAACGTCTCAAAACCAGCTCTGATTATCAGAAACGCCGTAGTGGAGGTCTCCGGAAATTTCGACCACATGGGGTTCTTTAACCTGCACTGACATCGCACAGCACACGGGCCTCAACATTTTGCCTCCATCGAAATGCAGCCGCCGCAGCCGGGATTCGATCCCGCGACCCTCGGATCAGCAGCCGAGTACCATAGCCACTAGACAACCGTGGCGGGGCATACCGCAGAGTTGCAAAATCAAAATCTACATGGTTGCGTAAACTGGAACTAATAAATAAAAAGTCGTTTACTACGGTTTCTCAGACATCAGGTTATTTTGCTAACAGGTGACCACGTGATCACGAGAAGAAAAATTAGGGAAGGATGAAGATCGTTTAAGGGCCGCATACAGCGTGCATCAAGAAACCATGACTGGCAGGCTACTGCTACCTTTCGAAAAGGGTGTGCACAATGACTGCCCTCAAGTGACATAACTACATGAGTCAAGATATTGGAATTTGACGTTTATGCGCATCAGGTGGATTTAATGAACAATTTCAGAATCCCCTTCGTTTACATTAATATTTGCAATGAAAGAACGTGGGATTTTAATTGTGCCATGATTTACCTACCACTGGCCCCGAGATTTTTGATATTCGATAAAGCCTTGCTCGCCTTAACTTTTCAACATAAACATCTCCATTCAAGTTTTTAATCGAGAAGCTGATTCGCCTTTGGTCGTATTTAGCCCTTCTGCTAAAAATGACCCCTTGCTCAGTCAGTCGAGAAAGTAATTAATACGAACTGGTCTCTCAAATTTCACATGTTTTCTCTGTAAAATTATGTTTTTCTGGGGGTATGATTTTTCTGTTTTGACGCAATTCTACTCTGTGGGCTTCTTGAAAACGATTCTTTCATATACGCATCCATATACGCACACACTTACGCACAATTTAAAATAACTCTGAAAAAAATCTTCCTGGTCCGGAGTTCGAACCCGGAACCAGGACGAATTTTTCGTCAACTAGGAAGCTTTCATTTTTGAGAAATCCGTATGGATTTCCTTGTAGCCTTGTTCTACAAAACGGGTGGATGCTAATTTTCCCTTTCATAAACGTTACGCCACCTTGCGGGTTCCCGCAGAACTCATTTGCCATATATTCACAACTAACGACACCGTGCTGACACCGCAATTTCTGCGAAACGACCTCTTGAACGCTATCGCGTTAAAACCGAGACACGCTGTAAGAGGAGGGCCGGAAGTCTCACGCGAACGCAGCGTCCGCGGCTGACGTGCTCCAATGCCTGCGATGGTCATTTCGAAATTTACAAGCTCTCGGAACTTGCAGCCGCGTATAGTTTGCGATGACAAATAAGCTTCTTCTGGCACCAAGCGAATAAGCAACACATAACGCTAGCTTCTACCCATACATCGAGGCTTTCTAGCCATAGAGAAGGAAGCACATGGAGCAGGTCGTACAGATTTCAAATTGTCTGCCGCAATCTTTGGAACGTGTTACCCTACTTCCGGCGCTGCCCATGCTCTCCCTTTCTTTTTCGTAGCAGTAAGCAGCCCAGGTTTTCTAGCGCTGCAGGGCTTCGCACAATGACTATTTCTTCCACTATTTCTATATCTGTGCTACATAACCATTTCCGTGGCTAAAAATTCGCCATCGACAGCAACCACGAAAGGACTGTAATTGAAAAAAACCTGCAGCTCCCACGCTTTGTGGGAATCGGAGCCATATGAAGCAGTCAGCGATGAAATTGCCTACGACGAAATGTTTGTCGTTAGGCCATGTCAGCGCGCAGGATTAAGGTCTTTGTGCAAAGAGCATGAATGGGTATACACTTGACGTGGGCGAACCAGGAACGTAGACAGCACCATGGCGACCGAAAGATACAGGTCATGGCACGACGTAAGATTCGCCCTTGTGTAAGTGCGCGGCGCAGGCCTCTTTTTTTGGAGGTAAAATGCGCGCTACGGTGCGCTAATGTATCATAAGCGTAGTTTGTTGAAGTATTCCTACGGCATCGCGGAAATTCGGACAAAAGCATGCCGAGAGTAATAATAAATCATATCTATTGTTGATTACGTTGCTATGATAGTGCTTAGGGCATATTAGAAGCGCAATTCATCTTACTCGAGCACCACCATCACATAGCGCCGGTGTGATGGTATACTTGCTATACAGGGTGTTTTTTTATGTTGCAACAAATTTTTTTTAAATTAGAAAAACCTAAATCGAGGGAGTGTCTTGTGTACCACTCGAGTTTACGGATTGCCGGCCTCAAGATACGGGACAATTTCCGCACTTGTGTGCTTAATTAGCGAAATTACGGTAATTAACCTTTTAATTATGAATAATTGGTGGGTACAGCAAATGAGTACTTTGGAGCCCGTCCTCGACACTACCTAACCCAACGATAAAATTTTGAATAGCGAAGTGCATGTTGGAGCTACGCGAACAATTATTTCCCCTCGGCAGGCTCCCAGAAACCGAAACTGGCCGGAAAAAGAGCGTCTGTGACGTCGATGTCGCCGCCCCCACGGCTTTCGTCACTCGCCCGTGGTCATCCCCGCTCCGGCCGCGCGAGCAGGTTGCGCTATCTCCTTGTTATCTGCGGCGTTGGGCGCCGCGGGCGAGTGACGAAATCCAGGGGGGGGGGGGGGGGTGAAGCCGGGCGGCGACACACGGCGCAACTAATCCCGCTGTTTCGTCATTGAAATCTTTCCAACAGCTTTCATATAAGACAGTCAGAAACAAGTACTTTTTTAGCCTCATCTCTAGAACTCGCGGTTCATTCAAAACCATGAACTGAGAAATTTCAGCACAGCGCCGAGCGAAAGTGCTGCCACGACCCTGAATGTCGTAGCCGTTTTTGTTGTTTTTAACAGTGTTGTCGGGTAGCAAAAAACTCGGCAGTTGACATTGACGATCTTTTGAAAGGGACGCGAAAATCAAACAATGAAGCAGCTTGGACCGATAGATTGCAGTGACACTCTCGTTTGGGCAAGACAGCTTGCTGGCCTAGTTGGTATTTACTTAAGGTCATGATGAAGCCGCCACTATAACAACATACACACAATAGTAGGCATATCCTGTTCCTGTGTTCCTACCATTGTGTGTATGTTGTTATAGTGGTGGCTTCATCATGATCGTTTGGGCAAGTTGGTGCACTTCTGAAACAAATAACACTGCAACGCGAAAAAGCACGGGCGAGGAAAAGTACACTGGACGGGCACAAAATAGCTTTTCACCCGTCGTGTGTACCTTTCTTCGTCCGTGTCTTTTCGCACTGCAGGTTTATTTGTTTCGGGACTGACAGATTACTCTTGGGGAACTCCAATCTCGCTTAATTCGCCATGTCATGCTCGATACTAGGATGAAGAATCGAGTTCGATGTTTCATCTAAGGTTCTTCTTGAATACCGCGCCCATACTGTGACAAACCTCATTTCTTCTTTTGCGCTTTCTGCCCACACTGGCGCTGTAAGATTTTCTGAAACACACCACACAAAGTATTTGGCTTCCTTAGGACGCAATGTATATATCTTTTAAACTTAAATAGTTCTATAGGACCTAGTAGATGACGTCAAAATAGTTCGACGAAATCCATATTGGTGCGGGAACGTCCAACCAAGCGTCGCCACTTGTACATTGCTTTTGCGCGTTTTCTAGCTTAGCAATCTTCTCGTCGCGGGAGTGGTGCAATTAGGTAATGTCAAAAGGTAACTTGCTTATACGAGAAAAATCGCAATTCGCTTTAGTGTTCCGCGAAAAGAGCACTGACAAAATTTCTGAAGGCGAGCTTTAGATATGCAGCCTACAAGATGGTTAAAATTTGTGCTAAAGTTCGGCACCGCGCAACTAGCGATCTAGCGCAATACGTAGCACCACGCAGCATCAACGTCCGCTTAGGCTGCACGCAAAAGAAACCAACGCGTCCCAGAGCTCAAGAGCCAGTGTTCGTTGTCTCCGTACAATGACGACGACGTCAAGGTCGAAGACGCTTAAAATGACTTTCACGCGTTGCCGCGTGTGGCGCCCACGTCATAGTTCCGTGCGGTCACGTGTCTGCCTGCGCTTAAATTCCTGGCTCCCTAGCCCCACCTTTCTCTGAAAACCAAACTGCGTGGGGGGGCTGTCAAAGTGGTTCCGTATAATTCAACAGCGCCCGTTGAAGCAAATAAAGTTCCGGCCGCCATAGGTGGGTGAATGGCTAGTTAATGCAACAAGAAAAGAAATAGCGAAGCTTGCACTAGTGGCACAAGGCTAGCGAAGCAGTGAAGCAGCGAAGCTGAAGGGAGCAAAGCTGGTCCCGGTTGTCTCTGGCACACCTGCATTTCTTCGTGGTCCGAGGCTTCGGGAAACGCCTCACAAAGCGCTGCGAGGCCCAGTGAAGGCTTCTCAAAGTTTCGCAACCATCTCAGAGTAAGGACGATCGCCTTGAATGACAGAAGACATGGTTGTAGACGTGGCACACGGGCCTCGGCTTGACGCCGTCCCACTCCTTTGCTTTTTTCGAATGGTTCTTTGAGTTTCTGCATAGCTTCGCGCGGTGAGAGGACGCATGCTGATGTGGTTCCAAGCTATGCACAAACGCATAGTTTTGAGGGTGGTGGAAGCGGATTATATTTTTTTTTGGAGGAGGGGGGGGGGCGTGGTAACGACGCTTCTTTCTGCAGCCCGATGTGGCGCACGGCGCGGCGTCAGGGCACCGTGCTCCCTATCGGGCTTCGCACCCTCTACGGGCCTGCCTCATAACCGTTGCCCGTTTTCCCACACAAAACTCCATTGATCTAATCATCATCAGGGTGAAATGCAGGGGAAATTCTTCCATTTTCATTTTGTAAAAACTCTACAGAAAGAACACCGCTCCACTTGGACAACGGGACGTAACTGGCCTTCCCTGAGTACAAAATTTGCTCTTAGTACTAAATTTCTAATCAAGTAACTCAAACTGTCCAACTACTGACGGAGCCCCAGCATTGGGTATGAATTGAAAGGAAAGCAGCATCGGCAGCAGCAGCTCATTTCCTGACGGTGCGAGGGCGAAGAAGCCGAGGAAGCGAGGGTCCACAGCCATGGTGTCCTCCGACGACACCAGCCCCTCGCGGGGCTCTCCCTGCGCCGTCCCCTCGGACTTCGGCGATGAGCCGGTCCAATCGCGGGCACCCTTCGACGCCAACGTCACGATCCGCGTCAACGACGACAAGGAATGCCGACCCCAGATAACGCGCCCACCCATCCTCAACGTCTCCGTCGCAGAGGAAGGCAAGGCTTCGTTTACCCTGTGCTTATCTATCGCATATAAAGCTTGTAAGCTTGCCGCGCCACGGTGGTCTAGTGGCTATGGTACTCGGCTGCTGATCCGCGGGTCGCGGGATCGAATGCCGGCTGTGGCGGCTGCATTTCGATGGAGGCGAAATGTTGAGGCCCGTGTGCTGTGCGATGTCAGTGCACGTTAAAGAACCCCACGTGGTCGAAATTTCCGGAGACCTCCACTACGACGTCTCTCATAATCAGAGCTGGTTTTGGGACGTTAAACCCCACAAATGAAAGCTTGTAAGCTTGTACATCATGAATTTCTTTATTCCCCTTCACTCGAGCAGTTGCCGTTTTGGTGCGACTATCCCGACGTAAGGAGTTACTTCTTTTGATTTAATTTATTAGCCCTTTTGTTTGAGACTTCGCTCGTAGTCTGTGTTTCCTGATCTTTCGACGACTCGGTATGAATTCTTCAGCTTGCGAAACTACAACCTTCCGATGACAAGATTAGGACTGGCAATCTTCATTTAAATTTAGTAGTTACGATTCCTTGGAAACAAGCTATGCCCCGCCACGGTAGTCTAGTGACTGTGGTACTCGGCTGCTGATCCAAAGGTCGCGGGACTTAATCCTTGCCGCAGCGGCTGCATTTCGATGGTGGCGAAATGTTGAGACCCGTGTGCTGCGCGATGTCAGTGCACGTTAAAGAACCCCAGGTGGTCGAAATTTCTGGAGCTCTCCACTACGGCGTCTCTCACAAACAAATGGTGGTTTGGGACGTAAAACTTCAGGAATCAATGAAATCATCATTTGAAACAAATTATTTTTATAACATTTCAAAGGACCCTGCGACACTTCTTAGACCTACTGAAAAAAAAGACTCCAGTTAGCCGTGGAGGCTCCTGGTGAACATGCGAGCCAGATATTGTTGTACTGCACGTACCACGGAATTTGAAGTTTGCTTTCAAATGCCGCTGCGAGGCTCATCCTCTTCATTCAACAAATAACGTTTCGAGGGGCATCAGATGCGCCGCTTGAAGCAGAAATAGCATTGCTTGATCTCATGATGGCCTTAACACCTCTGTAATGCTTGATTTATTTGTCTTCAATTGAGCAAATAAAGAAACTGTGTCTATCTTTAAGAAAAGCGAAAAACTCTAGTGGCCTAGACGGTGCTGCCATTTGTGTTTGTCGATGAGAATAGGCTTTTGTATCGGAAGTTGTGAACCTTTAAAAAATTCTGATTAGGTCAATTATTAGCAGGCAGTTGAACAATAAATCGAAAACCCACCGCTGTTTTGAAGGGCCTGGCATTGGACCCAATATATTATGCAGCGTTAATGGATGTTAGCAAATCATGCCCGTTTACTGCTACGGCCCGTTTACTCCACTACGGCGTCTTGCACAATCACAGCTGGTTTTGGGACGTAAGACCCAAAGTACTCATTTCTCTTTCTTTGGAGTACTCAGCAAATGAGTACTCCAAAGTACTCATTTGCTGTAGCTACCAATTACTGATAATTAAAAAGTTAATTAGCGTAACTTCGCTAATTATGCGCACTAGTGCGGAAATTGTTCTGTATCTAGAGGCCGCCAATCCGTATGCTCGAAAGGCACACAAGACGTTTTCGGGATTTATGTTTTTCTAATTTAAAAACTGCGTTGCAGCTAAAAAAAACACCCTGTATATAAGGGGTGCCCGGTGAACGCTTGTGCCGCGCGAGCAGTCGGTTTTTTCAATCAAGAAACTCGCTAACAGACGCTGCCTGCGTCAGCGTTGTCTCTCGCGGGAGAGGGCGCGTTCTCGTTCCTTGCGAGCTGGTAAAGCGTTCATCACAGAGAGAGCATTTCCGTAGTCAACGGGCGCCGTTCGCTCTCTCTCACGAGACGCTGAGCCACATAACGGGCGCAACTGTAATTAGATGGCTACGCCGGGTGTACGCCGTGAACTCGGCCCTAAAGCGCTTCGCTTCTAAAAGTTGCATGCAAGTAACGTAAGCAGGTAAGCGGTTACATATACTAATCTCTCGATTTCATTTTTGAGGCAGCAATTGTGATCGGTTAGTTGTAGCAATTGTAATTGTAATAGGTTACAATTTTTCAGCAACGTGCACAAATCTTGTGATGACTCGTATTTATCTCAGAGTTGGCGTCATGCATAAAGCAATTACTGAGATTGTATTCTGTGTCATGCCCTGACGGAACGGCTTGCGCTAAACGGCAGGTTTTGCCTTTGGAGACACGTCGCAACCAACGAAGAACAGTCGAGAAGGCAAAGACATGAAGGAGCCTGGTCGTGCCTCTGGGTCTCGTATTCCGAAACATGGTATGTTCCTTCATCGTATCATCAAATGCATTTTATATCTAGAATGCAAATGCTGGTTTGGCGGCAGACTATAGTATTTTTCTTTTTTGCGCAAGCATCCCACATTTATAATCTCTAAATTTATCGAGCTTAGAGGACTTCCTGACCGACGACATTTTAACGGGTAACGGGTAGCTTGGGGAACGTCCAGGTGTGTGTGTGTGTGTGTGTGTGTGTGTGTGTGTGTGTGTGTGTGTGTGTGTGTGTGTTTGCGCGCGCGCTATCCCGTGAAACTTGTGAGGTGCACGAAAGCGACGCCCTTCGCAGCGCATTTGGGTGACGTACAAAAAGGCTGATCATTTAAAGCGACTTCCTAGAATGGCCTTTAGTCTGAACAGCCTACCTTTTTCTGGCATTTTTAATCGCACTTCACAGGAAAGGCAGCCTTTGTGGGGTGAGTAAAGTAAAATGCGTCAGGCTTGTGTGAAACTATCTTATTAGAGCTGTAGCGCTTGCCGACTACATGCAGCCAGAGGATTAAGTGGTAGGTAGATAATAGCGATAGAGATACTGTAGCTACAAGGGGTGTTGCTTGGCAGACGTGGCCGGCAAATGGTCCGCCCGAGCGTCTCTGTCCATGTCGCATGCGTCATCACGTGTCACTCAATCCTGTTTCTTGGAGAAATGTTATGAGCAGGGCTGACACCATCTTTCGAACCATCCGTGTACCTTCCGGATATATAATTTGTTCAGTACACGCATGTAGGAACCCTCTTTTTTACATGTTGTCCATGAGTGCGTTTCTTTCAGGGCAAAAGCGCTTGAAGGACCAGGTGTAGTGGTCAATTCCTCCCCCTTCATTGGACTCCGTGCACAATGACGAAGCAGCGCCCCTAACTTTGAAAGACCAGGCGGGAGTGCATGCTGACACCGTTCCGACTAGCTGAGTTAACTCGCCGCGGCTGTCTTATTGCGAATTTGAATGCGGCAATCCGCATTCACTGGTTCACGCTCAAAAGGAACCCCTCTCGTACCAGACACCACGGTAGACAGCGTGCTTACGTGTTGTGTTGAGGCCTGATTCAGCGTGCATGCAGCAGACATAACAACACATCGGTTGGTGCTATTTTCTCGGCAGGTTCGCAAAACTCAGAGTCAGTAATATGCAAATTGTAAACCTTCCCGTAAGGTACGAGCATACGTGTACCTAATGCTTTACAACTAATCGATTACTTCTAATCGACGGCATTGCAATGTAATTTTGTAATGCTTCATTTACTTCCTTCAAGGAGTAGCGATCCTCGTTATTCAATTACTTTCTTCCAGTAATCAGTTACAAAATTATAAATTGCTATTTACTCGGCAGCATGCATCGAAGTGCGGCGCACTCACGACCTATCACCAGAGTGTTCGCACGCCACCCACAACAGTGAACTGTCCTCTAATGAGGTCGTTACAGCACACATCCTCGCGAGGAAACGCGTGAAAATATCTCTACGCAAGTGTCAATAAAGAACAGCTGCTGATCGTAAACAAGGTGTGGAAGACAAAATAAAACCTTACAATGCATAAATACGGAAGACTATTTCAAAACATATAGTGGCATAGATAGCGAGGCCGCCGAATTAACTGATATCAAAAATTGGTGTCACGATGTGCATGCCTTCGACTGTCGTGTAAACTTTTGTATGGAAGCTTTGACTATTCGATGAGGCGAAAATGAACTGCACATTAAATGTCTCGCATTCCACAGTACAGTGAGATGAAAATAATACGTTCTCATGAAGGCTGCAGCGAGCTTTAATAGAAAAGGATCACGTCGAACTTCGTGGTTATTCGGTGGCACGTCTGCAAGCCTCCGCTTTAAAGAAGCTCGAGATGGAGGCACTGAGGCATTGGTTCGCGAGGCGCATTTCGACGATGCGGCGCAGTTATTTTACCGGCGTAATCCCAGGTGAAATGTTGATGCTGCGGATGCAGCCTCATAGACCACAACTAGGCGCATCTTGTGTTGCCTTGTGTACCTTGGGTACCTTGTGTTGTCTTGCGTAGCTTTTGCGTACGCGCGTGCGTTCGTGTGTTGTTAAAGTCTAATGAGCCCTACGTATTGTTAAAGTTCCAGAGAGTGTACGCGTGTGTGTGTTAGTATACGGCCGAGAACATACCATGACATCATCAATCGGCAGTTCCTCATTCAAAGAGGGATCACACAGAAGGCGTCTTTAGCGACTCCACATGATGTTGCATCGCTTGCGCGCCAAATATTGGCCGATTGTAACAGTTGCTTTTAAGCAGTTATGATTTGGTTCTTTTATGCACTATACCTGAAATACCTCCCTTTTCGTGCTATTTCATCTTAACTTTGTAGTGTATGTTACTCGCACTTGCGATGTAGGCTGGGTAAATTTAAAAAAAAAGAATGCGCTAGCTCCTGCAGAACGTCGGCCCTTGTTTTAAAGGGAACCTGAAACGGTATTGGCGATTCTGCATGAATGATTTTCACCGATAGCACAAGTACTTGTGATTATTAGAAGACCAATATCGGCGGTCGGCGTTAAGCGTGTAAATTACTACACGGTTTTAAATATGCACACCGTGAAAGATCGACGCGGCTAAACATTAAGAGTTTCGACCGCCCTTGCCCATGCGCCATGCAATGGGCACGCAGCGATTGGCTTTCCCGGCTGACGTCGTGAGGATAGAAGGACCAACCAACGGTATCGTCGCGTCGCCGACGCATCACAATTAGAGAGTGTAGCGCTACTGAGGCCGGCAACCTGAGTAGAGTCATCGCGGCGCCATGTCGCGACTGATGCCTCGGTACAGCGTCCGCCGTGGGAGGCGCAGCCGTCGCTAGCGTGCACCCTGCCGCTAAGCGAGTGGAGCAGGAACCGCAGTGGTATCGAGGAAGGCAACAGAAATAAGCTGCCTTGGTGCAAGGGTGCATCGCTTAACTTATGGTGCGAGTAATTTGAAAATGGCTTCGCCTAAGCAATGACACAATTTCAAAAACCGTTTCAGGTACCGTTTAAAACCTCTTAGCTAGCTTGGCCACAAGACATAATGCGTAGCGGTGCGGGAAAAAGTGAATAATTCGTATCTTTGTGAAAAACGAAACTAATGCAAAAAAAGAACAAAACGCCGTCTTTCCTACAAGTAGTGCGTAAGTGAGGCATCAAAAACTAACGGGTAAATATCCACCGTTAAGCCAGCTTATTAAGCACCAAACTGATCAGTGGCGTAAATCAAGAAAAATAACAGAGGGGATCATGAATTTCGCCATGGCAGCCATATGACCGGGCGCGATAGCGACCACAGGAAGGGACCACGCAACTGCACGCCCCACGAAGCAAGCCGAAATTCGTGCGACCCCATCGCTTGCGCCCTGCGTGAGCTTCATGTCCCCCCACCAAATGCTAAAGTAAAAACGCATACTTTTTTGTTCAGCAGGCGTGTCACGAGACATTCGATGCCAGAGCGACTGACTGATGCTTGTTTTTTTCCCCACTCGGCACGACTAGGGCCCCGCGAGCGGCCGGCGCGACGTCCCAATGGCCGCCGCCCACGGCCTGTCCTCGGGCCCGTTCCGGCTGATGTTGAGCTGGCACGGGCCTTCCGTTCGGACTGGCCCTTCCTGAGCGTCGTGGCGCTGATCGCGACGGCGATCGTCATCTTCCTCATGGTGGTCTACCTGAAGGAGGACACCGGAGTCCGCGAGCTCATGCCCAAGCTGGCCATGAAGATGCTGGAGCGCGAGGGCCTGCTCATTTCGCGAGAGCGGTCGTGCTGCTGGCACGAGGATGTCGCGCCGGCCGACCGGCCCCAGCCCGACGAGGTCCCGCAACCCGATCCCGTGGCATGAGCCGACCTCGCATTGAGTCGCCTCGTTTAAACATTCCCACTCTGCACCCTTGTTGTGTTTCTACTCGTCGCCCTCCCAGTGGCGCGCCACTCGTTGGAGGTTCGGCCTCATCAAATCTGACTTTTCCTCGCAGTGTAGCTCTATACGCTTAGCAATTTCTGGCGAAAAATTTGAAACGTTAAGGGGCGGAGCAGTGGGCGGGCACTGAAAACAAGCTCTGTACTTAAAGCTTTATTCGGAAACAGCCAAGTTAGCTGAAACATTTAATAAAAGAAGGGCACACAGAAAGAGAGAGCTCCCCTCAGAACACCGAGGCCTGAAGAGAACATGGAAAAGGGTAAGAAATGTCCCTAGTGTTTCGACAGGTGATACGTCGAAACGTTGGCTTCCTCCACGTTTCTTCTCCTCGGAGAGAAAACGCATTAGTAACAGTAAGCGAACGAAACCACAGTGATATAGAACATTTACATGTAAGAACGACATTGAGTGTTGTAGCGCAACCTACAATGAGCAAACGCAATTGTTTAGCGCGAAACTCCCAAAACAAGTTAAAATGCTGCATTTGAGTTAGTTTCATCCTTGCTCGTTTCATCGCCTTATGCTTGGTTATGTTGTCAAAGAAGGCCCAAGATTTGCATACTCAGTTTCAGTAAGTCAATACATTATACTCCTCCTCTCAATATGGGGAAGCAGAACTAAAAGGACAACGCCTTATCACGGTTCCCTGCTCCCTCCGCTTCGGGATACAGATTGTATAGCATTCTCAATTTATGCATTGTTGTCAAAAAGCACACCCAACAAACAATATGCAAATCGCAGCACTCCTACACTGTGCACTGCAAGTTCTTCGACTGGTAACAGGGCCTTGTACACCATGAAGGCTGTTCTTCACTAAGAAAGCAGTTCGCTAATTCTTCTGTGTGAAACTCGTCCCAGTCTGGTTTCATTGAAGGGCACGGCCAGAACTCTATTAAGCGGGAAGGAGTTCTTGGTGAACATAAGTCATCCTTCGATCATATCTATCTATCTATCTATCTATCTATCTATCTATCTATCTATCTATCTATCTATCTATCTATCTATCTATCTACGTCTCGATGCTCTTCTGATCTTCTCGTTCAACTGGTATACCCCCATATTTAGGAGGTAGGGTATAAATGTATGACGGGCGTGGAGCACCGATCTTTACATGACTAGCGTGATGTACTCATGTACGTAAAGATTAACGATACGGAAATCACGGGTAGATTATACCCGTAGTATTCGGTTCAAGGTATTCTGGTATATGTTACGGCTAGTTGTGTGAATTTTATAAAGCCTATGTCAATCATGGACTAACTAAATTTGCATATAAAACTACGCGGCTGCTGGCATCGAACCGGCAACTTTGAGAAGCGCCTAAGGTTTTCTGCACCTCACACGGCCCACTGTCTCCAGCATCGGCTCACAACTTTCTGTTCGCGGTTGTCACCGCACGGTCGGCTTGAAGAGCACCGCTCTTAAAACAAGGAACACCGTTTGTGTTCGCTTGTCACTGAAATGTAGACATGGCAGGCAATAGCAAGCACACAAACACATGCAACTTGCCAAGTGGTACGGGAGTATCGAACACGTGCGCTCCAAGTGCCAAGCCATTGAAGACGCTACCAGGCGGCTGCAGCAGCTCCTTCCGCATGCTATATAGGAAAGTAAGCCTAATGCACCAGCAAGTGCACTGATGTTTTTTGTGTGACGTGAACTACGCTCCTAAGTGGGACTGTCCTGAAAGGCACCTGCCACGGTGGTGTCTTGGCTATGGCACTTGACTGCTGCGGCGGCCGCATGTCTATCGACGCGAAATGCTAGAGGCACGTGTGCTGTGCGAGGTGAGCGCACAATAAAGAACCTCAGGCGGACTAAACTTCTCCAGCCCTTCACTACGGCGTCTCCTATAATCATATCGTGAATTTGGGGCGTAAGGCAGGCTCCAGCAGTTATAGTGATTAATATTCTGAAAACCAGCATCTTTGGAGACAACGCCGAAACGTCGCCTTTCCTGCTCGCTGATTGGCTGGTTGACGAAGGACGAGCAAGTAGTCGCTTCGTCATTGTACACGCGAGATTCAGCGCCCCACAAGGCGACATTGTCGCTTTTGGCGGTTATCTAAGAGTTGGATGCCTAATACTGCTGACTGGTACATTCGCTCAGTTAGCATCAATTCCAGCACCTGTGCCACACCGTACGTGGTTGTTTATATTCACTCTCGGCACGTCTTCGTTACAACACCGTTAATATCGGCCGCTCGGCTATTGCTTTGGCCGCGATTTCCAGTCCTACTCAATTGCTGTACAATATCCACATCCCTCTGCTCTGTAGAGCACATCATCCTGGTATCCTCGGCGGCTCTTTGTGGCGAAATTTCAGATCGTTCTGCCTCTACTAGCGCGACCTTCGGTCACGTCTGTCTTCTAACGTCTGCATGGCGGTGCACGCTACTCACAACTTGATCTGTCAACATGCTCTCCAATGATGTCTCGAAATTGTACTTCTTTACCAGCAGCCTCATTTCGGCAATGAGATACTGAAAAGTCTCACTGCCTCGTTGTGTGTGCATGAATAACACACAGCTTGAAGCGATGTCGTTGATTTGCAGGGCATAGCGTACTTCCAAATGTGCAGCCGCTTGATCGTAGCTAAGCTCGCTGATCTTCGGGCGATAGCGTCCATGAACCATCCACACTGGACTAAACGTGAGCTGCTATATGAGGAGGCCTATATGAGGACCTGGCTTCTTTCTTCATTGCGTCTGTGGTGTTATGGGCATTAAAGTATACTTCAAGACGACCACGATATCTCGGCCACGTATAGCTTCCGTGTGTGCAAATTGTGGCGGCCGCCCGACACTCCAATTTGCGCGAGTGTACTCGTCTAGCACCAGTCCCACATTCACAGCTACTGTTGCGGCGCTGTCCAAATATAAACAAGAAGCAATATAACACAACGACAATAACAGTTCACTGAGCAGCGTGCTTTTATGATGCCAGCCTGTGAGGCTGCGGTGCTGCGAGTGGAAAAAGCTGCATACTGGCAGCGCATCACAAGCGTTTTTTGCAAACTCGTGGAACATAGCTTGTATTTGCAAATAGCTGATTTTTTAAAAAAAGATTCTTTCAGCCTGGTGAAAAATTTCACGTCGCCGTTGCCATAATTCGATATGCTTCAGTAAAATTCATATGGAGATATGCGGTAAATATACAACAAACACCTGGAATATGTATGGACTTCGTATAGAATATATGGAATATGCTGAGCATCGAGGTTACGAAGCCTCAACAATCAGCATACGAAGGAGCCAGCATTATGTTTTCCTTATTCGCTGAGTGCATAAAAGAGACTAGTTACCATTACAAACTACGTGCTGACAATGCGGTATATCGAACACCAGATAGTCGACAAAAAGATGAGAGATACAACGGCCATTTTAGGAGTAGACATAAAAAAAACCAAAAGCCTTCGCAAACACGGCTCACACAGATAACTACGCAAGATCGACGCCCTGAATCTAGGAAACCGAGCGTAATGCGACGTTGAGGCTTTTTTAGCAAACAGGAAAGTCTCCTTAATGCTTGGCAAACTAGAATCCGAAGACAGAATCATCGGCAGCGCCGCACCGCGAAAGGATCGGTCATCTCACCGATGCTCTTTAATCTCATGACTGGCCTCACCGAGCACCTCAGTGCCATCGAGGGAGTGGATCACACCATAAATACAGACGACATAACTATTCAGGTATGCGAGGTAAGCGACGGAGAACTCTAGAAATGGCTGCACACCGCCTTCGTGGTGTTGGAACTACCTCGTCAGAACCGGACTTCTCCACTCGCGAGAGAAATCTGAACGTGTTCTTTAAGTAAAGGTCCCCAAGGGATGCATCAAGCATGTTGCGTACGAAGAAATTAGCGCACGCACAAGATGTGGACAAGAAATACCCAGGGTGAAGCGTATTAAAGTACTCGCACTCATCATACACTCTGAGCACGGTAACCTTTAGTTTATTTTATAGGTACACAAAAATGTGAAAATATGCTCCTTCACTAAAGCTCAAAGCACGTTAACCTTTTGTAAAGGAGGATATCTTCACATTTTTGTATACCTATAAATAAAATAAAGGTTATCGTGCTAAGAGTGTAGAACCCAACGGCACCAACACAGTTACGTTCAGTAATTTGGAGGTTGAGATCACGAACACGTTGAGGCTCAACTGAAGAATTTCCAGCAGACATCAAGGTATGAAGGAGGTAAGCGTCCGTCAGACTAATAGACTTTTTCGTCCTTAGTCGCGTCACGTAAACAGGCCACTACAAAATTGGCACACGTCCGAAAAGGCCAAACTGAACACACTGATTTAATAGAACACAAAAGATGGCACTTGGTCTTCCATATAGCACCAGCACAGGACTTCTGCTAAAGCTCAGAATCCACAACAAGCTCTAACAGCTAATACGGGCGCAGCAAATATCACAACTCGAGCGACTGACCAAGACTCGAAAGGGCAAAAGTACCCGGACAAACTTGGGATAACCTGCCGCAAGCAGCGGGGCGACAAGACATTCATCATAAGCTTGTTCAGGGAGCACCTGAACGTTGCTAACATACCCAATATACCAAGGCATGCCCCCTCCCCCCGAATGCAATTTGGATAGACGACAGAGCAGAGCCAAGGTTTTATTGCAAGGCTTCGGTAGGGACAACCAAGTGCTGTTTGTAGACACAGCAGAATACCAGGATCGACTTGCCTCCGCAGTCACCGTCCTCGGTACCGACAAACAATCGGTCAGTTCGTGTAGTACACGCGGCAAAAACTCCGAGGTAGCGGAAGAAATGGCGTAGCCCTAACCATAGCTAACAACGAGTGCAGATATATCCTCAGTGATTCGCAGGCGGCGGTCAGAAACTGTGCACAAGGCAGAAATTTGGCGGAGGCAGAGGCTACGTGCAAAGCCAACGCGAACTAAATCACCTAGGCCGTAGGGAAGATGCATCATGAAGAAGAGGCGGGACAATCCGCTCACGACAAAGGAGAAGACATGGCACAGGGTTCATTCACGGTTGTGATTCACAAGAACAGAAGCTCTGGCATACCAATAGTGTTCAATCCTACAACACCTGGAGCAAGCTTCTGGAGAGCCAACCTAAATATTCTAGCTCCTGCGGTAGTTGCGTCGGCACAAGAAAGTCATTCGTCATCGCCTAAACAAGGATGGTAACCATATCGTTACAGTGTCTACTCTTGTCTCCGCTGGTCGTCTGCTTATCATCTCGGAGTTAGCTGGCGTCCCCGTTGAAGCACGTGTTCCTACTCGTACTCGGCCACGTACAGGGAAATCGAGGACGTTCCTCTTAGATACACAGATGAGGAGCTCCAGCACTACTTGCAAGCACAAAGCGTCATCTTAGCTAAAGACAAGTCTTCTACGCTCCTTGTGACGAAGACGGAGTTGCAGAGTCTCGACGGCTCTCCGTTATTCTTCACTTAAGACACACTCCTGTGCCGAAGTGAGTGGTTCTGGGTTTTTCTAGCTACCCTGTATCAGGATACATTGGACCAGCAGGGCAGTGTTTCAAGTGCCGACGTCACGGACACAAAGCAAGACATTGCAACGGCCCCGTCAGGTGCAAGGTATCTGCTGGGGCTTATACACTTAAGGAATGCACATCGCGAGCACAGCCTCATTGTGCTAACTACGGTGGTTCTCACCCGGCCTCGGACAGAGGGTACCCGAAAAAGAAAGCAGCTACTCTAGCACGACAGCTGGAGCAAATTCAAGGAAAAGCACCAAAACGAAATGAACCTCCATCCAACACGGATATACCCTTCACAAGTGCTGAATCACAAGACTAAGATTCCTCGATTTCTGGATCGACACCAAAGAAGTCCTCCGCAACAGTTATAAACGACCATATTGTCGAAGATTCAAATTGTCAAATATTCAAATTCGTGCACCTTCCAAGCAAAGCCCAAAAAAAGCCCCAAGCACAGACAGCCGTCAGAACACATTTAAGACGATACAGAAACCTAGTATCAGCCATGACAAGCAGACCGACGCTACAACGTTCAGCGATATGTCCAGTCTACTTATCCCCATGACGTTTGCAGCCATCAAGACCCTTCTTCGACTACTCCTTCATCGAAGACCATCCCAGAGGTTAAAGCTATCTTGGCGCTAGAGCACTTAATGTCATCGGTTTATGCGCCGCAGCGCTACAGCTCATCGATGCAGCAACAATGGCTTCGCCAACAGTACCTTCGCCAGCAGTATGCACCAACAAACACCTCCGAACATGTACAATATTTCAGTAGAACGCTCGCGGGTGGCGCGCAAAGCTAACTGATCTTCGATGCCTTGTACAATCGTATCACTTCCCTTTTTTGTGATCCCCGACTCCCCCGTTGGTGAACAATTCCGGATGAATAGATACTATTTCTATCATTCACGCAGACAAAGAGGTATTAGCCGGCTCCTAATTCTCTTTCAGGCCGACATTCCTGCCTCCAAAATTTAAGTCGCACCACATGACAGAAATTAATACGTATGCTCAACTACAGTGATTGCTCCCACAAGTTCTTACGATCCTTGTAGCATACCTGGAACCTAATTCCCATTTCGATGTTTCTCGACTAGAAAGCTTCATAACGCAAGCTTCCCCAAAGCATATTCTATGGGGTGACTTCAATGCACATAACGAAATATGTCGAAGTTCGCACACATATGCACGAGAAGCCAAAATTGCGGAGCTTCTAGCCAAGTACTCTATTGAATCGCTAATTGATGATAGTGTCCCTTGAAGAACCCAAAAACCGCTAGTTGCATTGACGTGACGTCTCTGTCAAGTCAAACTACCAAAATGTTCAGTTGTCGCACTGACTCAGAAACGTGAGGCAGTGATCACTATCCAATTCTAATATCGGCTCGTGATGCACACGTGTCGCCCGCCAAATTGCGGATACGCTACGCTGACTAGGAAGCATAGACTGATGTAGTAAACAGAGGAATCACAGCCGCAATCACAAGTGCAGATATCATTCCTACCATTTCTTATTGCCTGAAAGAGAGCACACGTACCACAATCAAGCATTGCGTTGTTCCGGCGAATGATGAATTCCAGAGACTTATTGCAACTCAAAGGCGAGCAGAAAGAAAAGCGTTAAGGACTAAAAATGTCGAAGATCTCCGCGCTTGCTGGCGGGCGCGGAGTCATATCCATCGCTCTTTAACCGAGATAAAGAGACAGCAATGGAGAAACTTTTGTGCACTCTTGAGGTCCGAAAGCCAATAGCTAAAATTTCGCTTGCAATCAAAGGAACTGGAAGGAAACCACAGCAACTTCATTCATTCACAATGCTTTCGCTTCCGCATATGGCCCTCAAGGAGGCTGCAAACGAATATTGTAGGCCTTGTCTGAAAGCACAGGACTGCCACCAAGGAACAACAAAGCAACACCTAATGCGCAACATTCCGGTGACCCTGCACTTCATAATGTATTTTCTTTAACGGACTTCACAGTTGCCATTGATGATTGAAAGAAAAGCTCTTCTCCTAGGGCATGACGGAGTTACCGATAAAGCCATCGCACACTTGTCGTAAAACTCTCTTCTTCGCTTGCTAGAGTTATATAGTGATTCCTGGGTGAACGGGGAAGTGCCTGGCGAATGGAAGATAGCAAAAATTTTCCGAGTCGTCAAACCAGGCAAGCAGACAAGAAGCTACGCTTCGTTTAGACTTCTTGCCCTTTTGAGTTGCCCCGGGAAGTTCATAAAGAAAATGATCTACCAAAGCTTAACAAGGGTTACCAAACGTTTCTCGAAAGCAATAAAATCTATCCCAACGAAATAAAGGGATTTAGACAACCGATCTGCTATTGACAATGTCGTCGCCGTATTTTCTTCAATTGAAGAACAACTCGGCACGGGATACATACCAGTTTGTCTGAGAACTGGTGGTCTCGGCGTAAACATATACACATGCAGTGCAGATTACCTACAAGGACCACAACTATTTATGAACACCACAGAAGCACCTGCTGCCTACCACTCTATTAAGAAGGGCGCAGTCCCCTTCGCCCATTGTTTTTTAATCTTACCGTAATTCATCTGAAGGAAAATTTGCCACGTAGTGTTTGCGCCACGATGTAGGCAAATGACATCTGCGTATAAAGTGCATTACGTTCACGCTACATCTCTCAACAACGGCTACAGAAAGCACTGCTGACCGCCTCGCCCTATTTGACACATCGAGGTCTGCACTTGTCAGAGTGTCGTCATGGCTTTTTTCTCGGAGGAGCACGAAAAATTACTCAATGATAGTCGGTGGACGCGTTCTTCCGTACGTGCGAAGTCAAAAGTTTCTCGGGGTGATGATTGACAGGAGCCTGTCAGTCACCGCAAGTAAAGAAGCTTTGTGCGCGATTATCTGCAGTCTCACAAGTGCTCCGATACATGGCGGGAGTAGGATGGGGCAGCGACTGCTGCTCCATGGTGCTCCTACACAAAGCTTATGTGGATGGCATTCTCCGCCATAGCCTACCGATACTCCGGCGATTATCGTCAACCAGCAGAAAGCAAGTTGATACAGCGCACAACAACTCTATACGAATATGCCTTGGCTTTCCAAAAGGATCGTTCTGTATCCAAACGGTGGCGGAAGCAAGATGCCTTCCTCTTGATGTCTTAAGCAAGCACGAGGTTTTGCGCATTCATCATAGGCACCCCACCAAGTTCGAAACGACTTCCTTGTGCGTATTGCTACATCCTACACAAACTCAAGCTTTGGCCAAGCCGTCCGGGAAATAGCTGCCTCCATTCCTGATCGAACCACTGATGCCTCTAAACGCTTACTATGAACATTGTGATCTATCCAATTAGCTTTACACATTCCCGTTATTAGCTCAAAGAAGAATGTGCCCCAAATTGAGGCTCTCCGGACCACCCTTGAACACATCGCCAATAAATATGCACGTTCGGCCCACATCTTTACTAATGGGTCCTGCTCACAAGATCGTTCAGCCTGTAGTTTATACATGGAATCCACGGACCAATGTTTCTCTTATCGTCATGAACGGTTAGCATCAAGAACATCCGCTGAACTTTATGGGATCAAAGAATCCGTTCTGTACATCCAGCGGAAACCACCAGGACGATCGGTCATCTTCACGGACTCGAAAGCAGCCCTGCAGAGCACCAGAAACATGTACTCGGCTCACAACCAACATCCAGTGACCAAAGACATTGGTTATATTCATCGCACGGCCACCGTCTGCGGCCACACTATCATGTTCCAGTGGATCCCCCGGTTACTGCGGCACAAACGGAAGTGTGAAAGCAGATCTAGCTGCCCAAAGACGTTTATATTGCAAAAATACTAAAAGTACACATTTTACTAAATCAGACGTATCAGCAATGGCAAGAAAATGCGCCCACGTGAAGAGCAATCGACAATGGAATATTTCATCTTGTGATGGCGCCGCATGTCGCGCAACGTTCATATCTGGCTCCCAATCCTACGGAATTCATGTGACGTCATGTATCGGTATATATATGTACGTAGGCGCTGAATAAACGCATTCTATTCCCGTCAGCCTGACTGACAACGTTATTACACATCTCAAGGTGCCTTTCTGCAATTCCATTGATTCTGACCAAAAATCGAGGGTTCCTCGTCGCCTTGAGACACTATATCATCACTTCGCCTCAACGTCGCATTCACCAATAGCTAGATGTACCGCCTTGGTATGACCACCAACCCATATACCGTGATAACTGTGGGGCATATGAAACAGTCCAACACATTTTACTCGAATTCCCTGCATACAGAGAAGATAGAACTTAAAGGTGAAAAACAGGGGGACACCAACCAAATTGTAATCATTTAAAAGTAAAATTTACTTCTAAACATTAAAAAACCCGACGTTTCGGGTCCCACTCGGTCCCTTCTTCAGGGGTGACTGGAGGGCACCAGACAGCAGCAGTGCTTATAAGGCCTTCTTTCTTCTCTCTTCCTTCCTTTCTCCCTTTCTCTTTTTTTCCCGTTCTTCAAGCCGAGGTCATGCTAACGTTGAATCAGGTGCCGGAGTCCGCTAAAATAGACACTTGGCATTGCACCTGCAGACCGGTTCACGTTTGCAGGTGTCGCCTGAATGTGCCATGATTCCACAAAGAGTCGCTTGTGAAAACTGGTTTCCAAGTCGAGGACGCGGGAGTTGTCAAAATCGATGCGGTGGTCGTGCACCTCGCTGTGTTCAGCTAATGCACTCCTTTGTCTGTCGAACTTGGAGTGCATTAGCTGAACACAGCGAGGTGCACGACCACCGCATCGATTTTGACAACTCCCGCGTCCTCGACTTGGAAACCAGTTTTCACAAGCGACTCTTTGTGGAATCATGGCACATTCAGGCGACACCTGCAAACGTGAACCGGTCTGCAGGTGCAATGCCAAGTGTCTATTTTAGCGGACTCCGGCACCTGATTCAACGTTAGCATGACCTCGGCTTGAAGAACGGGAAAAAAAGAGAAAGGGAGAAAGGAAGGAAGAGAGAAGAAAGAAGGCCTTATAAGCACTGCTGCTGTCTGGTGCCCTCCAGTCACCCCTGAAGAAGGGTCCGAGTGGGACCCGAAACGTCGGGTTTTTTAATGTTTAGAAGTAAATTTTACTTTTAAATGATTACAATTTGGTTGGTGTCCCCCTGTTTTTCACCTTTAATTTCGTCCCAACCAGACAGATCTCTGTCAAATGTTCACCTTTAAGATAGAACTTGTCTCCACTGCAGCTTAAGCCCCGAGTCCAAAGTACTACTACATCTCGAAAGAATACTAGGTCGTGTGTCCTCCCTTCCCTGCAACCTCAAGTTCTAAAACCTCTTTTCAAGCTTCTGAAGGACGTAAACCTGACCGATAAGCTTTAAAAGGACATTGCAACAACTGACATATTTCCTGTACATGAGCTTTACAAATCTTTTTCTTTCTGCCCTCCTTCCTCTAGAGCTTTTAATCCCCATTCCCCCTCCCTCTGCAGACTAGCATGTAGGCGCCCATTTCAACGCCGGCACAAATCTATGTTTTTCATTAAAGAGCTTTCTCTTTCACCTTGGAGGAGACGGAATAACGGCAAATTATATGGTCGCTGGGTCACAGCTTCAAAGGTGCAGGAACTTTAGCGGTATACCTTGCTCACAGCAGTGGCAGTTTCGTGAAGTATCTAGTCCTCTAACGTTGGACAGCTGTACTCCGGGCCTCTGTGGTGGGGATGCACATAGTAAGAAACCTTTTGAATATAAACAGTCATGTATGCAACGGACCGCCGGTGCATCTCATCAACACTACCCACGTGTTCTTTACTTCATGTAGGCATCGATGTCGCTACAATAAAGCGGTTTATTTGCAGGAATTTCAGGTGTTGACGTTCTGCCCGTCCTTATTGAAGCGGTAACATTCCAAGTAAGTATAGGATGCTTATAAGTCTCTGTCGAGAAATAGAACCCAAAGAACATTCTGCAAAGGTGAGAAATTTGGGGGGCACCCGCCCGTAACGACCGGAGCAGGGCCCGCAAAGCAGCAGCAGACCACGACGGCATATCGTTTGCTTTGCGGAACATCAGCCGCCATTCTGACGCATCGGAAGCACCCTTATGATTTTAAAATATAATTCCATTCCTAAGCAGTTATACAATATACAAACAAAATTTACGGTTCTGAAACTTAAGTTGCGTGCATAAAATAGTCGCAACACTTCTTGCTGTGATCAAAAGAACATGTCCTTTTTAAAATTTTGAGTATGATTTCCGTGAAAAGCCACACGGTGCTACGATCGCTTTCAATTTCATCCCCTTTGTTCCTATTGAAACGTCGCTCCCTTGCCTCTACGCTGATCTCGGCCACGCTCCCGACATACGTAGACGCGAGGAAACGACAGACGACGTTCTGTGCCACTGTCTTCGCTACAGCTCGCATAGGATTCCGCTAGAGACCAAGTTGACTCGCTTTTACGATGCTCTACTGTCAGAGCAAACAATATGAGATTGCCGACGTCAACTGCCATCGCCCTCGAAGTCGGTCGAGGCTATGTTGACTTTTTTTCTGTGACAGTGGCCTAGGTGGAAGACTGTAATACTCGTTACTCTTTATATTGTATCACCTTTACTTTTTTTTTCTTTTTTAATCTCTGCTCTTCTTCCCGTCCTTATTTCCCTTATCCCTTCCTCCAGTACATGGTAGCCAGCCGCCCTTACAAAAATGTCATACATGGCGACAACAGGAACTGCACATATCTGGCTATATATGGCTCGTGTCCGTATGTTACTGGATTTGACCAAAGAGTGGTAGAGGCACACGTGGCATTAAAAGACCTACACGAAGAATGCCATGAATGACCGTGATTTGTATCGGGCATGTACGGACACATGTAAACACGTGCTATATATAGGTATATATGCCTATCTGGCCATATACGCATATCTCGCTACATGTTGCACGTGTCCATATGTGGACACGTGTCATACATATGTGTCATATGTATGACATATGTCATATGACATATGTGACATACATAAGTGTCATATCACATATGTGACATACATATGTGTCCATATGTACGTTAGAGTCATACAAGGCATATTTCATGTACGTCTTTCATTGCCACATATGCTTCTATCACGATTTGGGCAAATACGGCCTCATATGGACACGAGCCATATATAACCAGATATGCCTAAATTCTGATATCGCCATATATGGCAATTTTGTAAGGGCGCATTTTTGGGGGCGAATCTCCTTATGCTGTGGGTCTGTCCATCCTCCGTTTATAGTAGCCACCTCTAGTTCTTGAAGTGCTTACTAGATGGCGTGATAGCGCTGCGGTGCTCGCGTGATGGGAACGTATAGTATGGTAGTCTGTCTGTCCGTGCGTCCGTCCATCTGTCCGTCCGTCTGTCTGTCTGTCTGTCTGTTGTCCGTCCGTCTGTCTGTCTGTCTGTCTGTCTGTCCGCCCGTCCGTCCGAGCGCTGCGGTGGTGCTTAGCTAGTACGTGAATTGATCAATAGGTAGCGCGGAGACGCTCGCTGCGTGCTCTAGTGTGATAGGAGAGCGCTAGATGGCGACACACAGTGTTTGTCACGTCTTTGATGATGTACTGGGCAAGATTCACGGAAGATTCACGGTTTTTACCGATGGACGTCCGGAGCTTTGCCCACTCGTCATCATTCACTCCGTGGATATGGGTGGATTTTTTGAATATCCTGGCTAACCTGCGGAGCATCTTCTCATTTGCCTCTCTCTCTTCCTCTCGACATACGTAGTGTGTCGTTTTGTTCCATGCCGAAAGAGCGCAGCATTTTTAACTCGAAAGTGATTTATGGCGGCGTCCACCAAGCCCTCATACATCATTTCCTGTAACATATATGACTAAGTTTTCTACTCACGTATAAACGTCAAAGAAAAAAAAAACCAGCAGGAAAGCTTTTCACTGGTGCGTTCCCACTTGCAATCGAACCAATTACCGCCTGTTCAACTGGCGAAATGTGCCGAGCGCTGTACTGACTGCCCTACTTACGCACTGCTTTCAGACATATACAAACGCGCATCATATCCGTCCTTATCAATCTTTCCCCTTGCCCTCAATGCGTACCTTCGCCTCTGCAGGCTCGCATCTGGGGCGGTGCCACCATCTAGGAGAAGTTAGGCGAAGTCAGACGCATGGCACTCACAAGCACGCTTCGGTGATCTCAACGCAGCGGAGGCTGCGGCTGCTGGACCGCTGTCGCTGCAACGTGGTGCTCGCAGTGACTCCAATCGGTGACAATGCATGCAGCTACGCGCGTTGTCTTTCGCGTCGTAACACCACGTGGTGTCACGCATTATTGCAAGCATAGTGTAGCACTAGGCATCCCAGCGGTGTTTCCATGCCGGCTAGCGAATGGCACCGACTAAGAAAAAAAATCCTACGCATAGCCACGGAGTGAATGATGATCAGTGGGCGAAGCTCCGGATTTGCATCGGTAAAAACCGTGAATCTTCCGTGAATCTTGCCCAGTACATCATCAACGACGTGACAAACACTGTGTGTCGCCATCTAGCGCTCTCCTATCACACTAGAGCACGCAGCGAGCGCCTCCGCGCCATCTATTCATCAATTCAATTACTAGCTAAGCAGCACTGCAGCGCTCGGACGGACGGACGGACGGACGGACAGACAGACAGACAGACAGACAGACGGACAGACAGACGGACGGATGGACGGATAGACAGACAGACAGACGGACAGACGCACAGACAGACAGACGGACAGACGGACACACAGGCGGATGGACAGACAGACAGACAGACTCCCATACTACGCGTTCCCATACATCTGAATGAAGCGCACCGCAACGCCATCACGCCATCTAATGAGCACTTCACGAACTAGAGGTGGCTACTACAAACGGAGGATGGACAGACCCACGGCATAAGGAGCTTCGCCCCTAAAAGAGCCAGGCCTGCGCGGATCCGCAGGACAGTGACAGCGTAAGCTGGAGGAGCGACGTTTTTAGAGGCCATTTTAAACGCTTGGGAAAACTAGTGGAAGTAGAGGTGATGGGCATCCCCTGCTCCATAACTCTTATCATTTCGCCAAGCAGGGAAGTACCCACTACGCCATAACTACTGCGGCAAATCTGCATCACTGCACATCCTAGAGAGTCTCTTGGCGTCGTTTTCCCGAGAACGAACCGAACTCTCGGCCCGGCGTCGACGGCGAGCTGCGGTTTGGGCTTCTCTCTACACAGCTGTCTGTTGTGCCCGACGTTGCCTTGCTGCGGCCGCGTGCGCAGCTCTGCGATTGGCTTCTTCAGCAGCGGTCCGCACCTTGCTAGGAGGCGCCATCAGGTATATATCGAAGAGCCAACTCAGGTTGCTGTCGGGGCTGCGCACGTCGCCTGCCGCGTGACGCATGGCACAATACGACAGAACTGCTTCACGAAGCAGCGCTTCGTATTAATGATGACGGAAAAGTTGAAGAAAATTGTCTCATAACGATGATGTTGATGATGCCACTGTAATAGGTGCAGAGCTACGAAGCACGCACCCCTGTGTTCTTCAAGTGATTCCTCGAACTAGTTATGCAATCCACTTTCCGCGACGTGTAGTGGTGTATTATTGTGCCACGTAACATTACATTCGCTAATGTGATTTCTCAGCAGACGTTATGCATGTTTAGGTCTTTTAGCGATAATTTTTCAAACATAGGCGTAGCTCAGTGGTAGAATGCTCGACTGCCACACAGAGGATGTGGGTTCGAGTCCACGCAGTGGACGAGTTCGAATACTCCTCGGTCCTTATGATATTTTCTATACTTTGCGCGATAGTGGTTACAGACAACTACGGGGCAAAAAACGGCCTTTGTTGTGATCTCAGAACATCTTACACTGTAAAACTGCACGCAACGACGTTGCCGGGCCCATGTCGCGCAAGTTGACGTGCATTGATGCTCCTGTCGCGTGGCATCTCCAGGTGCAAGAAAGATGCAGCTACATTCGTGAGGATGCATTACACTGTTGTCTTACATCAGTACCATTGACAAAGGGATCAGCCCCCCCCTCCCCCTTGAAGCTCTTGGGATGTTTTTGTTTGCTACATACGTTGTTGTGTTTCTCAGTGAGCACTCTTTTTGTGGGAATTCGTTTTGATGAACCGTTGTTTTTACCGCTTTCGATAACGCGTTTCACAAGTGGAGTAGCAAGCCAGGCTAACATCTCCGGAGTCATTAATAAAATATTCTCTCTCCCTCACAAGTGCGCGTGTTCTTTCCCCAAGTTGTAGTACACTTTAAACGTCTTGAAGAAACGACACACATTGCTTTCAACATTTTAAGCCTTTCTGACGTCCTAAGTTAAACTTAGCCACAGCGTACAGGACGGTACACTCGAGAGAGTCACATTCTGGATGTCGGGCAATCATTTCCCAGTGCGTTCGCCCTTTTCGAAAGCAGCAGTGGCTATCGTGATGTGACGACGTCGTGGACAAGTAGCTCTTCCAGTTATAGAGCACGTCCGGCCAAGTCGACACTGTCAGATTTGGCGAGCATCTCAGAACACGGCCCTAGGTGGATCCAGCTAACGTGCGACTCGCATCCGAATATCCAAAGAGGGTATGGGGCGCAAGTGATCGCTGTTCTTTCTTTCTTTCTTTCTTTCTTTCTTTCTTTCTTTCTTTCTTTCTTTCTTTCTTTTCTTTTCTTTTCTTTTGTTTCTGTGCGCTTCACTCATACCCGCATATCCTAGGCTGATAGCCGCTTTAATGCAGCTACGAGCCACGCAGGTTTTGTATAATTGCTAATCCTAAAGCAGTGTCTGATGCAGGAATGCAGGGGGACCCGGGAAAGGGCGGGGGGGGGGGCGCTGATGACGCCAACTTCTCTTAATATTTGAGTCTATGCCCCTATTTGACACCCTTTGTACCCATAAAATAGCCTTAAATAGCGACCAGTGCAGTCTCACTTCCGAAGTTCACACTCCATAGTCAGCTGAGGTATTACAGGTGCAGTAGTACTATGCTAGCTTGTATGATTCATACTGTGTTACTGATATCGGGCACAAAAATTAAGCGGCGTACGCAGAAAGGAAGGTCTCACGAAATTATAATAGTACACTTCAGAAAAAGCAGAGAATCTCTCTTATAGTGCGTTATCTTTTTTTTACAGTGCACTACCACCAACTCAAGAACTGCAGTTTAACCACTGCTATCTTTTCGGTTCCGCCGTATTGCGTTACTGCGTGTTAGCGAAGAGTAAGCAATAAAAATATGACTGCTTTTTTTTTACTTGGTAAATTCTGGCAAAACGAGTTAGCGCTCAGAGGACTATACATAATATCTGGAGTTCCCATCCTTTGAACAACGAAAGCGTCAATATTGCTAGCTGCAGCCTCAACTACGAATGGCTGATTACAGGTGTCCGCTTTCCAGAGCATTATATAATTAGAATGAACATATGATATACAAACCTTGTTTTCAAACAGTAAAAGCGCATTGACGCTTATATCAGGCTTTATTAAAGATAGTCATTAACAATCCAACCTTATATTGTTCATTCTGGGTTCCTATTATGCGTAATTGACAATCACACTATGCCGCACACATTTCTCTAATTGTCCGACTAATCATTGTCGATGCGGGCATATGCTGATCACCAAGATCTCGTCGTGGGTCGCATCAGAGAAGATCGGGAGAAGATTCCGTCACCGGCACGCAGACACCTTGTTAAAGACCCCGCTGCCCCAACCAGGTACCACGAGGCGAGACTCAAGAGGGTGCTTCAAGAGAGCCCTGCATACGGTTTCAGTTTGTTGACTGCAGTGTGTTATTTGTTGCTGTCTGCTGTTCGACAACTTCTATAACGATAGAGGTTATCCTTACCAGGTGCACTTCACCAGCTAAATCCCAGTGACTCATGAAGCAGCAGTGGCAGTAGAACGTAAATGATGTCAGTAGCACAAACCGGCCATTCTAGCACTCCACGCACTTTGCCGTTGCTTGTGCCGCAATGCATGGTAGTTGGCCCTGCACGTCAATATATATATATATATTTCTCAGATTCAGTGAACACGTTGGAAAGAACCTGTCATGCTGTATTTGTGAAGCCGTATATAACTAAATGCGAAATCCACGATTACGTTCACCGAAAATGGACCTTGTAGTATGACGCAATACTTGTTTCTCACGGGCACTGTTCAACAGCGTTCATAAAATGCTCACCTTATCCTCCTTGCTGCCCTGCAAGCTCCATTCATAGCGCATGGACCCCTCGGGCAGCAGCAGCAGCAGCAGCAGCAGCAGCAGCAGCAGCAGCAGCAGCAGCGACTGCAACAGAAATACGTCGGTACAACCCAGAACCAGCATTCGTGCACCTTGTCTATACAATGACGTGTAAGGTTCTGCAAAGCCCGGTTGCCCCCTTGGCATTTTGAAGCTTGCCTATTACCTTACGTGGCAATAAATACATACAGGGCCAACTTAGTTGCAGCTTGTTAAAGTCTGCAGCATGTTAAAGGAAATTACATATGCCTCGCACATTAGTTGCGCAGATTCTGCGTAAAAGTTAACAACAGCACATAGCATATTGCAACTTTTGTGCACCGGTAATTGAAATACTGCACAACTAAATAAGACGCGTAGAATCGCGCTCAGCCTGGATGCAGTATCTGTCTTCAAGAAATGTTCATTTCCCACTATTACTATTCAATCAATTTCAAAAAAGAGATCATATTCCGAGCACTGGTTTCTCGGGAGAGGCGTCCACATTGCATTTGGCTCTTCGGACAGTAGTAACATCCGCGGGAAGTAGGTGTCGGTCGCAGAGATGTCGCATTCGTGCTCCACGTTACCATAGACGCGCTGGCCGTAGCAAACATCGGCGTTGCCTTGAATGCTCCAAAGCATAGCGGCCACTTTGAATGGTAGAAAAGGAAGATTCGAAGAAAGATGTAATCCAAGGGGGGCACAGCTTTTGCGAACAGTCTAAATAATTTTTACGCGTGCTAATTCGAACTTTACCGCTGAATTGAGTTTGTCTGTATGCATGAGTCTTCCTGCAATACTATTAGTACGCAGCACCTGTGGAAGCAATGTCATGCATTTGAAAGTAGGCTGTCTGTGAGCTACGTTTAAGCGCGAGACGAAAATTATGAAAGACGATCGTCTTTCTTGGGATACTTGAGCGCAGAAATTTTTATCTGTATGTTTGTCTGTCTCTCATATGATTGAGCCACCCGGCCAAAGTTTACGCGCTTGCCAAACGCCCAGCCATCTTGAACTGGTAGCTGCGTTCACACTTGTGAACATTGTCGATCAAAAGCGAATATTACGCATAACTTAGGCGCTACATCAAAACGTAAGCATTAGGTGTGTGTTCCTTTACTAGAAAACACATAGATACGCAATTCCCAAGACCCCAGTGTATCTTAGGTTGCGCTAAAAATGCGACGCTATGCAAGAAAAAAGCCTCTGCCGACGATTTGGTGCTGCCACCTGGCAGTTGCCAAGGATTCTGCACAAGCTCGTGTTTCCCGACGGAGCTGCCAGATGGCTTCCATATCTCACGTAGCGCGAAGCACGTAGATACGCGGCCAATGTTTTTCTCAGTTTACGCTCCAGATAAGATGTAAATTTTGAGACACGCTCCGTAGGAAACTCTGCGTTAATATTGATCACACATTGCGTTTTTACGCGTACACCTAAATCCAGGTACACGGCGCTACTTGTACATCGCCCACATCGGTATCACTAGGCCGACGTGGCCAGGAATGGGACCCGTTTCCTCGAGCTTAACAGCGCGACATTTTGCCTGCTAAGCTGTCATCTGTGGACGAGTTAGATCGACAGGATGTCTACAGTCAGCTGTCAATAGTAGCTACGAAGGACAAACGATATTACTATTGTCTATAGGGGATAACGGTGAAATGTACAGTCTGTTTCACACTTAGGGGAAATCTCGGAGCACGTGGCATCGCGATGCGGCCATGATGCGGCGAGCGCTGGAGTCGGCCAGCAGCGGCTGCTCGCGCAGGCGCAGACGTGCGATGCGTGCAGCATTGAACCGCGTTGTCTGCTACGACAGCGCGTGCTGGCTGTATTGTCGGGAAATGTGCTACTGTGTGCGGCATCGTGCTGATTTCATTGTTAACGTGAGAAGTCAGCCGATATTCTTCACTAAAGGTTCTGCGGCGCCATACTTTTGGGCCTGCATTGGCAAGAAAGGAGCTCTACAAACACAATTTGACAACAGACTTGCTCTGTGTTGCCGGAGGGCCGGGGTACTGAGCGGGTGCACGTATGCTTCGTCACCGCGTCTGCTACCGTAATGCGCAGCGACAATAAACGCTGCCCCAGTTTTACTCAAAGCATCCTTGAATCCCGTATCTACAGATAGTCGTGTGGTTTCAGCCTCGCCAATGGACGAAGGAATGCGGTGCTATTGCATTTTGTCTTTTCAATATCATTTTATCCTTTTTATCTCACGCAGTTTAAAGCGCCGAATCACAAATAAGCCCAACATCGTCAACGAGTGGGCCACGTTCCGACGGGACACATTGCTCACCCAGTACCTTTACGCCTTGCTTCCTTCCGTTAAGAATGAGCGCTCGCATGGCTGCTGCTGGGCGCATGACTGGACGTGAACAAGCGAAGTTGGCAGTGCGACGCGTGCATTTCGCGCCGACGGAGAGCGCCTGTTTCGTGTCAATGCAATGTTGTAGAGAGGAGCTGCTTCCCTCTCAATTTCGTCACCTAAAGCGTTACTTTATTCCGATCCATTTGTCTGATCGTGATCGACTTGCATAGTTATTACTGTGGAATGCTTTCTTTTTGTTTCCCGTCCCGTCAAGAAAAGACCGAGCACGACGTGCACATATTGCAGCGTTTATTGTCGCTGCGCATTACGGTAGCAGACACGGTGACGAAGCATACGTGCACCCGCTCAGTACCCCGGCTTTCCGGCAACACAGAGCAAGTCTGTTGTCAAATTGTGTTTGTACAGCTCCTTTCTTGCCAATGCAGGCCCAAAAGTAATGTGCCGCAGAACCTTTAGTGAAGAATATCGGCTGACTTCTTACGTTAACGATGAAATCAGAGTGATGCCGCACACAGTAGCACACTTCCCGACAATACAGCCAGCACGCGCTGTCGTAGCAGGCGACGCGGTTCAATACAGCCAGCACGCACTGTCGTAGCAGAAGACGCGGTTCAATGCTGCACGCATCGCGTGTCTGCGTCTGCGCGAGCAGCCGCTGCTGGCCGACTCCAGCGCTCGCCGCATCATGGCCGCATCGCGATGCCACGCGCTCCGAGATTTCCCCTAAGTGTGAAACAGACTTACATACGCATAACAGTACCAGAGACACGTTAATGCCGCGAGGCAGTTTGCAGCACTTGCGTCGCTGTGGCAGGTACACCGACCGCAAAAAACGGTGAATCTGCGAAGCCCCCTCCCCCGCTCAAAAGAAAGACAAAAAAGATCAAGAGAGAGGCGCAGTAATACCAAGCGATGCATCGAATCACAAGCATTATTTCATTAAGAACCGTACTATACCTATAGCGATCCGCGAAAAATATGCGCACGTTTTTCGCAGGCACGACAGAAATAACAGGCGTGCGCAGGCGCTATACGCTGCTGGGCAAGGATCAATTCCATACAAATTCTCAATTCTGCTAGCAACGTTACTCACTAAGGAAAGCTTCGCTTCATTATTATGTCGGTGTGTCCCCTCGCGCTCACCTGTGCCAGTTGCAGTGCGGGTGCCGCCAAGTTGCCTAGCTCTCTCGCCTCCGGCCTCGTGACGCTCCTTTCCGCCTTATGTCGAAGCATCTGCGTTGCGATCTCTTTCCTCGAAGATGCTTTTCGAAGCTCCGTTGCCCTCCTGTAGCCCATTTTGTTGCGGTTGGCAATGCAGGCGTTGCGACGACGAGTCCGATGATGGCAGCTCAGATTTCGTTCTTCTATGGTGCCCCAGCTCCTCGTGCTCAGAATGCACGTGATCGTCATCGTCTTTGTTTGCGGGAAAGGCCGTATGATGACCATGAGAGAACAAAAAACTTGTATTTTTTGTGCAATGGTTTCAGTGCTTGCTTCGTTGCATCGATTTGCTTAACCGCTATTATAGCATGTCGCGTCATAACTAATGATGTGTCGCTCTAGAAGACGACAACGACGAACTAAGCTCGCGAATGCCATCGCGCTTTGGAATGAGCACTGTTTATTATCTTGTCGCCGCTCCAAAGTTCAGCGTAAAAGAACTCTCGAAGCAATTATCCATAGCCTAGGCTTCGAGCTCACCGAAACGACTATCATTTCATTCGGAGGCACTTTGAGGTACAGCCACAGGGATTTCTCCTTGGCAGTTATCGAATTTCTAGCGGAAACAAAAAGAATACCACGGTAATTTTTCTGAGATCCACCCTTATGCTCAGTGAGTCCACTTATGAAGAGTAATCTAAATCTTGCCTTGTCTAAACCCCTTCGCTGGGTAGGCGCCAGTTTAGAAAGGAGAAGAATAGCGCGCCCCGAGCGCCGAACGCTCTTCCTCCAACGCCTCAACTGTCTTCAACATGTTCGTGCGAGCGGCCACTAGGGAAGGCCTTGACGTCTCGACGTGGGTGTCCTCCGCCGGGGTCATAGGTCTAACGACGCTCCATAAATGTTTTCCGAACTAAACAACAAATGTTCAACAGCCACTTTTGAATATCGAGTACATCACCAAGGCCAGACCCGTACACTGAAGACTGCTTTATTAATTTGCTATGCATAGTAAGGCCGTCGCCTAAACTACACCACTTTTACGAGTGTCGTTTAACTGAGCGCGCTATAGAGTGCCCCAAATTACGAAGGCGCCATTTCTAGATTCTGCAGCTTGCTCTTGCCAGTGGATCTCGACTGAAGGTGGAAATACGCCTCTGCTGCTCGCTGCCTTGTCAGCATCACTGCTACCCGTTCCAGGGTCGTCGATCGGCGACGGGCACACAAAGGCCAACGGAAGAAAAACAAGAAAAAGACAAGGAACCTGCGCAGAGTTCAGATCAATCATGGGACCTTTCGGTCATAGACGTACAGTGGTTGGGCGCAAATACATAAATTGCAAGCTGTATATATATAGCTTTTATTAGGATGTTTATGTTGGCGTTGTATGGGAAATGGCCAGCATCAGTACACTGCAGTTTTAAAGTGGTGGTTCCTTTCGAGGTAGTTGATTGCAACGTCCAATCTCTGCCGACAAGACAATTGAGCGCAGTGACTAACAACGTCATTGTGTTAGACTGTGAAAGTGTAAAGCCTAAAGAAATAAATATTTGTCACTTGCTACATTCTCCAGAGAAATATCTTATAGCTCTCTTATAAGATTACAGCTATGCGTGATGGCTTTTCACGATAAAAATGTCTTTTTTGATCTCGGGCCGCGTTCACAAAACTTCTCCTTCGTATGTGCTTTTTGCCATTGGTCAGTCGGCCTGTCTAATGATATGTCCAGCATCGGCATTGGCTGAAATTTTCTCTTACGAACTTTTTTGTCGTAAGTCGTTTTCGTGAATACGGGCCCTCCTTCGTAGCGGTGTCCTGTGTTTTCAAATTTGGTTATGACATGGATACGTCATGTTCTTTTGGTCGCGGCGTTGTTGTCGTACCATCATCCTGTTCAAGTTGTCATTTTGTTATTTTCCCTTCTCCGTCGTGCGCCCGGTCAGCGTGTGCTATCGCTTCTACTTTATATCGAATAATATGAATCGTGAAGAAAGCGTTCGGTGCTGCCACGTGCGCTATTGATTAAATAAACTAAACGATATCAACGTTTATATAGGAGGAACCTCTACAAAACTTCGCCGAACTTATTTTCAGATGGTGTGGGCCGACTTTGTGACATTGACGCAGCCACCACACCTGTACGATGACGACGCCGTAAGAGAATAATTCTGAAGTTTGATAAAATGAGGCAAAAAATGGCGCTAGCGTCACGTGCTTGTCTTCTAGCGCACTTCTAGGATTGCTCCTCCTCTGTGGCCAATCTGTGGTCATTTGCACTGGAAAGACCATAGAGATGGCCACAGACGAGCGAAATGCGCATTCTCAGATACCAGAGATGAGGGCATCCACACAAAACGTCCTAATTAAGTAAAACCTAGCAGCCTTCTTGTAACATCCCCCCCCCCTCCTTTCAGAGATACCCATCGTATTCATATCTTGCTAGGGTATACTGAGATAAACCTAACTGCGCTTTAAAATAAGCTTTTGCTTGAATTCGTTATAGGTTACCCATCGTTATTTCCGTTTGTGGTCCCAGCTCGTTACCATAAATTATTCCTTGAAAGTGTCCCATTTAGCAACCAAATACACGGCCTTAGGCGCGCGTTTATCTTCTATACATCTTGTATACGAAACGAATTAGCAAAATACATCGAAAAGCAATCATAACCACAATGAGAGTTAACTCAGCGAAAGATTCCAAACTCTTTAAAATTAAATTACATGACATATAATGCGAACAAGATAGCTCATAAGTTTGTGCTGCCCTTGAATAAACTGGGGGGAGACCGGAGACCGTTGTTTGCGACCGTGAGCGGGGTTGTTCGCTTTTCACGGCAAGCCATTCGCCGCGGTCATGCTCACCTCGAAAGCAGCGGGGCGCAGCCACGTTTCTGCGTTACTAAGTTTTCTTTATACGTAACGCGTTTACGCCCGTGAAAACGATTCTTCGTTTTCATAAAATAGTATTATTCAAGAAGAAATACATTTCGTCTTGCAATATATTGTGCAAAAGAAGACAACAAAACATGCTCGTAAATTTTTGGCATGTTCACCGCTTCCCCACTGACTCTTCTCGCCTTCTCATTCTTGCATATTTTGTGGGTCACCCTGTCATGAAACACTTTCCACTCAAGCAAAGGAGAGTGACCAATCCTAGAAGTCTGCGCCGCACTCAGTCGTGCAAATCCGCAGCGGCACAACGAAAGCCACGCCCCCTCTTCGTGACGTTGCAGCGAGCGAACACGGTGCGTTCTGAACAAAGATCTCCGATCGAGCCCCTGGCTGTCGAAAGACTGGCCGCAATAATACAGCAACAAATGCTTATCGATGCAAGCAGGTCCCCCCTTTGTGCAGCAGTTTATCATTATCGCGAGGATCAGACTATGAGTGAACATATTTAGAAAGCAAACAGGCTGGTGTTTAAATCAATTTTTTTTCAAATAACCTGCATTTCTTTGAAGTCAGTTTGCCATCTTGTACTTCATTAGACAGAACTTAAAATTATAATTTACTCAATACATTTTTTGTACAAAGCTCTGTATATGTAAGCTGATGGCGAGACACGTTTTACATCAGCGTCTCACCGTGCTTCACGCTTTCAAGGACGGCGTTTAGGGCCACTGGTCGATGCCCTCCACGCTCCACCGGCACCTTCGAGGAACTCCTGCATAGTGTTTGAATTAGTTGACCGCGCTCGATTATTCCTCCCTACCTTAATAGATCAGATTAATGCCCCGCCACGGTAGTCTAGTGGCTATGGCACTCGGCTGCAGATCCGAGGGTCGCGGTATCGAATCCCAGCCGCGGCGGCTGCATTTCGATGGAGGCGAAATGTTGAGGCCTGTGTGCTGTGCGGTGTCAGTGCACGTTAAAGAACCCCAGGTGGTCGAAATTTCCGGAGACCTCCACTACGGCGTCTCTTATAATCAGAGCTGGTTTTGGGACGTAAAACTGCAAAAATCAATCAGACCATATTAATACCTTAATTGTTAGTAACCTTAATAAACAACAATATTTCAGGCTGCGGGTGCGATTGATACTCTCGACGTCAGGCGCCACTTCTCGACAGGGAACGCAGTAATCGGAGGACTATGCAGTATGTGCACGGCACTTCTTTATGTGCCGTCCACATATTACACACATATATTAGTAGTCGTTACCACTCAGTGTTTGAGGTCTGAACGAGTAACAACCCAGGCAGCACAACAACATTGGACCGACCTTCGCGCAACGTTGGAAAACATTGGATACAATATTGGAACTACATTGGATTTCGGGTCCCATGCTACACTTTTGACTAGATTAGTCCAATGTTGGATACCAGTCGTATAACGTTGGAAAAATTGGGAAAGAGTGGCTTTGGCCAACATTGTCCATCGTTTGTATTTTCAATATTGGTAAGCTTGTATAAACAATGGAAGCTCTAACCGTTTTTTCCAGCCTTTATTGATGGCTGTCCATCATTTTTTGCCAGCATTCATCGTTGGATGAGGCAGCATTTCTTGCCAGCCTCTTTTATTGGCTGATTCTATATTTTCCCCACCTTTTTTATTGGCTATCATGCATGCGCTTAAATTTGTTTTGCCGAGGCTTCTGGCTCTAGGCAAAAAGCAAGAATATCCAGTAAATTATGGGAGTAACAATAGCTTTATTTTGTACTTAGTATGCATGTATGTATTGCCAGCTTGGGAAATGAATTTGGTTATGTTCACGATTCGTGGTTATGACGATAGCATAAAACAGACATAAATGGTCAATGCACTCATATGTTAATGGCGAAACGTATCTTTCGAACACACACATACAAATAAGCAAAATGTTTTATTTGTGACACATTTTATTCGTGTGTATAAGAGACATGAGAAGGGATTGAAAAGAAAGTTCCGATAAAATCAACCAATCACTCTAAGTTTGAAGTCCATTGTATATCGTCAGCGTCGAGAAAACTAAACGCATAAGCACCATAAGCAAAAAGAAGAGGCACAAGAAAACATACGCCTAAACCTATGCGACACGTTTTGGTTTACGTGTTTACGTGGAGCAGCTGAAGCTTGAAAGGTTCCTGAAATGATTCCACGAAACAGCTGAATTGTAGAAATTCATCACTTCCTTAAGTAACACAGCATAAGTGAATGTTAGGATATGGTGATATGTTTCTGCATGCAGAATCCGGAACGGAGGGTATGTGGGGACAAACCGACGACTTCGAAAGAACCGAAAACCAGGAACAAGAAATGACCGTCAGAGAGCACAGGGAAAACACGCGTTTCACGCAAGACAAAAACACAAACATGAAAGTCACACGAACCAAAACAGCTTTGCTAGAACCGATTACTTCATCTGCCGCGACGTATACAACAAAGCCCACCACGTGTGTATTTACAAATAGACAAATATAAAGAAAATACGCAGTAATACATGCTATAATAAACCCGGCACACGCCAAAATGAGGGTGCGAGCACAACAGTATACGCAATGAGTAAAATAAACGAATGGCTAAAATCGGTACGAAGCTTTCAGGAAAACCTTTAGAACGGTCGCAACACGTCGAGGCTCATCTGTTCAGTTCACTTAAAATGTCCGGTCCAAAGAAGCGCAGGGCTGCCACTTTTTCACTATGCAGAAGTTTGCAGCCGCAAGGTCCGTGTCCGTAGATTACTCAGGTGTTCTGACTTCGTAAACTCGCCAGTTTCAGCAGATACACGATGCCCGTGCGACACAACCTGTGCGTCCGAAAAACCTCTGCAGAGTGAAAGCCGCTTCGCCTGCCTCACCCCCAGCTCGCTGCCGCAAAACATGTCAAACAGGTATGCGAAGCAAAACGAATTAGTGCCGCCCACGCAGCTCCCCCCTGCCCTCCCCCCCCCCCCCTGCCGTGGTACGCTTCCATGTTCGGCGGGCTCCTGTGCCCCCTGCTCGAGGTAGAAAGATAAAGGCTTTTTTTTTACCTTCCAACGTTTTGCATATGCCGTATTTTCTCATGCATAACTTATACCGTGCTTACTCGCAAATACCACGTAACTCGTGTTTTTTTTTTCTCCATGCATCTAGGAGTTCCAAAAGGTGCGTAAATTACATGCGAATTTCGCAAATACTTTCGGAATATCGCGTAAGGAATCTTTACGCGTGCTGATCTGAGATGCGTGAAATGAAATGTATCACAAAAACGAATGCAGCTTTCACTCAACACAACGCGTACCTTAACAGCCAAATGCATTCGTGGGCTACATTCAAGCATTAGCGGATGTGCGACTCGGAATCGTCGTCACTGGTGCTGTCAGCGGCATCTCTAAACTCCAGTATCAAGAGCGACTCGTGTTCACGTGGCAAAATTATCGTGGCGGAACGGTTCTCAGTTAATCGGCAAACACTATGTTGAATTTGTTTTATAGGAATCGCCAAATGTCGCTATTAAACAGTCAAAATGCGACCGGCTATGGCGAAGCCTGGGCTACCGAACACTCAGTACCGAAAAAGGACAACACTAGCCTGCGCCACGTGGCACTGGGTGTCATGGGGAGAGCATGCAAGTAATATTTTTGCGTAAACCGTACATAAAGTTGGGAGTGCAGAAATTACGCGTGGGCGCTAATTATGCGAGTGCACATGGTACGTACATATATATTAACGTTGTTTCAAATGAAAAAGAGATCATTGCTTCTAATATGTCATGTACTTCCCAATGTGAACAACATAGGCACGACAGTATTTACGTCTGGACAATATTGTCTCGCAAGCAGCATTGGCTGTCCTTTATTGAAGAAACCAGACAGAATGTCTGGACAGTATACACAGCCTACTTCTATTATTTTGGAAATATTGCAATGACAACAGATAAAGTGACCTGTTAGGCCATGCACGTGGGCTCGGAAGCCACTAACATGCTGCTGGGCATTTTGGACCATATGATGGCGTTGTAGAATGTAGTTTGCTCAACTTCCAGTGTGCAAGTTCTAGTCTACTTCACACACACTTAGCTAGAACTTGCGCAAATAAACAATTACGTAAATTATAGAGAATTTTTCCTGCTGCACTGAATACATACACAATGATTGTTCTGAACTCATTTGCGGCACCGAGTCGAGCTAGTGGTCCCTTCCTATTGGTAAAACAGGAAAACAATCATGTGTACTTGCCACCATGTGTACCTGCCTCCCGATATATCATGTGTACTTGCAAATGTTACCAACATTGATGCTACAACTTTTGTGTGCGGACAATATTGTCCGACACAGAACATTGGAAGTCCAGCATTGGCTATACAGTGAGATTGATTGGACAATATATACAGCCTGCCGCCATTACATAACCAATATTGATAGGACTATGTAGAAACTGACCCATCATTACCATCCTTGTGCACTGGACGCACCAATAATGTATGCTGAGTGGCAACTATGGCCCACATTTGCCTTCTTTTCAGGATGGAAGAATCAATATTGCAAATTGAATGGTTACGATGGGCCATTGTTGGAGGCCTTAATAGATGGAATTTCCAATGCTGGCTTATGAGTGGTATCACAGGGCCTTCATTGGACCTCCGTAAGCCAACAAAAAAACAATATTGGCCCGAGCATCTGTGCTGCCTGGGAAGGATGTGCAAAGGCCACTCGTCATGAGGCATTCTGTCGCCGTCGGCGGCACGAACAGCCAAGTCAATCTCGAAACGATCAATGAACAAAATCTCAGCCCAGTTTTTGACAAGGCCTTTGTCAGCCCTTCAAAGAGCAGTGCCACATGAGATGCACACATTTCGCCTTCGGAACTGCTGAGCTTTTTACGCGCGAAAACCACGACGTAACTCCGAGACACGCCGAATAGTCGAGGGTTCGGAAGATTTCGAGCACCTACACGTGGTTCCCTACTGACACATCGCACAGCATGCGAGCTTCTAGCACCAAGACTTTCTCGAAATGCTACTGCTGCGGCCGCAACAGAAGCCGTATCTTCCGGATCGGCAGCCGAGCACCATGACCACTGACACCACGAGGCTTCGGAGAACGAGTATTGCAAGAAAGAAAACGTTAGGAGACCAGACATATATTGTTGCGTCGTTTATTTTATATGATTTTTTGAAAAGTGTTCACACAATAATGCTTTGGTCATGTACGGCGTAGTCAAAAGAAAACGAGTAGCTCAAAAAAGTAGCTCAAAAGAAAACGTGCAGTATTGCCCCGCAATACTGTTCGCTCCATTCGCTAGCCTCTCTCAAGATGTGAATGGAATTGCGAAAACCATTTCCCTTTTATGGATACGTTCGGCGAGGAACAAATGAAATTTAACGTACCATCTTGCAAGATTTAATTTTGTCCTCAAATAAAATCGCACCACGACAGAGCGTCATGTCACTGGAAATGCTCCGAGCGCGTAGCGACGTTACATGGGTCAGTGGCCGCCTTATTCCAACTAATTATGTTGAATTGTGGCTCGTACTTACTGCAACGCTTAACCTAACAAAAAAATCCCGCAGGTCCCACGTACTGCGGGAACTGGTGTCATGCGAAGCAGCCAGTGAGAAAATTCTGTATCACGAATCGTTGGCCTTCGCACAAGTGTTACGAATAAGATGAGCGTCTTTGTGAAAAGTGCACGAATAGATGAACAGTTAACATGCAATCACCAGGAAGCCCGATAGCACCTTGGTGACTCAGTGGTAGCTCATGGTAGGATGTAACATTGGCACTCGCGTGAGTGCACAGTAATGACATCTGTTTTGTCTTAGAGAAATGCATACAATGGTGCTATGGTGTGCGCATCATGAGCGTCGTTAGTTGAGCTATTCCCACAGAATTGGGCAAGGTTGGACAAGAACATACCGAGTGAGAGTACAATATACCTCTCATTTATCACATTGCTGAGGCAGCGCTTAACACACATTCGAAGCGCGATTGACATTACACAAGCATAATCATCACATCTGTTGGTGCATCAGTTTATTTACTATATGTACCATGCGGAAGGATCCGCCGTAGCGTAGTGGTAGCGTCCTTGCTTGGCACCTCGTAATCCTGTGTTCGATACCGCTTGGCAGATTGCCTTCGGAGAATACAGTAAGTTCGTGTGTGTCTGTGTGTTCGTTATGTTAGTATTTCAAACCGACGCTATGACAAACGGTATGCGTCTATTGTTTTTAACTATCTTCTTGTGATAAGTTAAATGTCTATCTCAGTTAGCCCGAGATTGACACGGCCTGCACAAAATTTAAACACCTGTGGCGCATACCCAAATGCCACGGGCCGAGCACTAAGGCTATGACCCACATGTGATTGCAGTATCGTTAGTCGTGACGTATATAGGTATAATACGTTAGTGACGTAAAGATGAATTATTCATATTCGCCATGGATACCTTACCACCCAAAATTTTGTGTATATCGGGTAAACGAGACAGCCAGGAGACAGGGCACGTGACATGCGTGAGGTGATGTGCCAGACGCAGGAATGTCCGGCGTTGCTCTCGATGTGCCGAGGCATGTCAACAGCCTTGCATAAGAAAGAAAAAGAAACGTTCAGGGATGACAAACTCAAGCCCATATACACTCGAGCATGGTTCGTTTGAGTTTGAGTGAAGATATAGTTCCTGTTATAGGAGCGAATTGCGCGTGTTAGGCAACAATAGCCGACATTGGCAAAAGGAAAAATTAGGCGGTTGTAACTGGTATGGTGCTATATAACGTATGTTTTATTAAGCAGTCGTAAGTGAAGTGGGCGGCAATATATTTAATTTTGTTGAAATGCAATCACGTGCTCGGACAAGGCCAGGGCACTCTGTTTCAGGCCCCTTTTACGGCTGCGAGACGAACCGATTGGCAGCGGCAATGCGGAACTCCCGATGAAGTTCTTAGGCTGGCCGGAAACATTCCCGCTACTGCATAGGCTTTGATGGGTATGGGTGGTGCCGCTTTCGCAAGCCGGGCGGACTGCGCCATGTTCATAGGTCTGCAGCAACAGGTTGGTCAGTGTGATTTATGTGTATGATGCATAAAATTTTTATATGCAGCGGAGATCTATGCGAGAGGCCCTTGCTTTGCAGGGGACATAGACGTGATGATGATGATGATGACGACGACGGCGATGATTATGACGACGACAAAACGGGAGAATACCACGGATGTGATCTAGCTTTACAAGTTCTTCCACAGACGCAGTGCATGTCCAAGCGGTTGATGCGATTTTCGGTTGATATGGTTAATTTTCCAGTTCTTGCGAATATTCTATCGAGGATATTTCCCTGTATTTGAGAAGCATACAAATTCGCCCAGACTAAGTGTAAAGTATAATATCAAGCAATGTTGGTTATCGTGGCTCATTTACTCCTGAACTTTTATAATATTTTTCACCTTGCCGGCTGTGGTCTGTTGTGAGAGCCTTCCCCATCGCACTGGCTCCTCCAGCAGGAGTAGCACCAGCAGGAACAAGAAGATGTCGGCATAGCAGACATGCCATTCAAGTAGCACGGCCACGTTGACGTGCCCGCTTTTGGAAAGCTCGATGTTGCCTTGAATGCCCCAAATCTGGCAGCCACGTTGTAGAATAATAGAAATCTGAAAATCTGCAGATTTAGCATTAATGCTAGGCTCATTGTCGATCGAATGATTTGTTATGAGTAATTAAAGGGGCCCTGAACAATATTTTACTCGCAGAGTCTTGCATCAAAAAAGGTTATTTGTATTGTCCTGAGATAAATGCAAAAAGAGTTTTCGAGATCGATGCAGGCAAACGCAAGTTATTCAACTTGCAAATTCAAAATAAAAGCAGACGACAGATATCGGCATCCTGAGACGTGCACGCTGCTTCCATTCAAAACGTGGCTTGCAGAACCGGAAGCGTGCTGCCCTCTGCGGCCTTCCCACCACAACCACCACATGGGGCGCACAGCGCTCTTGTGTCAGTTACAAGAAAAATGAAACTGCAATGCAAAATTTTGTACCTTTCAGTAGCTTTAGCAAGTATAAAACACGTTGTCTATTTGAAATTTCTCTTATTCGATGCATTATAAGCATGTGTGACGCACATTTTTATTCCTACTGTTCCGTGCCAATTGGAACCTGCAGCAAAGCCAGCATGGTGATGTCATATCCGCTCGGAAAAACTGCTGATTTATGGGCTGAAGTCAGCGCGGAAACCGATTTCAGGTACAAATTAACTTATAACACGGCTTGATTTCGCCGCTTTCACTGGTGTTTCGGTCATCATCAAGTACCACGCAGTGCAAAAGTACAATAAAATCAATGTGCGCAAAATGCGTTTCATGGCCCCTTTAACGCTGTACAGGTAAATCCGGAGAGTACAGATGCACTCGGATGATGTACACATTTGTATTACGCTGCGATATTTATTCGTAGGTAGCGTCGGTCAAAATCTTCATCTTGAGTTTCCGTGTCTCTGAAGCGCACTCTTTGTCTCATATTTCCACATTCAGTTACGGTAGCGACGATTTTGACGCCCTCACGTGCCTGGGACAACGGTGGTGCATGATAGTTGTCTTCTAGGTAACAGTGACCGGTATATAAACAGCTTCGACAACCGTATTCTACGCCTCCTATTTCCGAAGGGCGGGGGGGGGGGGGGGATTCAGTAAACCGCCAACAAGATGAAATCAAATAAAACGAGCCATTGAATGCGATTTCTTATTTTAACTAAGCATATTGCTTAGCTAACCTATGACCCGAAAATGGGCGCGCAAGTGTTACGTAGTTACGACCGCCTGAGTACATAAACAGAGGTGGGAACTCACTGCCGCTGATTTGTGAAGTCAGTAATCAGGGTGACAGAAATTCTCAATGCAGCAAGAAACCTTACTTTCTCAGGCAAGTACCTACAAGGTATCTCGTCGCAGCGTCCCACAACCCTCACTTGCGTCACCTTAATCTGGCGTTGCTCGAAATTGCAGGGCACTTTCGTGTCTCGCCTCACCGTTCAGCCTGCATGAGAAACACAGAGGACGCCTTCACGTTTACACGGATGGGTCAGTTTCCTCTGTAAGCTCCACAGGAGCAGTGGTCATTCCAGCAAAATCCGTCACCATACGATTCAAGACGTCCCATTTTACAACTTCGACGGCTGCAGAACTCGCCGCCATTCATGCTGCGGTAGAGGTCATAATTGCAGAACCTTCCCATGCATGGTCAATATTCACCGACTCCAAAGCAGCTCTTCAGTCCCTTATATCACCATTTCGTCATGGACCTCACGAGCAATTAGTTGCTGACATAAGAATTCTTCATCACCATGCAGTCGAGCAAGGACACGACATCACGTACCAGTGGATACCGGGTCACTGTGGGATCAGCGGCAATGACCTCGCTGATGAATGCGCCCGATCTGCCCACGATGATAACCACTGTAGAGGAATACCGTTCTCCAGGACCGACGCATCCGCAAGGCTTCAATCCCTAGCACGTGAACTTACACGTGCACAGTGGAATTCATCAGAATTCACCAATGCTCGTGTCCACAGTTTGCACCCGGACCTTCAGTTCCACCTTCCGTCAGGAATACCTCGCGCTGAGGAGACGCTTTTGTGTCGCCTGTGGCTTGGGGTTGCCTTCACGAAGGCCTACTCATTTCTCATTGGAATGACGAACGACCCTAAGTGTGAGAACTGCGGCTGCGACGAAACGATCCGTCATCTTCTTTGTGAGTGTCCCCGTTACAGTGGCCCTAGGAAAGAACTTACCGCTGCTCTAGACAGATTTGACAGCCGCCCTTTGTCGTAGCAACGAGTTTTGGGACACTGGCCAGGACCATCGTCAGCACGGAAAGCGCTGAACGCGCTGTTACGATTTTTAAGGACGAGCGGTCTAAAGGACAGACTCTAAGCAGTGTCGCGTTTCCTTTCTTTTTCTGTGCGTGTTTTTTTTCTCTATCCTTTTCTTTTCTCTTGTCGTGTCTCCTTTCTATTGTCTTTCATTCCCCTCACCCCACTTCCCCTGCACAGGGTAGCCAGCCGGTCTCAGCACTGGCTAACCTCCCTGTCTTTCCTCCCTCCTTTCTCCTCCTCCTCCTCACCGTTCAGCAGTCCACGCTGTGGCGAAGTATGCGCTCGGCTAAGTGCCTATTCTTCGAGATAGTGTGAAGCGCTGTTTTCACCTGCAGAAGCCTGTGTTGCAGTGGTTAGCAATGCTTCCGATGAGACGACGTGTTCGAACAAGCCAGGTCACATCTTCGCCTCGCCGGTAGCATGATGATGATGATGATCCTGAAGACCTACAGCGCTTACACACCAGGGGGGATTGGCCAAGAGTTATTTGAGAATTACGTTTTGATTTGAAATGATTGAAAGGAACAGATAGTAAAAAGGAGGATTTGGAATCAATTTATTTTGGTGGAATTGTGCATGTTAGGTATTCAAACCAGGCAGATAATTTACCAAAACCTATGCAGAAGAATAACTTAATTATGTTTTACAACACAGAGTGGTCTAGCTTCTTCTTCCTCTTCTCCTTTCTGGCCGACCTTCTCGTGCTTAGATCGCACGCGGTCTTCATCGTCTTTGGCAAAAAAAAAAAAAACATTACTGGCGTCGCATTGGTTTTCGTGGCGTACTAACGTATGGCTGTTTCTTTTGACGAGTCATGATACACTGCCCATATAGCAGGTCATTAATGTCATCAGGCAATATACTATTTCTGTTCTTTGCCTCTACGTCATCCTATTCGACAATTACCACCGCTTATTAAGACGTAAACATTGTGAGCATCAGACGCGCACATTCAACTTGGTACAGTACTAAACGCAATAGGCACGTCGCTACGGGAAGTGAGCTCAGTGTCCATCAGCATGAGAAAGTTTGACGCTGAAACTGGTGATCTTAACACGGTAAATAAATATCTAGTCACCTACTTACGGTATTTCCAAGAGGAATCACTTACAGCGCTCATGGCTACTAATATATATACAATGCCGCTTTGCATATCTGGTGACATATCTGATGTCCCCGACTGAAACGTCGCTATATATATATATATATATATATATATATATATATATATATATATATATATATATATATGCGCGCGCGTGTGTGTCTGTGTGTGTGTATGTGCGTGAAAGGAATAAAGAATATATTTGCTGACACTTTGCCTAAGTGCTTAGTTCATACCGGCAGCACTGAAAAATGTGTAGGAGCAAAAATTTGAACAGTAATTAACCAAAGCAGAGTAATTAACTTTTAAACAAAACAGCTATAGGCGCTCGCACCAGATTGAAGAACGGGAGTTTTTTATGCAAGGAATACATATCCGTTGTAATATTTGCCAAAGGACGCCACCGCTAACTTCTGCAGATTTATGAAATCTGACTACTTTTGTCCAGGAGACCAAAACTGGGTGGTGAAAGTGCGATCTTTCATTGATAGCACTTCGCAAGCGCTTCATCACATCGCCTTTTTCATTTATCGAGGGCTTTCTTTACAACGCGAAGAAAAGAACTGCCTGAGATGTATTGAACGGTAAACAAGGGCGAGATCGGAGATCGCTGTTTGCGAACGCGGGCGGTTTTGTTTGCGTTTCACTGCTTATCTCTGGCTGTCATCATGCTTACCTCGTAAGCAGAGGGGCGCAGCCACATTTTTGCATGACCGCATTTTCTCTGCACGTAACGTGTTTTAGCTCACGAAAAGAAGAATTTTTCCTTTTCATAACACAGTCTTATACATTTCAAGACGAGAACCATTTCTTTTTGTAGTATATTGTATAAAAGAAGACAATAAAACGCGCTCGAGATTTTTTAGGGTGTTCACTGCTTCAGGATTTTTTCGTTCTCGCATATTTTATAGTCACACTGTCTTAAAACTATGCCCTCTAAAATAAAGAAGAGTGACCAATCCATAAATCCTGCGCACGCCAGATCCGCAGTGCGCTCAACGGGAGCCGCGCCCGTGATGTTGCAGCAAGCGAACGCGCTCTGTTCCAAAAAAAGATCTTCGATTGCGCCATTTAATTCAATTTTAAGAAAGTCCTCCACAGTTCTGTGCATCATACTTCGGACCTTCAGACAACAATAAATGTTAGGTAATTAGACATTATTTATAAATTATGTAGCGAAAATAAAAACAGCCCGAGGAACAACATATTGGTGCGAATGGTACGTGCGGCTCAATTTAGTTTCGATGCACCTTTTATTCTTAAATTAATATGGCTCAGGCTACGTGGGACACCTGTATAGGCTAGTACGCATCTCGTTTGCACCTATTCGCTCGTTTAGATACCTTCGAGATGTGGCCGTGCTTTACTTTGACTCTCGCTTGGGTTTACCTTTCAATATTTATACGTAATGGATGAATTACTTGCTTAGGATCCAGATATGTTATCAAAATATTCTTGTACAATTTCTATTTATCATTAAAACATGCATAAGGAAAGATAAGATTGTGGTAGGTACAGGTGAGATAACAAATTACTTCGTTCTCATTCAGGCCGGTTTCAAGCACTCTCATTGCTTAAAGGTCTGATAAACAATCTAACACATTTTAAATATTAAAACGTAGTTTTGCTGCAAAGGAGAGGGCCGGAGACTGAGAATTTTGTTAGTTACGACAAACCAGTTCGTACGCGGACAAAAGTATGTACAACTTGCTCATGTGCTGCTGTAAAAATAATCTACTCCATAAAAACGATCCCAGGAGGCGCCATTTGAAATGTCGCTCGAATCAATTTTTCACCATGCGGGGGCCATGAGTGTGGCAGTGATGAAACGAGCAATGGCACTACCATGAATACGGCCTAAGAACTAAGAAGTGAAAAGGCGAAAGAACGATGAAATGGCGTAGGAATATCGATGCCGCGACGTACTTCTTTCGCAGCATACTTCCATGCTTGTGCGTCCTGTGTGGCCCACATCAATTTGCCCGGTGCCGGTTTCCACTATGGCCGTTCCCATGCTGCAGCCTACGTTACAAACTGGTACAAAAATTAGGCTACGTACGTCAAGCTGGAAGTCTCATTAATGGCGCACTCCCCCACCAGCCGGTATCTTCTCCGTGCAGTAGTAGTGCACTACTGCACGCTTGCGAAAACTAAATAAAAAATATGGACTAGTACAACTTGAAAAAGAAATAAATAATGCCAGTACTTAATATATAATGAAATAAGCAGAGCCACATACAGAAATAAAAGAGCCAGTCCCGCCTGTGACGTTGAGTAAACAGCGCAGCTGGCAAGAAAGCGCCACCACCTGGCGGACATAGACTGTTTCCTCTTAATCATATATATTTCTGTGTTTGTTTCTCTCTTCCTACATCTTCTTTCTTGTCATCTTTCTTTATTTCTTCTTATATTGCACTCTCTTGTCCTTTGTCTACTCCTCATCGATACATCAGGCATCACCCTCACTTCCCCTTCACCACCTTTCTCTTCTTTCCATCTTCCTCACCCTCATTTCTATTTCCCACTCCCTTGCCGTGGCCTGTTACAGTGTTGGCCGTAAGTGCCACTGCTGGATAACCGGCGCTGCGATCGCTTTTCGGCCAATTCGGCCGCGCAATTCGGCCGCGCGGGAATGTTACTACAGTATCAACTGTGATTGCGCCGAAATAACTTGAGCATGGTGCTGTATTTTTCACCGTTGCCGCAATAACAGACGCATATGCGACTTAACCTCCCGTAAGCCACACCAAACACTGGTGGTGACTGCTCTAGTAAGGCTAAGACGGATAAATGAACGTGTATTAGAGCCAACACTAACAAGTAAAAATGAAATTTTATGAAATGCTTGCCTTCATTTGCACTATATTGTATACAGTACATGCAAATAGACATTTAAATATGTTAAGAACGTAACCGTTTCATATGTATTTTTGCTGAAGCATCTTCAATAACTAGAAATGACATGAACGCGCAGCCTTATTAATTCAATGAAGGCTTCGTTTCTTCTTGCAATAGCAATTATATGAACAGTCTCGACGGGTTTTTGCCGTCGCCGTCATGTCCCAGATAAGTTCCAAATTCATAACAACCCCCCCGCATTGTACGTTCTACCCCCGGCTAAAAGCACGCGAGTGAAGGCGACGAACACGCCTGAAGCAGAGATCAAAAGAGTCCGGCCGATCTCCGTCATTCGGAGGGCGCATACGATAACATCACCCCTATTGGGACGCCTACCGTCGAAGCGAAGAGTAGACGCCCCAGTCGTCTTTAACGAGCATGAAAAGACGCAAGAAGATTGGGTGTCGCTTGAGCAGCAACTGTGCCCTTCGCGCGGTCACCATCCCTGGCGTGTGCGCTATCTCGGCAGCCGTCATCGGGCGGTTCGTAAACCTTTCTACGTGCTGTGCTCTCAACGCGAAGGGACTGCGAAAAGTGTCCCTGGAGTAGCCGTATTCTCTTACACCTGCGTTTTGTAGAGTTACTTGAGATCGTACCTAAAAGAGTTAGCTGCCAGCGTCAATTTGTATAACATTACAATTTCTTACTATCGCATTCACTGCGTCGCCCTTTCGGTGAAACGGTGTTTTTTTTTGTCATGCACGCAAACAATATTGCCATACCTTTGATCCTGCAACCCCGTGGAATGCATGCACTTCAGCACACCGCATCCCAATCTCTTCCTTTTATGTTAACTTCTGGGGGGTGTTGAAGGGTCTTGTTGGTGACAGCTTATGCTTCAAACAATTTTCTGGCCGGGGTTACATCGTCACCTTTCCGCGCGTTCACATTGCCCATCGCTACACTCTGCCTCCCAAACGTAACTCATCTTCAGTCAGCAACAATGCATTCTCGATGTGTTCGGCAATTACTGCTGCTGGATAAACTCAGGCTAAGTACAAATGAACGAACTAAGGAAAGAAAAGCTTACATTCAGGATATAACACCGCGCGGCAATTTGTGAACAAATCGTAAACGCTTGGTAATTAGTAAAGCCGCCCCGAAGGCATTAAAGCTTAACATTCACTCGCTACAGACAAGTTATAGCTAATACAAAAAAGAAGAAAAATACTCGCTTGCAGTAAAGAAAAGGGCGGCTGTGACTCGTAATTTACTACGTAGGACGGAGGAGCACGGAGTGCGAAATGGGCGCACTTAAAGCCTAGTTGCTGATCATTGAGCTAGTGGTTTTAAGGCATGTGTGCCAATGCGGTCCGATCGCCATTCCGTCGCTCTCGTAAATATGGTATATGCGTAGCGCACGCCAGGCGGTATTAGTATTTGGCGGCCCGTTTCTTTTGTTGATTCGCCATCACTTGCATTCCTTTCGCGCGCAGTATGATAAATTTTGCGCCGGAAGCACTTCTTAATGTAACATCGTACTTTTCGCAACATCAGTTGCACCGTCCTGTAAAGGGCTGGCTGCACCTGCTGCGTATCCAGGTTTTAGCAGCACACGGGGTTGTCAGCGAGGACACCTAGTTATTGTTTATTTACCCGGAATTATCAGTTAGTGCGCTTCTTTGTGAAGCGGGAATCCAAACAAGGGGGAAGCCTTCGCGGTTGCCACACGCACGCACGCACACACTCACACACACATATACCCACACGCGCAAACACAGACGCACGAAAAACCTGCACGCAAAACGCACGCAAACCATGAGAGGATAAGCGCAGGAAAGATAGACTTCCAGCAGACGACAAAAACCGGCATCCTATGAACGACGTCGCAACTAAGTGGCGCCACAGTATGTCCTCGAGGCCAGTACATCCACGCCTGCAGAACATTTATTTATGGGAACCAGAAGAGTGCGTTGTGCCGACAACTTAGTATGGGTGAGACAAAGAGAAACTTAGAGGAGAGGGAAAGTTTGAACTGAGAAGTTTGAAAGAAAGATCGTTAAAAAATGAAAGAAAGAGATGCATAGAGAGAGAAACAAAGAGAGAGAAACGAAAAGAGAAAAAAAAACAGAGGGAGAGTAGAACTAGAAGAGGGGGAAAAGATATCGAAAGAGACAAAGAAACAAGTAGAGAAGATGGTGTAATGAGTGAAGGTGACACGACTAGTCCGCCGCGGCGGTGTAGTGGTTACGGTACTCGGCTGCCACCCAAAAAACGCGGGTTCGATCTCGACCGCAGGGGTTGCATTTTCGATGGAGGCGAAAATGCCAGAGGCCCGGTACAGCACACGGCCGTGTGCTGTACGTTGTCAGAGCACGTTAAAGAACCCCAGGTGGTCGAAATTTCCGTAGTCCTCCACTACGGCCTTTCTCTCTATCTCTTTCACTCCCTTGGCTCTTACCCCCACGGACGCTTAGCCGTGCTCCCTACGTGGGCTGCATAAATTAGCGTCCTTTCCTAACCGAACCACAATCATCACCATCATCATCACACGACTAGTTTTGTACAGATGAAATAAATACTAAATTTGCGTGAAAAATGAAACCTTAATGGTTTCTTTGCATATGTGTGGCCTATATTGTGCAAGAAATATTAGGCGTGGCATTGCTAAAAATTTCTTCATTTTTCTTTAACTTTGCAATGCTTTACTAAGCCCTCATAACTCACATAGTCATCGGTATTTGCGACTGCCTAGCCCTGCCTAATTTTTATTTATGCAGCCGTATCCACGAGGCCTCGCTCAATGCCAGCCAACACAAGCCTCGCAGACTCATACACCGTCATTCCCATCGCGGCACAACGCTCCTTAGGAAACTCGCATTGGCGTGCCACATTTTTCTCTGGGTATTCTTCTAAGAAACAGTGCCCTTACTGTTCCACTTCGCTTCCCTGTCTCTCTGTCTATCTATATATCTATCTATTTATCTATCTATCTATCTATCTATCTTTAAATAATTTTGCATACAAGTGACCATACAAGCAAAGTTTTTGACCAGCAAATACTGATCGGCTAGCTCCCTTCAGTCATTTGTCACGCGTTAGTTCTCTCCCTCTTAGCCGTATTGAACTGAACGCTGTAGCAGCTTCAGCCTACAAGCACTTCTTCCTGAGAGCGAGCGAAGGACTGTTTATTATTCTATTTCTAATATTACACACACACACACACACACATAGATTGACACCGACTTCAACGTAATACGTCCACATCAGTGTAAACCTATGCTTGTATTATCACATGGAAAAAGTTAAAAAGAAGCGGAGCGGACAGCTCAGAGGACTACATGACGTATTGCACGACCGGTGCTGCTGAAATAATAAACGCTACACGATGATTTGATGATTCTTTTGTTTACTGGTTGTTGCTTTCTGTACCTTCAGTGTTCAATTCCTCTTGCGTTTGTAATGTTGCTTGCTCTTATAATAATTCTTTATGTTATTGTTAATCGAGGGTCCCACTGCAGTCGTTAGACTTTGGGACCCTCGTCTGTATACTATTACAATGAACTTTGTACTTTCAAGGAATAATAAACTGAACTGAGCTCAACTGAACTGAACAAAAGGAACCTAAAATAGGAAGTCAACGCCTACTAAATGTTTAATGAGGGCCGAAGAGACTTAAACAGTTGGTACAGGGCGCTACTAAGCAGACGTCGGCGAAAACGGGGCGCCGAGTACACGAAGACTTTCGTCTACATTCCTTTACTGTTGTGTTTTTCCAGCACTCACTTCTTTACCAGTCCACCGCTGTGCTGTGTGTCAATGTTTAATGTGATTTACTACATTTCTCGCGCAATTCGAAACGGTTCATCTTTGTCCGTCTCTTCTTCCCTTCGGCCATTAAGTTATCTGACCCCGGGAGAACACCAAGGCAGCAAGCAGACAAAAGCAAAAGGCACTTTGACCATGTATATGTATGAATCCTGCCTCCCACTACGGCTTGGTTTCCCTGTGGTCACTGCTACAACGGTCACGCGTCGCATTCATAGCCTCTCGTTAAAGCTTCCATCATATCGCCTTGGGAGCATGGCTCGTCAACATTTCTCAGTTGTCCTGAGGCACTTCAAAAGCACGGGACAAAACGAAAGCAATGACAATAGCATGAGATTTTTTTAGTCTGTAATGCACCCAAAATCGGCACGCCGTCGAAGTTCCCTTGAGACAACCTGAACCTGCGATGGTCCGCCGACTGGTGCACGTGCATATCCGCCAGTCGTACTGTAAAAGAGTCGAAAATACAAACGTTGTAGCATGATCGAAATGAAACCGTAGTTCACTGCAGAACACTGCCACAAACAGAAAGCGACCACCAGACGTATGATCCATGTTTTCCATATACTAAAGAATTAAACTAGGAAAGAAGTGTGGCTTGTCAGGGAGACAGAAGTGCAATCGATGTTCGTTAATGCAGTTGATTATCGTGAAAGATCATATCTGTTACATTTCGTTGCGTCCAAACAGAAAATTTCCCGAATGACATGTCACGGTAGGTTTTGTGCAAAAGTGCCGCACGTGTCCAGTGCAGAAAGGACGCTCCGTTGGTCAAATATACACTTACAAGCCAATTCCTCTGCTGGTCGTGTATCGAAAGTATATCAAGACGTTATTAACACGAGTCTCGTGAATTTCATAACTAAGCGCAGTACGGTTTCCAGAAATATAAAAGCACTGAGTTATAGCCTTAATACATGTTAAAGAGAAATTGCTGTATGACATTATTGGCAAAAGTGTACGTCTTTTCATTGATTCATTGACACCTCGTGATTGTGGCATTCGCAGTGTTGCCTTATATATTTTAAAAAATACCTTGTACGGAAACAAGCGTGTAAAATTTGTCTCGCATTCATTTTGTGGTAGCGCTGGTGAACAAACAAGGACAAGAGAAGACACAAGTATACTGGACGGGCGCTAGACATCAACTGACTTTACTTTTTTTGAAAAAACACATACAGAATGACCAAGTACACGTGATCGCCTGCGCAGACGTCCACAGGCGCAGGTGCAATGCGCATTTTTGTTACCACCTTACGTTAGCAAGATTCAGTTTAAGATATTCATACTCTTTCTGAGACAAGGCGATGGAAGGTACACTTACGCACTCGTTTTTGTTAGCATTAATCGCTACCGCCTCTATAATTTCACGTGTCATTTGGCCTTTGCCTTTTCTTAGCACACGTGTCGCTCTTCTCGACCACCACTATGGTTAAACAAGTAGTGCCCCAGCTGGAATCGATGCCGGGGCGCTTGCTATTTCTACTTTACATAAACGACTTATTAAATGTTCACAACTTACATAATGTACGCTGATGACACCAACATGCCTTTCTTCTATTTCCGCGCAGACACCTACATGTCTTTCTTCTGTTTCTGCGCATACACCTACATGTCTTTCTTCTATTCTGCGCATACGCTTACTCACTTTCAGAACACGATAAATAATTCAGAATCACAGCTGACTTTTTCAAAATAAACTAGCCTTCAAAACAAAGACGTCTAAATACGTCCTAATGTCTTATTTATACCCACTACGTAGCAGGTTATGTGACATTGAACTTACGCTAATATTTCAGGACACTATGCTCGAACACGTAAATATCAAAACCTTTTTGATGTTATGTTTGAAGAAAACTTTTTATGGAAGATCACACGTATTAATAAGCTCATCTCAGGTTTAAGTAGGCCAGCTGGTCTAACAATCAAACTGTCGGATCGAATCCCTTTGAGGTAACAGAAGGCGATATATTACGCTAATGTCTACGCCCGTTTAACATATTGCGCACTTGTTCGGGGCAGAGCAACAACTAAGAATTATAACAAACTTGAGACCATGCAACCGAAACTACTCAGAATATTTTAAAATTATATTTGTGAACCCGAAGACTTAGCAACCAATCCTTTCTTTATGACCCACAGTTTGTGTAATTAAGGCAAGTAAATTATATGAGTGTAAACTCCATCTGCACATACATAAGCATAACCTGAAAAGGTAAAGTAGCATCTACCAGCCACACATAGGTGTTGGTCTCGGTTTTGAATCACGAACAAGGGTTTAATTTTTCGACATCTAAGAAAGCTTTCATTTCTGGAGAATCCGTATGGTGTTCCTCGTAAGTTTGTGCTAAAAACGAGCGGAGACAAATTTTTCCTTTTGTAATTTTTACTCCAAGATGCGGAATTCCGCACAACTGATTTACCATACACATAACCTGCTACGTTTAGCACACGCAGTGGCAGGACGTCATGTTATTCCCCACGTTATAGACGGATACCAACACCGCAAACACGCACAAATAAAAGAAGCTCTGCAATTACCACCCACTAAGGCGCGGCGGTGGTACTACTTCGACATGCCCTTGGACCTGGCTCGGGCATATGTGCGTGCACTGCCTTACGACAAAATACAATAGGACATGTGAAGTATCCACAACACTTGGATGGCATCAAATCACCTACATAAATACAATCCGCCCTCCCACATTGCCTCATCCTTCATAACACAACTCGGCAACACCAGTTTGCCGCGCCCCTCCGCAGCAATCTAGCCAAAAGAAATGCTTTCGCGTTCTCATCTCGTAAGAATATGCGCAGGTATTGTCGAACTTTTTTTGGTGAGCACAACTAAGGCTGTGGTGAGCACCATCGATAAGTCAAGCAAAAAAGTCCGTCCCATCTGCTTGAATGGATGGCATCGGAAACGCTTGCTGGTTAACTAGATGTTATCCCAGGACATCGTGCTACAAATTATCACTGCATGTTTGGTTATGAGTAACGTCGTTTTCGGGAGCTCATGGTTACATTCATGTCCACCTAGAGATTGCAAGCATCCTAGACCAGCCTGAATACATGTGCTTCGTGTACGTATTTTTGTAGTACACAACCGCTTTAAAATGCCGTTGTCAGGACCAGCGATCCCACTCTCGGCAGCTGTATTCTCGATAAGCTATCGCGATCTTACGATCTTACATATTCAACCAGCAGAGTACTTGTGCCAAGGCATTATGCAACCTAAATTCCCTGCGTACAGAAATTATTTTAGGACCAACAGATAAACAATTCGATCTTATTCAACTTATGTAATATCAGCAGTTAGGCCGTGATTAACAGATTGTTAAACACGATGAAAAGCAAGGATTCGTGTTCATAGTTTTCAAAGATTTTTCCTCACTTCAAGCCTCCATCTTCCCTTAAACTTCTGTTCTCGTTTGGAGAGAAGTTATGCTGTTACTCGAAGGACGTAGGCTCGATGCCGTCAGTGGCAGCCTCATTACCGATGGAGGCGAAATTGCAAGACGCCCTTGTGTTGTCAGGGCAGGTGTAAAGAACCCCAGGTGGCGAAAGTTTCCGGAACTCTCCACTATGGCGTGCCTTACATCATGGTCTCGGCGGGTGAAACCCCGGTGATTATTAGTGTTATGCTGTTGCTTTCACTGTTCGGTTCTGGGTCAACTCACTAGGATCCTTAAGGTCACCTTCCTTATAAAACGCCAGTGAAACCCACGTGTAGCGGCGCTCGGGAGTTGACCCTTGACCTCGAAGCCACGGCTCTCGCATTCCACAGCGTTACTTAGGAATTTGCCCGCAGTTGCGTAATATTCTCGCACCGCCCAACTGCGAGCGGTAAAGCTGCATGTCCTTAGATCAGCCTCTCCGTTGAACTCCTGTCAGAATATCGGGAAAAGACCATGGTGTTTTTGGTTGGGCAAATGGGCGACAACAGCTTGACTGCGAAATGCCAAGAAAGGTCGATGGCACGCAAACTCGGCTGAATCATTTGCGCAGAGCAAAGGAGAAAGAAGCGCTTTTGGTTGTGCTGCAAGATTGTGCGCGCAGGCGCAAATCTCGCTGAGTGGCTCTGTGAAACTTATGGAATTACAACGGTCTGAGCAATGCGGATCAAAAGTCTCGGCTAAAGATAGGCCGCAATGGAGCGCGATAGTGCAGTCTATGGCACTGATTAAGTTTTTACACCGCAGTGGCCAGATACAGTACTCGCAGATCGCAGATTTATGAGGACCACCTTCGTCGACGGAAGAGAGGACATGAGCCGGACTATCACTTTCTGCATGAGCACATCGAGCTAACAGAGCGCACATTTGCGCACAAGACCATGAGGGACTCCTTCCTCCATGTTTATGAGAGTCCTCTGGCGCGTATTCTTGCCATGGGAAGAGATGAAGCTAGTGGTCTTCAGGCGGGTAGCCAGGGGTGCATAGACTGAAATCAACGCACTACATCCTAAGCGGGTCACAGTCTAGCATTCTCAGTTTCGCGAAATATCGCACCAGGGGCGCGGACATTACCGCGGACGCGGCGTCATGGCAGCTTCGTCTGTACTGCAGAGTAGAGGAAATTTTCGCCCGCAAAACGCAGACGCGTGCAGATACTCATGGGAAATCTCACCATACGGGAGCTCATAGAAATCGTGCATTACCTGCGAAAGTTGTCGCCTGCTCAGTGTCACTCCTCAATGCAGTCTAATGAAGCCAACAGACAGCGAAGCCCAGGACAGCATAAGGGAACCTGTTATTATAGTTTCTTAATTGTGGTATAGTAATACGATATAACTTAAAAGGAATTAATGTGGACGAAAAATCATTCCTACCTTCAGTAGAGGCCGAACCTACAGACTTGGTATAACGCGTCCGATGCTCACCAACTAGGCTATACGAAAGCGGTCGTTCATCCGTCCACTATATTGCGCATTTGTGTACGTATAATCGGGAGCGTTAGGCAGCGCCATTCCTAGCAATGGCGGCGGGGTTGTAGCACTCTTTTTGCCAGAAGGCGTTAATGTGTTCTTATGACGAGATGGCGGCTGTCCTATGAACGCTCGCAATGAACCCTTCTCCACGTCTGTCGCAACGATGCGGGCAATTAAAGCTGGTATCTTGGAGGACCGCATATTCGTAGCCAGCTCGACGCACTGATGCATGGTCTACACTAGCCATTCAGAAAAAAATATCTGAGATTCCCTTTTTCTACGTTCCTCGTTTATTTTTTTCCATGGCATCATCTTTTCCCGTCGCTATTTAGTGCGATCAACGGGTGGCTGCTTAATGCAGGCCGTGAAAATTCGGTTTTCGCGCTCAGGAACTGTGGACACAAAAGTTACAGAGGAAGCCATCCACCAATGTTCGCCGTCAAGTGTCGCTGATTGATTGATTCGTGGTGTTTAACGTCCCAAAACCAGCTCTGATTATGCGAGACGCCGTAGTGGAGTTCTCCGGAAATTACGACCACCTAGGGTTCTCTAACTTGCACTGAAATCGCACAGCACACGGGCCTCAACATTTCGCCTCCATCGAAATGCAGCCGCCGCTGCCGGGATTTGATCCCGCGACCCACGGATCAGCAGCCGAGTACCATAGCCACTAGACCACAGTGGCGGGGCAAGTGTCTTCGATGAACTGTTCCTTAAAGTACCATCGGCAAAAAAAAAGTAAACGGGCCTAGGCGTAGGCGGCCGGTGGGAAATTTATCAACCGTGACAAGGCGCTGCGCCACGGCTAGGTCGTATTTTAACGTCACTCAGGACACTAGACCTGAGTGTGCTGAGCGAAATAACAGCACAGCATCGTGGCCCCGCAGCCACTCCGGCCAACAAAGCCGTGGTCCGTTAACTTTTTTTGCCGATATTGCTTATCTGTACTCACATTCTATTGAACGGTCACACGAGGAGACGTTGTGAAAACTTGCCAAGCGCCCCCACGTGCCGCTCGAAGGAAATATTTTTTAGAAGGACACCAGCGTTGGTGGAAAAACGGACCAAGCATGATAATGCGCTTGCTTTCACGCGAGATGTTCTTAAAGATGCTATTTTTGTCTCATAATGCCTGCGCCTCTGGTGTAGACGTTACAGCACTGCGGGCTTCCTTAGTACAGGTCTAGAATACAAATTCAGCCGGCGAATGCCTTATGTTCTTCCGGCTTAGATATGAGCTGCGCTGCGCTGACGGCCATAGAGTGCGCGTGATTTCAGTCGTAGTTTTAAACCGCGTCCGGTCCTGCAGGCGTTGGATACCTGCTCGGTTCCATTGGTGGTGACGTATGTGCAGGAACTACGCACTCAAATGTAAGAACGTGCACGAAGTAGTGACGTGAAAACAGACACCTGAACTTCGTTTTTCTCGAATACCCTCTGCCGAACGAATCGCCCACGAATAATGAAACAAATTCCGCTCATCGAGCTACAGACGTGTACGCATATGCGGCATCATTTCGCGCATCATCGTTTGCATTTCTTACTTGTTATACATTGGTCTTATTTTTTTATTGCTATCATTTATTGTTTTTGCGTTGTTCGACACATCTGCTTCGCAGCCGTATAATTTCTAAATGAAAGAGATCACACTGGCTGCAGCTTCTGTCTGGGTGACGTAGCCCCGTCAGGCACCTTACAGGCCTTTTTCTACGTCTCCCAAGGCAATTTTAAACTGTTTTGAATAATGAATGAATGAATTACATAATTAATGAAGAAACGCTGAGTTTATACGTCCCATACTACGACATGATTATGAGGCACGTCCTAGTGGGAGACTCCCATCAACATCGACCACCTGGGTTTACTTGGCGTGCGTTTTGATTGATTTGTGGGGTTTAACGTTCCAAAACCAGCTCTTACTATGAGAGACGGCTTAGTGGAGGTCTCCGGAAATTTCGACCACCTGGTGTTCTTTAATGAGCACTGACATCGCACAGCACACGGGCCTCGACATGTCGCCTCCATTGAAATGCAGCCGCCGCATGGCGTGCGCGTAAATCTAGCTACGCGGATGTTCTTGTAATTATTTCATTTCACATCGCAAACCTACTGAGACAAGAAGTGTCGCGAAATTCGGTACGGCAACGTCTAAGACTACCGGCGGTCAAGGTTTTCTGACTATCCTCAAGATGTTCTGTACACCCTATTTGACGAATTAAAGCTGAACACGTAAATTTGCCTCGCAAATGCTAGGAGTTCTCCACCGAGCAGTCACGTACCGCACTAATGTCGCTTGGGAGGCTTCATGGGATAGCAGGGGCGCTGACAAGTGAAGTACCGACCCACGGCTGTGTCGTCACCATTGTCCCTGTCGTCCCGGCGCTTGCAGGCTGCGCGAAAAGTCATCTCCTTGGTCACGCTAAATCACTTTCATTTCGACTCGTTAATGTTCACTCGAGGCCACCCCTTTCTAAAAGAGCCCAGAATTTACCATCACGTTCATTAAGATTCCAGCTCAATGCGTTGGTGTCACACCAGAAAAATGGATGATGATGATGATGATGATTTGTGGTGGTTACTGGCGCAAGGGCGGTTGCGGCCTAAGAGCGCCAGGCGAATTATGATGTGTACACAGTGGTGTAGTCAATGACAATTCCTAGGTGGTGCAATGTGGCTATAAATGGGCCTAAAATTATGTGTACTAAACGTACTTGAATGATATACAAGCAATAAAATTATGCACTGACATGATTAATGCGCAATGATTATAGTGTACTTGGGTCGGTTTGTTTTCAGAGGCACAACTGCCTCAAAGGACCCTTGCAAATGAAGGGTCTAGAGGGAGAGTGCTTTATACTTTTGCTGTCCCAGCAGCACCCTCTACTGGGAGAGGATGTGCTAGGTGTCTCGTGCGCGAATGTGCTAGGTGTGCTAGGTATCTCGTGCGTCTTTCAAAAAGTTTAACATGGTTGAATGATCGAAAATTGGGACATTTCCTAAAAACACTGAAGTGGATGAGCCCGCGATATGCTTTTCTAAAATGTTTCTTTCTTCCACGTTCCAAATCCATGATGTTCGTTCAAATTCCAGCGCAATGCGTTGATGTCACCCCAGAAAAATGGAGAAAATACGACGAGGAATTTGGCGTACTAACATCCTCAGTACCAATGTTAACGGACCAAAATACCCCAAGTCAACGTATCCTTCTCATTCTCTCCAAAGAATACTTTTCTTGTTATCAAAAGACATCCGCTTTCTATTTTTTTTCGACTTTGAGAGTTTTGTTGGCAAGCTACATGCTTTTAATTTGGCTCCCTTCGCGAAATGGTAGTAAAGTCTATCATTCGCGGTCCCCTTGTAAGTCTAGCAATACTGCACATTTCTCATTAGGCTATATCTCAATAAAAAAATTCTGCAGTTTTATGTGCCACAAACATGACATGCTTCCCAAGAATACCGCAAAAGGGGCACTCCAGAGTGGTTGGGGAGTTCTTTAGCGTCCGTCTCCATCGAAGTACACAGACGTTTTCCCATTTCTCCCTGTCAAAATGCGGCTGCCCAATGAACGCTCGCAATGAACCCTTGTCCATGTCTGTCGCGACGACACGGGCAATTAACGCTGGTATCTTGGAGGACCACATATTCGTAGCCAGCGCAACCCAACTTCACTGCACTTTAGCAGTATACAGGTCAGTGGCATTTTTTTTTGTTCGTATGTCAGGAGATGTGCCATATTTGAAGAAATTTCAGTAAGCAAAGTGAACAGTGTACTCCAGGCCCGGGCCGAGAATTTTTTCCGGAGGGAAGGGGGTGGGGGACCTTGCTAAAATCCATGGCTATATTTCAGAAGGACATGAATTGTCATTATTTATATGCGGTACAAATCTCAGTATGTACATTAAGTGACTTTTTAAATGCAACGTTATTCATAGGCTTAAATTTTGTTATTAACACTACTATACTGCGTTATGAATAGAACTCCCCAACCAAAATATCGGGAGGGGCCAGCGCCCTTAGGGCACCCCCCCCCCCCCGGCTGCGGGCCTGGCGTACTGTACACTTAAATAAGATGCACACTTAAATCAGTCGGTCTTCCTCTATCGATCACAGCAGCATTTTCGTCACTATATAGCGCTCCCGCAAAATTATGTCCAGAAGTACAGATAACTTATTAGAAGGGCTGCTAACTGAAAATAGTTGAAATTTAGTTAATCTTTCAACGTGGTCTTTTCCAAGATTCTGCAAATTAAGGTAACTGGAGTCCTTTGGTAAAATCTGACAGATCGCCGAAGATGCACTATCCAAAACTTTCTGGTATGAGCGAGTGCTCGTGCTGTTCTCTTGTCCTGTGAGCACTTTATTAGGAAATGTTCTAAGCATACCCTAAATCGATGAACAAATCGCAAAGTACGATTTAAAACAGGGAATGTCGCGGGAGCCAAAGTTTCGACAAGCGGACTTGTCTTCGTCAGGGCGGCGAAGACAAGTCCGCTTGTCGAAACGTTGGCTCCCGCGGCATTCCCTGTTTTAAATCGTACTTTGCGATTTCTTCATCGATTCAAGCATCCATCTTCCCCTGAGCTTCTCTTCAAGCATACCCTAAGTGATACTGTAATTATCGCAAATGTCGTGAGCCTAAGAAATTCCGCATCTCTTCACTCAGACAATCGGTAAACAAAGATATGAGAGCGAGATGGGCTTAATTCGAAAGGCTGCAACGGAAAGCAGTTGCAGCCCTGACGAAAACAAGCCACCTTGTGGGAAGGTTAGCTTCGGCGAAACCTGTATCTGATGGCAATTCATCGTTTCAAGTCTCCGTTTTGTAGTGAGCTTCTATATTTTCTAGCGCTGGTTACAACACTCAGTGACACCCACTCCGGGAGGCGTTGGCAGACAGGACTCTAGGCCGTTTTGAGCAGCCAGATTATGTAACCATGGTCATGGGCTTCGACAGTACAAAAGGCAACCAAGGCTTTGTCAGAGCACCTGAAGTTGACAGTTCTTTGCGGCCCCATGTAGACAAGTGCGCGTGATTACTGCTCTATCTCCATCCCTCGCTTTCTTCCATTCTATTTCACCCGTCCATCCCTTCAGCCAGTGCAGGGTAGCAGACCGGACGCGCGCCTGATTAACCTGCCTGCTTATCCTTTATTTTCTTCTCTCTCTCTTTCTCTGAAAAATTAGTAATTAATGCGTTATTACGTACCAAAACCAGCAGCGATTATGAGGGACGCGCCATAGCGGAGCGCTCGGAGTAATTTTCGACCACCTGGAGTCCTTTAGAGCACACCTAAATTTAAGTACACGGTTTCTTTTTTTTAAGAGTGAAACTGTTAGCCACACCATAAAAACGTCGGTCGTCGGAAAGAAACCTTGCCTCTCCTTTGCCTAGCAACTGCCGACAGCACGGCTGGCACACCACTCTTCACCGAATGTCGTGACGTCACTGGCGACTGCGCATGCGCTCCTCTTCCTCTAGTCTGACGAAGAGCCCGTGCACGGGCGGTGGCACGCGTGCTGCGTCTGTGACCGTCTGGATTCACGGGAACGTGCTGAGCGCGATGAGAAGCTTTGGGAAGCTTTCGGTGGGCGTTGTAGTGCATCGCAAGGAGTTTCCTGAAGCCTCAGACCACAACAAGATGTGGGTCGCTCTCTCGAGTTTGGCCATGCGTTCCGCGTCTCTGACTGTCTCTGCTTCGACGCGAATCTCTCTACGCTGAGAAGGGTGCGAAAAGTCTAGAAGCATTCGCTGGCCCTCACGGTGAGTCGCGAAGCGTTTCCCGAAGCCTCAGTCCACGATGAAGTGCGGGTGTACTGGAAGTGCCGGAAATCTCTGCTGAGATGCATGGTGCCACAGTGCACCATGACGAGCGGTTTCGTGTACGCAAAAACCTAGAAAAAGCCAGGACTCGCTAGGTGCCGATCGGCTTCGTAGTGTCTAACCTTACGCCATTAGCGCAAGCTGCGCCCTTGTTTTGTATTTCACCTCTCTGAAATGCGGCCCAGGATTCGATCTCGAAACATCGAGCTCAGCAAGCCAAAATCTAACCACTAAGCTACCCCGGCGGGTATTATCTCCCTCTTTACAAGCGTGTTTTATTGTGCTAGATATCGTGAGGTAGTGGACGGCTGTACGATGGCAGTGCCCGCTTACTGATCGTCCGAAGCAAGCACCAGTCGCAGCACTTGCACTTGTCTTGGAAAACGGGTGTTTTCATGTGACACACGCTGTCGTTGATGGGACCGCACGTAGCCAAGGTGCACAGATTCTGCGTGCACAGCTGGTAATGATCTGCGAGAAATAAAGGAAAAGAAACCTTGGGTCCTGCAAAGTACCACTTTCAGCGGAAAGGAGCGGACACTTTGCAACCACAAGGGCTGTGATCATCACTTCGACATCTTACGCGGTACATTTCTATGCCACTGATTATGATCGGCATACACCATACGCAGATTGCGACATGCGTCAGGGCTGCTTTTCGAGTCAGGGTGGAGTACATTTCAAGGACCCCTTCTCAGCTAATTATAGAAGCGAAAAGATTACTCGAAGAATGTCAAGTAGACGTTTTGGCTTCGTTCAGTTTTTGCACCACCCATCGTAATAGTTTGAAAAATGTGATACGAACGTCACCAGCTAATGGAAATTTTCAGCATATCTGCTAAACTTCGTTTTCAGTTGTTTTCTTGAGCAGCGAACTTACAAACGCCAAGCTCGCTCTTCCTCATAGAAGACGAGGAGGAGAATATGCTCGTGTGCAGCAAAATCTCAGTCCTCGAAAAACAAATCCATCCACGGCAAAGTACTGCTTCTATTCGACCTATGTTACAAACGGTGCAAAAGATAAAGACGCAATGCAAGCGTCACAAGAGGCACAGGGCTTGCGTTGCGTCTTTACCTTCTTGCACAGCATGAACCTACTAGCCAAAAAACAAGTCTCACGAAATATCTTAAGTTTACAGGTATGTAGAGTACAGGAGGCCGGGGAAGGATGCAATAAACACCTAATCGCAGTGTTATTTTTCGTTTTCACGACTTTAGGATATATTGTATCTGTCATGCATGGCGCATGCACCGGCAACCGAAGGCATGTGTGTATCGACCGCCACACTCGATAGGCAGCACATGGCAGAAAAGCTCTACCGGGCCTGCGCACAGGAATCGAGGATGATTTCACTGTAAACGCAGTAAGATACGACTTCAAGGCGCAGCACTTGCCAGCAAGGCATACGTACTGCTCGGATCAATGTTATTCCGCCAGCCAATCACAGAAGTAAACATTATCGACGTCATGCAACCTTATTCAAAACGGCGCCGTGGGTAGTTTTGGCGTCCGTTCAATAAATACTTAGGCTTTCCACGTTCCGCTTTCACGACGTAATGACAACATATAAATATATTCACTTATCGTTTATTTTTGCCATTAGCTCTTTGTTTTGGTTGCACGGAAACTTCGAAGTAGGAAATATTTGCAGCCTCGCGGAGGAACAGCGGTGGGCGGTTATAAGGACGTGAGACTTGAATCATACTTCACTGCAGACTTGAATCATATCTGACTGTAGATGCACCGTAGGTCATCAATCCGAGGACCAGACCAATTTTTCGATACCGGGCAAGCAACTCCGCCGGTGCCCTCAAAGCAGACTTGTACGTACGCGCTATAGGTAATAGATTACTTATAATCGATTACTGTTTGCTGTGATTTTGTAATACTTCAGTTACCTTTCTTGATGAGTGAAAATTCCTGAAATCTGATTGCTTTTTGCCTATAATCGATCACACAATTTCAAATTACAATTTACTCGCACGCACGCAACGAAGCGCTGTGCAATCACGAATTGGTGCGAGCAGTGCTCGTATACGATTCAACACAGCACTACCTCTGACCACGTAGAAAGGAGTGTTTGAGGAGAGGAAACTGCTATGCCACAGCAGCGCGGGTCGGCGGCCCGTTCATGTAATGCTTGGGCGAGGAGGAAGTTGAGTTTTCTGCGCATCACGACAGATGACGCTACCGGCCTGTTCCCATTGTTTACGTGTCATTCTATAGGGGCAACGCATCATTATCGCGTTACCGTCTCATATATTGCAGATTTTCTCAGTTTTCACTCTGTAGCGTCAAGAAACAGTTGCGGCGGATATTTTAGCGCTGCAGTTAGTAATAAATGCTGATTTAATTACGTGCTGTACAGCGCTTGCACCGAGCTGCTCGCATTCACTTCAGAACAGACGACGCATGCCGAAAAGTCATTCGCTGTCGAGTTGTGAGCACGTATGTGTTAATGGCCTTGAGAAGAAAGGTCGTGAGAGATGCCACGTGTTCTTTGTCATCCGCTCACTATAAAACTCTCATGGGCTGTCGCAGCGCGACGTCACGCCGCGGAGGCCACGGCGCGACGCGCGCGTTTCTCTTTTCGTCGGACAGAGGGCGCGTCGGCGCTGTACCCCAAGGCGTGAGTTTACAGGGCCGCCCGAGCGAGCGCTGTTTCCCCGCCTCGAGAATTCTTGTTCCTCGGGTCAAGTACAAAGTGAAACCGCATTGTTTGAATCCGGTTTCATTTTGTGTTTGAGCTATTTGTTCTGGAAAGTAGTGCCTTTCCTTTCCCTAGCCCACGGAGCAAGAATTCTTGAGGAGGGGAAACTGCGCTGGCTCGGGCGGCCTGATAGTCACGCCTTAAGGTACCGCGCCGACGCACCCTCTGTCGGACGGAAAGAGAAACGCGCGTCGCGCTGTGGCCACCGCGATCGGCTGCGGCGGCGCTTCGTCACGCTGCGGATGCCCGTGACTGTTCTAGAGTCAGCAGATGTCAAAGAATACGCCGCAGCTCTCAAGCCCTTTCTTCCCAAGGCTATTTGCACACGTGTGCTTACAACACTGCCACCGAATGGCTTCCAGCGGCATGCGTCGTGTGCTCTGAAGTGAGTGCAAGCAGCTCCTTCCAAGCGCTGTATGGCACGTAATTAATTCAGCATTTATTACTAAGTGCAGCTAAAATGTCCGCCGCCCCTATTTATTGATGCTACAGACTGAAAACTGAGAAAATTTGCGAGATATGTGATGGTAACGGGATAATTATGCGTCGCGCCCTTAGGATGGCATGTAAACAATGGGAACAGGCCGGCAGCGTCATCTCTCGTGATGCGCAAAAAAACTCAACTTCCTTCTCGCCCAAGCGTTAGATTAACGGGCCGCCGCCGCACGCTGTCGTAGCATAGCAGTTTCCCCTCCTCAAGTACTTCCTTCTCTGTGCCCTAGCCTTCTCGGCCACGTTAAGAAGTTTGTCGTTTAGCTGGTCACAAAAGTTACTTAGCAAAATGTTCGTGCTGCATCGCGGGATACAATGTTTGAGCACAGTTTCGCTCCTGTGGCCATTCTCACAGGCGTCGAAGTCGGATTGGTCGTCATTGCCCAGAAGTTGCAGTGTCAGCTTTGTCATTACCTGTCTCTCCTCCGGCATTAGCAGTTCTGGCTGCGTAGCGAGTTGCTTTACTATAACATAGCTGCGAGCAACAACGTTAAGTGCGAACATCGGCGCGTAGACTATATTTACCTCCTCGATCAAACTACTTCACGATATCATAGTGTTCATGAGCAGCAGAGAGTGTGATCGCCTTAACCGCAGTCAATGCATCCTTGAATTTCGCGCAATTCAACCTTTTCAAGGTGCCGCACACTGCATATACGGCAACATAGACCAAGGGCGCTACCGCGTAGCGATTCCTTTTTCTATTCCAATGTCTTTCTGCGTTGCGTCACTGCTGTCGTCATCGGTGGGCGGCGACGCTCGACGTTTTCAAATTGCCCAATCGTAAGCGGCCGCTTTTTCTCCTCTTTCTCGGCCGTCGCGGCCTTGCATAGTAATTATGTTTGGTAAGGAAGTAGTTAATAAAATTGTCGTTGCGCGCTTATTAGATGAAAATGGTTTAGTAGCATTAAAACGCAAAAGCGAAGGAAACATGAGGCAAACAAAACGCAAACACACGTGTATTTGTAGTCGTAGCCACATTTGCGCCGTACGTGAATCCAAGCCATATCGCTTAGCGCGAACAAAATGGCAACCGTTGTGGGAAACAGCTGACTGTGTTTTCATCGGGTATTCGTCTGTATCATTTGCAACTTTGGCGCAGAAGCGTAGTAATTTCGCCTGAAAAGAAATTCTACACTCCACATTTTTCCGGGAGTGACGGAACACTGAATTGAGGTGAGCACAAACTGTTACTGCCGTGGTCTGTTGCCGCTACGTGCATTGTTTGATGTGCGCGCTTTGTTTTCCTGCAACAGGAAGCTGTTCGGAAGACAACTCGTCCTATTATCGGACAGTAAAGTGGAACATCGCGAACTGGCCGCGATCGAGAACTCGCAAGGTAGCGAGCGCCGTTTGACGGGGCACCCCCACGGCACAGCGTAATTTCATGAAATCTGTGATCAGCTGCAGTTCGTCGCGCAAGCTACCAGCCACTGTCGTCGTCGATCCGAGAAAGCTGCTGCTGCATTCGCAAAAGTAAGCACAGGCACAACATTACCTTGTTTAAATGCAAGAAATTGCGAAGCTAGAAATCAGAGCACGAAAATAAAGTGTACTGGGTTGTGTGCCATAAGATTTTAACATCGATTTTTTAGCACTGCTTAACTAACGTGTTGTGATGTTCAGTGATGTGTTTTATGCTCCTCACAGACGTACGAACGTATGAAATGGAGGCTCGTGTTAATGTCTGTAAGAAGTACAACTCGGAATATACAAATGGTGCCATTTCTCTTTTATATATATATAAGTCCTGCACAATAAGGGGCGCTATTTCTCGAGTTCTTTGGGAAGTAATGGGTGTCATGCGTATCTGCTATGCTCATGATATGCAGCTTGCCAAGTAGGATATTTGCCTTCTTCGCACCCATGTGCAATTTACTCATTTAACTATTGTCTACCTTGTGAAATCGGAACTTAGTCGTTTTGTTTAAAGCTGTGAACGTCAAGAAAGGAAACAGTCGGAGCTTCGATGTTGAGCTTTCCACATGAAGTGTTCGCATTTGCTTTGCACACATGGCTTTTGTTTGTGCTCTGTGCAATACCAAATTAGCATAGACCCCCCTTCCAGCATTGCTCGCTAAAGTCGGTCAGTACGTGCATAAGTGCAGATACATAGAGGTACAGTTGCTTACTCATTTTCATGTAACCTCTGTATATGAAAACAAAATGTGGATGTTCTGAAAAATGCAAGTGTATATGTTGGCTAAAGGTAGGCATGCTTTTCTTTCTGTATGTTAGTGTGCATGTAAATTTGTGGTGCTTCAGTACAGACTCACAATAGCATTGTGCATGAGCTTAAAATTCTGTAAATTGAGATCAAAACAGTATTGCCGTGAGGCCTCGTTAGCATTGCCTTGCACATAAATTGATTTTGATCTTTTTTTCAACCAGCGGGATGAATCCCAGAAGCCGAACCAGCAGTAGCTGGGCGCACAGCACCTGGTGCAGGGGTTCAGGGTGTCAGATGACATCGAGTGCCTGCTGCAGCAGCTTGTCTATGCTCTCACCAAATTTACTGCCCCAGCTCAACCCCCCCCCCCCCCCACCTCCTTGACCCACCTCATTGGAGTATGGATGCATAAGAGCAAAAATTTTTCGTTATGATACCCTTTTTCTTTCTTAAGCTACTTCATGCGCTGTTGATTATTTGAAGACTGAGTATCTGTAACTTATGACAGGAAGTGCTCTTGACAGGGTTTAAGTGAAGCATTAATTCGCTGTTTCAATTATACCATAGTAGTAGGAGTGTCCAAAACACTATGCTGTGCCAAAAGCCCATTGTGGAAGCCTAAACTTCCAGGCATCCCATCATTGTCATGTAACATCAGACACGACGGCAAACTGCAAATCTGCATGTTCATTGTAAGAAAGCTGTAGGTTACTTCGGGTTATGTTGTCGCGACTTACATGTGCAAGAATCATTTACATAAGAAAACTACCTGAGAAAAATTTTTTGCCTATGCACCTGTCTCTGTGGTGTAGTTGCCTGTATTTAGTCTCTCATATATTTTTTATTACTCCTTTATCTTTCTACTTTGACTTATATGTTTAGGTTTATGCTAAAAGGTCTTTGTTGAACTGGCGGACAATTTCTTGTTCCCTTCTACCATTTTATGTTAATAGGATTCATACAGTGATACATTTATTTTCAACACAACACTAGTGTGCATGTAGGTCCATTTTTATCGCATGATTAGTAAAACTTTTTGTTGGAATAGTTGGTATGCAATCACTTGTTTTGCGGCACTGGAAAATACAAACCACAAGAGACTATCGGTGACCTGACCTATGTGTGGCGCTCATCCCTTGTACTCCCTTGTGGTTTGTGTATTTTGACGCCAAAAAAGCAAATAATATCAACAGATGTTATTCTACTTTGTGCGTTCAATGCGTGCTGCGATTACTGATTTTTGATCCTGTTTGAAGGCATTTTGTATGCTGTAAGGTTCTCTAAGGTGCAGTATTTTCCTTTCTGGTTTATTTGTACAATCACTGTGCAGTTCAATATGTGGATGCATACTTAGTTTTGCTGGTGAGCAATCCTTTTATTTTATGTTATGCAGCTTAACAGAGGTTTCGTGTTACCTGTGATATCTTCTGATGCATACATCCACAATTTTTCATCAAAGTGGAAGGTCATAGCAATGAGATGCTTGTGCACTGCAGAAATTACGCACGCTTAGAACACACCTTGTGTCGTGTAGGCAATGTGGTGCTTGATTTTAAACATATTCATCATTTCAGTTCTTTCGACGCTGTTTCATAAAAAGCAAGTAGCTGCTTTCTTTCTATGCTCTCAATTAATAGCAGAGAGTGTTTCATAATCACCTACACCACACAATATACAGCTGGTTAGTTGCTGAGAATCACGGAAAATTGTGCAAAATTGCAAGAAATCCCACTGTATTGGTCTACAACAGTTTTTTTACAATGCACAGTTCATGATGTGTAAGGTGGTAGTCTACACAGTAATTATATTACTGTATAAGCATTTGCAGGAACGTTCTACTTAGAGGCACAAAAACAAGAGCTGTAGATGTATGCTGTAAGGAAGCACAATGATGCTAATTTTGAGCAGATTTATTTACTTGTAATTTGCACATTTATGTTGCAGGCTTGCTTTGTAAACATTGAACTTCACACACGTTACAGTCCTCTTTACACATAGAGCTGCTCTTCATGTACATTGGTTGACAATGAACTATTTGCGTTCCTCACAGCATAGTGCAGTCCCCGCACCCCCCGCTATTTTCATTCGTATGGCATGCTAGGACAGAATGCAATTATGGGTGCTAAATAATGAGTGCTGTTGCAAATGTTTACATTAGAGGTAGCTTGGCCTGTACCCATTTCCATTGGCAGTGGTAACTTGTATAGCACAGAAATAAATTTTGGAATAGAAAGGCTGATCAATCAGCCTTTCTATTTTTTGTAATGTAATCGCACTTCAAAGGTAGCCAGCATAGTATTTGGCATGCCGGGTAATGAATTTCGGTGGCATGTTCACCCCCTGAAGCGAATTGCGTGATGGTTATGTAGAATACTAGTGGGGAAAGTGGAAGCGCAGTGAATGAGACTCTTGGTCGAGCACAATGTGTTGTGCTAGTTGCACTTTTCTGCAGCTGGTGGCTTGCAAGCTTCCGTTGGAAGTTACGAGATGAGTAGGAAGCTATGCAGAACATTATCCTGTCTTACCGAACCTAAAAATCACGGCCACAACAGTATGTTTGCCATCTGTGTAACAACAGCTTGAGCAGTGAACTTCATTCCCAGACAAATGAGAGTTTGAAAAAAGAAAAACGAAAACAGTTGCATTTTCGCAGAAGCTACTGGACAATTTGCATGCACATGATGACAGCTGCAACAAGCATTGAAGGGGCTTTCGCATTGTGTTGCTGTGCATGACACACTGAATTGAAGCATACTGTTTCATGCATCACGTGCAACGCTCTCAAAGTTGGTGCCCTTTGTGCTGTGTATTTCCCCAACCAAAAAGTAGCACATTGCATGGATCGAGAAACAACAAATGCTTTACTGGCAAGCCATCAGCATCACAAAAAGCTTGGACTGTTAGTGCAAAAATCAAAATACATTATTTTGTATTCCATGCTTAATGTTCGTTTGTCGGAGCACTATACCCCTGCTTTCTTTTTTACGGTGTGCATGCATAGCCTTCCAAGCGTTCCCCCTTATGTAGTTGAATATACCATAAAAAAAGCTTGAAATGCAAGAACGATCCTCTCCGTTCTAGTGCACATCATTTATTTCATTTCATTCATTTGGACATTTTCAAAAAATGCCCACAGAGGGGGCAAAAGCAGAGTGCGTCTCCTGACTTGGCCCTAACTTGGTCCTGACTTGGTCCTAACAAAATGCCGCATTTGTACTGTACTATAAGGCACAGTACTCATTAAATACCATATTGTTTCACATCGAATATTTTAGAGATGGATTCATACATCTTCAATGGCACCATGTAAACACACTAAATGTTGCATGGCTGTGGCCACGCTCCAGTACTCAGCATGTCTTCCGCAATGTCGTCTTGTGGTGGAATTACTTCAACAAGGTAAGTTTCCTTTTTTCAAACATCTGGTACCACATTTGAACAACCTGGCGTATAGTCAACAGAAATGATATGAATTGATTTTTCGATGCCAGTAAAATGGCCATAATATTGCAGCTACGCTTTGTTGTGCTCAACGATGTCGCAGTTGTTGCACATTTATCTGTACCCTCTTCAAATAATGCCCATGCAGTGCCACACCTTCCAACAACGGTGTCCCACACTGCACATTGTTCTCATTTAAATACAGTGATCTCAATCCTCTGCTTTCGGGCAAGCAGAGGATCGAGAGCGCCTGCCAACACCGCCTAGCTCGTACGAGAGCGCCACATCATCTGACTGCCCCGGCCCTTAGTTCGACTGAACGTATCGACCCATGGGCTGGCAACGAGGCATCATCAGCTAAAACAAATCGGATACGTGCAATACATATCTTTATTTCCTAAACAAGCGCATCTAGTATGCCATTCCCGTTTCGATCGTCAAGTAAAGGAAGAAACTAAGCCAACTTATTAACGACGGCGGGCAAATTGATCTCTCAAAACGTCGCTTTCGGAAACGCGATCACAGTCACGAGACTTCGCGTCAAGGCGCCGGAGATGTCGCACAGTACCCATTTCTGCGCTATGTGATGGTAAGCCCCAACGCTAGTGAGGCGTCAGCTTACCTCGCGCCGGTCGTTTTTTCCACCGAAGACAATTAAATGCAACAAGGGTTCCGTACCTATTCGCGCGAAATCTTGCGAACATACGTGATCGTACAGTAAAATACAGTTCCTTGAGAATATCGCGTCATCTGTTCGGCAAACCTAGACACATATTTTCAAGAGGGCTACACAGAAGGAACCGACTCTATCGCAAGGGTCTGTTTACATTCACGCAAGCCAACCCGACGTTCAATATTCCAATCTTAGGGCAGCTTCGGGTTGTCACCGGGTTGTCTTGGGTCCAGCACACGTGATTTCCTGTCAAAATCGGAGCCAGCTAGCTGTCCTCTGGCTACCAGCGGGCTGCCAGGAGTGCGAAAATCGAAGAGCGTCAATGGCGGATTTGCGGCCATGTGCGCGCGGCCTGTTCAGTTGCTGCGGCGTATGTGGCTCTTGTCAAAAGTGTTCTGTGGTCCTGGACTGTGCCGCCCAGAGGCGAACTGCTAGCGTTCGACAGCATGCATTATTCGTGCCGCGTGAGAAACAACGCAGCGCTCTCCTGCTTGCTGTCCCAGCCAGCGAGTCTGACCTATAGAGCATCGAACGAGAGAACATCGACGGACTGTGCGACGAGTGGAGGATATTTGAAGTTCTCAGCGAAGTCACGTCAAAGCGGCATCACAGAAGAAGAAAATTTTCATGTAATTTTTACGGTGAAGACATGGCAAGTTAGTCACAGTTGTGCAGTGTTCCTGCTCGTGGCATCGCAGAGCAGGAATTTCAAGCATGGTTTCCTTTTAAATGCCTATGTTGTTTCTAGCTACGCATTGAGCTTGAACGCGTTATAAGCACTTTTTTGTTAGTTTACGATGACGATGCTCGCTCGCAGTAGTACCTTCAGCGTCAGAGCACTAAGCGTAGTTCTCACACAGCGAACTTCCCCAAAGGTAGTCGTGCGTCTTAAAACAGCGGCACGCGCCGGCGCGTTCCCCCGCCGTAGCGCGGTAGCACAACCGTAGGTCGGTGCCGGCCAGCAACGACAAACCTGGAAGACGCTGGCTTCAAGGGAACGACGGCGCGATAAAGCACCGCTGTCGGCCCTTATTTGCGCGATGTCCATAGTGTACTACACCAGTGGCACCTCCATTTTTTTTTCAAAATATACAGAAGGCACCGACTACACATATATTACATTGCGGTACTATTCGCAGCAGATCACACCAAGCGGTCCGTGAAGTGATGCAGACGGTCGCGGCACGCTGGGCACTCTGGTGTCGGGTGATCGGCAGAGATGACGGGCGCGTGCGCCTAAATTTCTGGCTCGTGCCTACGCGCGACCACCGCCGCACAAGTTTACTTTTCTCGAAGCTCAAAATTCGTGGTATGACGGTCCCCTTTGACGCGTTCAGGTATCGTTCACGATCGCAGTAGCTGACAACAATTACCAGCGAGAAGCGGTGCGTTGGTTTAGCGTACCGCACTGCGCATGCGCCCCGCCTCGTTGACATCGCTGAAATCCGCGGAGGAAAGCCAAAACTTATGAGAGGCTGTGACGTCCCTTTATGTCATAGAGTTTCTTACTTACACACTAGAGAGAAATCTGGCGCTAGTGTCTACGGCGACTCGTTCAGCGGCGCTTCAACCCTAATGGGAATTATGGGAAGTACAGGCTTTGTATCCGCTTCGGATGGATTTCGTTCTTGAGACTCGCGACGATTGTTTTCTGAGCTTTAAACGAAATAAAAAGGATATATTTGCAATTAATACTTGATTTTGTCTCTAGCATGTAACAACTGACACACGTTGTATGCATAAATGTGAAGTTGAAAGAAAGCAAAAACAAATTTGCCACCAGGATATGCATCATTCGACAATTTTGCTCTAGATGTGGCGCCACGAAATAATTAATTATGTTTTTTGCATCAGTGTAAACAAACAAGTGCGTTTCCCTCTGAAAAATTCGCAGCATGCATTGATAGAATTAAAAACAATGTCATATTTGGTTAGAAGTCTTGAGCATTCAAGAGAAGCACTAAACGTATCGTCTGCCTCGCCGTCTGCTCCGTCCGAGCTCGGGAACCGCGAGCGTCTCTCGCAGACGCTATCGCGAACTGCGCGCGTTCGGGCTTTTATCAAGGTTTCTGAAGGTTACCGATACAGGTGACTATTAACGGCTCAGGCGGCAGTGGATGCTTGTGGCCGCCAGGTTTTTTTTTCTTTTTTTGTTACCGACTTCTGACTCAAGCGCGGGCCCCGCTTGTCGTGGTTTGCGCGTATCCATCATGCAACAGCAGGCTGCGCCTTGGATGTAACAGCCCTTCATATCTCAAGTAATTGCGTGTTTACGATGACAACGAAAACGAATTAGATCGAGTTTGCCTACGCAAGCGTTTCTATGCTCTGACCGCCCTTTCCATACACCACCGCACCACGGCCAAGCAAGTACACGAACGCGGCTTGATCTCCACGTTCGCAAGCTCGCTTTTCGCACAGGCTTTCTATTGAGAGTGCGCCAGACCACTGACGAGCAAATACTTAGTGGCGAACATAATGAAACAGGCTGGCAGATCCACGTCATGTGGCAATGCGACGCTGCTTTTTGGCCATTGTGTGTAGCACTAGATTTTGCTGTAGTCGGGGCTGGTTATCTTTCCAGCTTTTGTTCCTCCCGAGTGCGTTGCACACCTCCAACAACCTCGCGGCAAGGTACGCGGGAAACAAAACCAAAACTGCAGCTTGAGCATAGTTCGCAAGCCAACGCGAACCAGTCCGAAGCCTGTCCTTCCCATAATTCCCATGATGGTTGAACGATCGCAGCGCCAGATGACCCTCTAGTTTATAGTAAGAAACTCCATGCTTTATGTGAATCCAGCGTTAGATCCTTCGAGATCGGCAGTGGAATGGTTTCAGCCATGTCAACATGGCGCAGCACATGCGCGATGCGGTATCCTAATCCAACGCTCCGCTGCGCCGCTTCACACTTGCGAATGGTTACGAGTGGCTGCTATCCTGGACGATACCTGAACGCTTCAAAGGCGGCCGTCATACCACGAATTTTTCGCTTCGAGAAATTGAACTTGGTACAACGGTGGTCGCGCGCTGGCACGACCCCGAAATTTAGGCGCACGCGCACGTCATCTGTGCCGATCAGCCGACATCAGAGTGCCGAGTGTACGGCGACCGCCGGCACCACTTCACAGACCACACGGGGTGAGCTGCTGCGACCAGCACCGCAAAGTAGTATGTGCATGGTACACTATGGACATCGCGCAAATAACGGCGGACAGCGGTGCTTTATCGCGCCGTCGTCCCCTTGAAGCCAGCGTCTACCAAGTCTGTCATTGCTGGTCGGCACCGGCCGACGGTCGTGCTACCGTGCTACGGAGGGAACACGCCGGCGCGCCTCGCTGTTCCAAGACGAGTGACCTCCCTTGGGGGAACACGCTCTGTGAGAACCAGGCTTAGTGCTCTAATGCCGAATACGGCAAGGAGCGAGTATCGTAGTCGAAAACTAATAAAAAGAGTGCTTGTAACACGCAGAAGCGCAATACCTAGCTACAAACAACATACACATGTAGCTCGAAATAATGCTTTAATGTCTTGCTGTGGCATGCCACGAGCAGAAACACTGCAGAGCAGTCACCGATCTGCCAGGCGTTCACCGAAAAAATTACATAACAATGGTCTCCTTCTGTGATGCCGCTTTCACATGACTTTGCTGAGCACTGCAAACATCCCTCACTCGCCGCACAGTCCGTTGATGGCTCAGACCCGCTGGCTGCAACAACCAGCGGGAGAACGCAGCATAGTTTCCAGCGTGGCACGAATACCGCATACTGTAGAACACTAGCAGTTCGCAACGGCTTGGCACGATCCGAGACCACAGGACACTTCTGTCGAGACCCATCGAACCACATAAGCAGCAGCAATACAACACGCCATGTGCACATGGCCACAATCCGCCATTGTTTCCCGTTCTGCGTCTCTCATAATCAGAGCTGGTTTTGGGACGTTAAACCCCACAAATCAATCAATCAATCATCAATCATTGTTTCCCGTTCTAATGGCCGCTAATGCGTCACTTCCTCCACACTTCTACGCCAGCACGCGGATTAGCCAAGCCCCTCCACAGTTTCCTTCCGCCATACTGAGATCGGTCCATTGCCGATCTCGAAGGCTTTTACGCTGGCTTCATATGCAGTGACGTCACGGCCTCTCCCAGTCTTTTTCTTCCTCTGTGTATAACAGTAAGATGATAAGAAATTACTTCATGAGTAATATGGGTTTTTGGCATGAAAGCCTGGCAACACTGTGCCATATGCGTCCGAGTCACGACACAAGAAGCTAACTTATTACTAAACTGCTGCACCTTACTTTGAATAAAGATCCGTCAGAAAATACAATATAACGAAAGGCTACCATAAAGGTGTTCAGGAACTACCTAAAAAAAAGAATGTGTTGCGGCATTAAATGTTGGCAACAATGTGGCGTCTACTTGAGAATCTGGGAAGAATAAAAACCAGCAGCAGGTAGAGGCTTGAAATTAGCTGTGAACAAACCTCATATGAGGTGTCTCGCCAATGTTTCGCAATCGAATGATCAGAAACTACTTCATGAGAAATGTGGTTTCCGGGCATGAAAGTTTGGCAACACTGTGTCTACTCTATAAATAAAGGAACATACCATAACTTCAATAACAATCCGTCATGAAATCTAAATATAATGAAAGGCTAGCACAAAGATGTTCAACAACTACCGTGAAAAAAAAAGTTTGTCTTGTGGCATGAAATGTTGGCAACCATGTTGCGTGTACCTGAAAGTCTGGAAACGTTCAAAATAAAAGCAGCAGGTGCCGGCTTAAAATTGTGAAGAAACATTATATAAGGTGTCTAAGGAATGTATAACAGCACGGATGAGACGGCTTGCGCAACTCGCGTGCTGTAGAGAAGCGTGGAGGAAGTAGGACGTAATAGCGGCCATTACGACGAGGATTTGGCACTTGTGGCTGCCAACGGGCTGCCAGAGCCCGCCCGCGCGCGTTCGATTTTGGCGGGATGTTCTGCCCACCGCGCGGCGTGCTTCCATTTGGCGTTCATTTTTTTCTGGCGGGCCGGAATCTGCCAGCTCGAAATCCTCCTGGCACCTTTCTGGCAGATATCTGGTTAGCAGACGCCAAATGTGATAGTGGCACTTGCGCACCGCCATGTTTGCAGGGGCTCGGTCAATTGCAGACGGGTGCATGTGGACGTCTGCTCGGACTTCTCTGTAAATGCAATTTGACGTACTATTACGAAGCTTGTTCCGCCGTGCAAGATGGTTCCTTCGCGCGGTGCCGCGAACAGTTGGAGCTTTTATCTTTGTTAGTGTCATGTAAACTCCTTAGTTCAACCATGACGAATTCTTGCCTTGCATATGTTCTCAAAGGTTGAGGACATTTGTACGCGCACGCAGATGTGCGCCTTCGGTGGGCGGTGCCCGCACTTGTCTTTTCAGCGTTTGTGCGGTGTTATCTCGGTGCTTGTGCAGCTTGCAAAGACGTTAAGTTGCAAGTATATTTCGCTTCGTCGGACGTTCCGGCGGGTGATTGTGATGAAACCGAGGGGTTTCAACTTTCAACTAGATCTGCAATGTTGATAAACATATGCGGAGGCATGAACAATGAATGTGCCGCAGTGTGCTTTGTGTGTTTTTCTTAGGTCTCTGATGGCGTGCACACTTCTGTGTGATAGCGCATGCAAGGTGTGGGCATGCAAGGTGTGCGAAATTATGCTCATTTCCGGGACTTGTGTGCGTGTGTGCTGTTCAAGCTTCAGTATTTATATCATGCAGCGCGCCTACCAAGACCGACTAGCTCGTACTGTTGGCTCCACATACTCTGAGTGCCCCGGCCCTTAGTTCGACTGAACGTACCCACCCATGGGCTGGCCAACGAGGCATCATCAGCTGAAACGAATCGGATACGTGCAATACATATCTTTATTTCCTAGACAAGCGCATCTAGTATTCCATTCCCGTTTCGATCGTAAAGGAAGAAACCAAGCGAACTTATTAACGACGGCGGGCGATTTGATCTCTCAAAATGCGCTTTCGGAAACCGCGATCACGCTCGCAAGACCTCGCGTCAAGGCGCCGGACATGTCGCACAGTAGCGATTTCTACGCTCTGTGATGGTAAGTCCCACCGCAATCTGTGAGGCGTCATCCTCCCCCGCGCCGGCGGTTTTGTCCACGAAGGCAACAATTAAATCCAACAAGGGTTCCGTACCGATTCGCGCGACATCTTGCCAACATACGTGATCGTACAGTAAAATACAGTTCCTTGAGAATATCGCGTCATCTTTCGCAAACCATGGACACATATTTTCAAGAGGGCTGCCACAGAAGGAACCAACTCCATCGCATGGGTTTGTTTACATTTACGCAAGCCAGCCCGACGTTCAATATTGCAATCTTTGGGCAGCTTCGGGTTGTCACCGGGTTGTCTTGGGTCCAGCACACGTGATTTCCTGTCAAACGGGAACCAGCTAGCTGTCCTCTGGCTACCAGCGGGCTGCCAGGAGTGCGAAAATCGAACAGCGTCAATGGCGGATTTGTTGGCCATGGGCGCGCGGCCTGTTCAGTTGCTGCGACGTTACGTGGCTCTTGTCAAAAGTTTTCTGTGGTCCGGGAGTGTGCCGCCCAGAGGCGAACTGGCCACAAATCCGCCATTATTTTCCCGTCCTAATGGCCGCTAATGCGTCACTTCCTCCACACTTCTAGGCCAGCACGCGGGTTAGCCAAGCCCTCTCCACAGTTTCCTTCCGCCATACTGAGATCGGTCCATTGCCGATCTCGAAGGCTTTTACGCTGGCTTCATATTGCAGTGACGTCACGGCCTCTCCCCAGTCTTTTCTTCCTCTGTGTATAACAGTAAGATGATAAGAAATTACTTCATGAGTAATATGGGTTTTTGTTTTTGCATGAAAGCCTGGCAACACTGCTGCCTATGCGTCCGAGTCACGACACAAGAAGCTAAACTTATTCACTAACCTGCCTGCACCTTAGTTGAATAACGATCCCGTCAGAAAATACAAATATAACGAAGGCTACCACAAAGGTGTTCAGGAACTGCCTCCAAAAAAAAAACAGAATGTGTTGCGGCATAAATGTTGGCAACGATGTGGCGTCTACTTGAGAATCTGGAAGAATAAAAACGAGCAGCAGGTAGAGGCTGAAATTAGCTGTGAAGAAACCTCATATGAATGGTCTCGCGAATGTTTCGCAATCGAATGATCAGAAACTACTCCATGAGAAATATGGTCTCCGGGCCTGAAGTTTGGAACACTGTGTCCACTCTATAAATAAAGGAACATACCATAACTTCAATAACAATCCGTCATGAAATCTAATTATAATGAAAGGCTTGCACAAAGATGTTCAACAACTACCGTTAAAAAAAAAGTTTGTGTTGTGGCATGAAATCTTGGCAACCATGCTGCGTGTACCTAAAAATCTGGAAACGTTCAAAATAAAAGCAGCAGGTGCCGGCTTAAAATTGTGAAGAAACATTATATAAGGTGTCTAAGGAATGTATAGCAGCACGGATGGGACGGCTTGCGCAACTCGCGTGCTGGAAGAGAAGCGTGGAGGAAGTGACGTAATAGCGGCCATTACTACGAGGATTTGCACTTGTGGCTGCCAAGGGGCTGCCAGAGCCCGCCCGCGCAATTCGATTTTCGCGGGATGTTCTCCCCACCGCGCGGCGTGCTTCCGTTTGGCGTTCATTTTTTTCTGGCGGGCGGAATCTGCCAGGTCGAAATCCTCCTGGCACCTTTCTGGCAGATATCTGGTTAGCAGACGCCAAAATGTGATAGTGGCACTTGCGCGCCGCCATGTTTGCAGGGGCTCGGTAAATTGCAGAACGGGTGCATGAGGACGTCTGCTCGGACTTCTGCTGTAAATACATTTGACGTACTATTACGAAGCTTGTTCCGCCGTGCAAGATGGTTCCTTCGCGCGGTGCCGCGAACAGTTGGAGCTTTTATTTTTTGTTAGTGTCATGTAAACTTCCTTAGTTCAACCATGACGAATTCTCGCCTTGCATATGTTCTCAAAGGTTGGGGGACATTTGTACGCAGACGCAGCGTGCGCCTTCGTGTGGCGGTGCCCGTACTTGTCTTTTCAGCGTTTGTGCGGTGTTATCTCGGTGCTTGTGCATCTTGCAAAGACGTTAAGTGCAAGTATATTCGCTTCGACGGACGTTCCGGCGGGTGGTTGTGATGAAACCGATGGGTTTCAACTTCCAACTAGATCTGCAATGTTGATAAACATATGCGGAGGCATGAACAATGAATGTGCCGCAGTGTGCTTTCTGTGTTTTCTTAGGTCTCTGATGGCGTGCACACTTCTGTGTGATAGCGCATGCAAGGTGTGAGAAGCGCATGCAAGGTGTGCGCATGCAAGGTGTGCGAAAGGAATGCTTATTTCTGGACTTGTGTGCGTGTGTGCTGTTCAAGGTTGAGTATTTATATCATGCAGCGCGCGCCAAGACGACTAGCTCGTACCGTTGCGCCACATCATCTGAGTGCCCCGGCCCTTAGTTCGACTGAACGTATCCACCCCATGGGCTGGCAACGAGGCGGCATCATCAGCTGAAACGAATCGGATACGTGCACATACATATCTTATTCCTACACAAGCGCATCTAGTATTGACCAGCTTAAGCGCAAAGGGACGAAGACGAAGGAAAGACCAACGGTGGTGACAACGCGAGCGCTCCTTGTCTTCGTCCCCGTTGCGCTGTAAGCTCGGGTCGAGGTATGAAGTATCAAAAACTCGCAAGG